>PVJL010001923.1:31222-61113 GCA_004026885.1 Lyroderma lyra
CTCTCCCCCCCCCCCCTCTCTCTCTCTGTGAACTTTTCTTCGTCTGAGTTTACGCAAAGCCAATCTAAAAGCAGGTCTATGTGGTGAACGAACTTGTCATTATAGGACATGAATTGAGTTTATTTTATCTGACAGTTGGCTCTGGAATTGCTTTTATACCCACTGATCAACCCCAAAGACAAAGAACTCTGTTTTAAGTGATGGAGGAGCCAATGAATGGGCCAAGTTTCCCAGGGAATGCTCTGAAATTACCTTAGAGGTTACATTTGATTTATTGATTGCTTCAAACCCAGAGTCTCGGTGTCTGTAGCTTCCAATAAGCGCTGTCTAAGAACACCTCCTACCCGTGGCAGAGGTTTTTGGGGATTTTACAACCTGATTCTCTCCTTTGAGCTTTCTTGGGTACAAGAGCACACTCTCTGTTGTTAGGCAGGGCTGGATTGAACGTGAGCAGATCAAGTAGGTGCTCAACACATCAGCAAAACATGACACAGAGAGCACGGGAGAGAGAAAAGTTTAGCTCTGGTTAATTTATCCAGAATCAGCCATCAGAAAATCTGAAAAGCAGCTCTTCTCATTTCAAAATATATGCAAGGTTAGTGTTTTACAGTTTTGCTTTCCATTTTTATTTCAAATTACATAGGAGATGTGTAAGAATTCATCAGCCTATACTCAAGATTTGTGCAGATTAGTTTGTACGCTATACCTCAACAAAAAACGACTTGGAATGTCCCCTATGCCCACCTCACCCCCTAAAAACATCACTCTCACCTTGTTGTTACTTTGGGCCTCTACAGGCCTCAGTCTTTGTGGGAAGTCGATGAGTACTGGGGGAGTTACCCAACAACTCTAATCCTAGCTTGCACTCCAAGGTTGGAGGTTTCAGATGGCTGACTTCTAAGAAAAGCTCCTGCATTTCCTATGGTGTATAAACTCTTCTTGAACCTTATGGAAAGGGCACACCACACAGTGGCTGGAATACTCCTTCCATTTGGGCACAATGGTGGCGAATGCAGCACTAGCCCTCGCACAGGAAACCTCAGCGTGCCACTGGCACCCTGTTATCCACACGTGGCTTTGGCAGCCCCATTGTCCATGTGCACACATGAGCATGTACCAGCACGTGACCAAGTCCCCCCCTCCCCAAGTACCAACACCCACTGGGGCATCATGCTAATGGTGTCTCCCAAGGGAAACAGAATAAACAAACTCTTAGGCAGGTGAAAATGGAAACTTCTACCTTCTGTAGTCATAAAAGCAAAGTTTTCTCACTTAGGTCTCACAGGCGCTTTCGCAAGGGGTGACTATTTACCCGTTAGGCAGTTCGGTAAATAGGTGTTAAATTAAATGAAAACTAAAACAGTAGAGGCATTTGAAGGTCTATTTTCAGGGTATATGAACATTCAACTTGATGTTGAAAAATCTGAAATAGCTCCCTATAGTAGATGAAGATCATCACACCACGGCTGGTACTAAATGTGTCCCAGAGTCTCACACGGGCCGAGGCACAGGCAGCTTCAACCACACTTCCCTCCAAATCACAACTTGCCGATCCCTCCTCTTCCATCTTCCAGTTCTGTTGTCATTAGTGCATTCCTTCCGACAGTTTTGTCAACATGTTCTTTCAGGAATTATCGCCCTTGACTGTGTAAAACGTACATCAGCTACACAACATAACAATAAGTGCTTTGTCATTAAGGGCATTACTACAAGCAGCAAGGCCAGGCTCTGACATCACTGTTCTTATCGATTCATACTTGAAAACTCAAAATGAGGTGAGTTTGGAAGTACTCTGACTCAGAAATAAGAAAAGCTGGTTATTGAGCAGGAAGATTTTTTCTGAACAATGAATTCCCAGGGAACACTTCCTTGCACATCAGCATTCCCTCATGTAAGCCCTCCAACAACGTGATGCATGAAGCACAATTCCGCTCTTTCTCTTCAACAAGGATACAGCAATGCAGATCTTTGTGAAGCTCCTGACAGTCAAGACCATCGCCATTGAGGTCAAGACCGGTGACACCATCATGAATGTCAAAGTCAAAAATCCAAGACAAGAAGGGCATCCTGCCTGGCCAGCAGCATCGGATTTTGTAGAGGATGGCTAAACTCTCTCAGACAAAAAACATTCAGAAAGCATCCACCCTGACCTTGGGGCTTCTCCCAAGGGACAGTCCTAGTGACCCTTTCCACAGCCAGCTGGCCCGGAAATACAACTGTTGCCAGATGATGGAATGCTGTACTCACCTGTAACCCTATGCTGTCATCTGCACAAGAATTGTGGCCATTCCAACAACCTGTGCACCAAGAAGCTCAAATAAGCCCCCTCCACTGTCTCCTTCCCCCACAGGGCATCATTCACCTGAACCCCATGGCTCTGGAGCCTCAAAAAAGTCCCCTTTCCTTTGAAAAGTAGAAGAAAGGGGAGAAGAAAGAATACAGGAAAGGAAAGGGGAGGGGAAGCAGCAGCAGCAACATGCTCCCCATTTTGCAGGTGAAGAAACTGAAGCTCAGGGAGTCAAAGAACCACCCAAGAAAACACAGTAAGTACCAGAGTCAGGAGCCCAGCCTGCCTATCTCCAACTCCTGTTATTTCTACTATGCTACATTCAAGATCAGTTCAGGGAGTTCCCTGGTGGTGTAGTGGCTTAAGGCTTTGGCATTGGCGCTGTCAGCGCTGCGGCCTGGGTTCGATTCCCAGCCAGGGAGCTACCCACATACCAAAAAAAAAAAAAAAAAAAAAAAAAAAAAAGATCAGTTCAGCCACCTGCCTTTGACCTACAGCCTCGACCTATCCTGGGAGAATTGCCCACGAGGTTCCTGGGACGCCCACAGCATTCTATATGAGCTTCTTGCATGGCCCCTGGAATACCTCCCTGCAGTTTTATTTGTGTATCTGATGGGCTGTGAGGTGTTTGGCCCTGCTCATCTTATTCCTGGCTGACATAAAGAAATGCAAATTAAAACAACTAGGAAATTTCAGGGTTTTTTAGCTACCAAATCAGTCAATAAGAGAACATTTTCTAACATCAAGTGTTTTCTGGAATGGGGGGGAGGGGGGAAACAAGGACTGTCGTACAGTGTTGGTTAGTGTAAAAATTAGTACAATTTTGAAAAGTTTTTGGCAATATCCACCAAAATTTTAAACGTATACTCTTCTTCTACATATACCCTCCCAAAGTGAATAAATATATTAACATAATACGTGACAAGAATGTCTATCATGTTATTGTTTGAATTGGGGGAAAAAAATGAAAATTTCCTTAATGTCTTTAATAGGAAACTTTAAATATGTGATACATTCATATGTCAGATACCATGCATCTGAATAAGGTGGAACCCAACTACTTAAAAAGAATAATCTTTGTGTACTGAAATGGAAAAATAGCCATATGCATGGAAATCTCTAAAAGTTTCTATGAGGCAAACAGCTGTGGTTGCCTCTGGGAATAGGAGAAAGAGTAAGATTAAGTAGGGAAACTTTTTCTTTTCATTTTATATTCATCACTTATGAATAATTTTACAACAATCGTGTATTATCTTGATAATAAATATGCAAAGCTATGTGGAATTACATTAATGACATGTTTGAAGTCTGTAAAGTGTCTTAAAGGAACATCACAGAACTTGGAGTCAGAGATATCAAGAGTCTTGTTGTCAGGTCCACTAAGTAGATAAACCTATGAGGTCTTTGCTTCATCATCTACAAAACGTGGAAAACCTAGCTCTTAGAATAACTGAGGGGGGCAGTTTGTCAACGAATCAATAAGCATGGAACTGAACACAGAACTTAGCACCCGGCACACAGGAGGCCCCCTAACCATTATAATAGATTCCTCAACCTCTTTTGCTCCCACTCACCATTTTTTACCCTTCTCCCCATAGCTAAAACTTGGAGACTGAAAACTATACAAAATATCTAACCGGTTAATTTCGTTGCTTACGGCAGACTGTAGAAAAGATCTGGAAATCCATGAAAAAGTGCCAAGAAAACAACAGGTTATAAAGAGAATTTCATCATTTCCAACAATGGACAGTGTCTGCTTGCCTCCTAGCTGAGAAAGTTAAGGGCAGCAAATTATTCCTAACTAGGGTGACCACCTAGTCCTGGTTTGTGCCCTGAAAGTCCTGCATCCCAGGAAACTCCCACCCGCCAAGTCCCAGGGAGATCCGGGACGTCTGGTCAGCTCTGTAACTTTGCCGACTTGCCTAATACTGCTCTCCTGTCCCCCCAAACCCAACTTCACCTGGCTTCCTTCTGGCCCTTCTGCAAGCACTCTTCCCCGGAGAAGGCAGGCAGCCGGGCCCAGTTCGACCCCGCCCCGTCCGGCTGCCTTTCCCAGCAGGGTGAACTGGCTGTTCTGAAGCCAAGCAGGGTGCCCAGGGCCTCATCTGCATGTGAATGCCCTTTCAGCGCCGGGATTTCTCGGAGCTCTGGGAACCCACGGGAAGGTTTGTGTTCTCTGGTGAATGTATGCCATTCTTTCTGCTTTGCTTTGCTATCTGTCACCTCGAATGGTGAAGGTTAGACAAACAGTTCCTTGAACTGTTTAAAGGAAAATTACCACTGCCCAAACAAGACAGCTTTGGATTTTCTCAGCCCAGGGATAATGATAAAGAGACTGGACCTTGGCCTTCGAGTCCAAATTCAAGCGCCTATTGAGAGATTGAAAGTGAATTCACTTTTCCTTAGAAAGTGGCCACCAAATTAAATGAAGAAAAGGCTTTGTTTAGGTTTGGGTTTGTTTTTCAGCTCCTCACAAGCCTTGCTTTTATGCACTCCAGGTCAGTAACCAGCAAGTGCCTTACTCCACCGCTAGGCTTTGGAGGGCTCCTTTGCCGGCTAAATGCAGTGCCCCACCCCCACCCCTACATTACCCCATTGCAAACATCGGTCAGCGGTCTGAACAGACAATTGGCTCTTTGAACATCGAAGGAAAAGCTAGCATTCCTATGCCTCCAGAGGGGAGATGGGAGGGGGACAGCGAGAAGGGCTGCTTTTAGGCTGTGAAAACACCCATCCATCAGATGGGCACCTCCCAGGAAAGCCAAGAGCCAAAGCAGAGTAGAACCCACTCCTGCTTGGGCAGGATTCGGCAGCATCTCTAAAAACTCTGGTTCCTGCACTCCAAGCCCGAGCTGGGTGGAAATGAAGTATCCTGTGCATCAGCATGCTTTTCCTGACTCTCATGGTTTTCTGTGTTGACTCAGAATTTTCTGTACCACCAAGCAAGAGTGGCGGTGTTTTGCTTAAAGATACTGCGTTACGTGAAGCAGACCGTCTGTCATTACTTAGCAGCCACAGCACACTGTGGATGCAGCCCTGTTGGTTTTATTAAAGGGGTTGTCAAGATCTATAATTCACACATCATTAACTGCTTCATTAAGACAGCAGCCCTGTTGGCCCTAAACTTGTAGCAGTTTGAAGGCCACGCAAGTAAACACTCCCCTTGTCTGAGCCAGGGAGGCAGCCCCCCACCCTGACCAGTGCAAGTGTGTCAAGAAATGCTGTTTTCTAGGAAAACGCTTTTTCAAACTCTGGTGAATAAATGTGTAAAACATATTCACTTAAAACTGATTTGATTTAAGTTAAAAGCATTGCTTTGCAATGAGCTGCGCACTGCCACATCATCCATCAAAACCAAGCCATCACAGGCCGCAATGTGTAGTTACTTAAGCATTTTCATATGCCGTAGCCTTTTTGCTGGAATGAAAAGCAAGACCATAAAACACACAGAAGGGAAAACATCCAAAAATCTGTGCATGGCCCATGACATTGGTATTCCTCTAACATGAATTTTTCTAAGCAACATTTACATAAACAATGGAGCCGGATCCTGTTTTCTTTTATAATGCATGCTTTTTTCAGCAGTAGTCTATGGTTCTTGAAATGCAATACAGGGGCTCTGGTTTCCCAGTGAAATCTATAGTTAGTCTGTTTCCTCAAAACAAATGTGCCGTATGGAACCAACACCGGGCCAGGCCCAGATCAAACCGAGAAATGGCTTAAGGAGCTCTTTGGACCAGCGAACCCAGCCAACGTACAGGCTGGAGTATTCACACTCAGCCCTGACAGTTTCTCCAAACTTTCTCTCCTGGGTTCTATATACAGGAAACTCTCTGTTAACTAGAACTCAAGCAACCGGCACAAATCCCTGGGCCCCAATCTCAGAATTTCTGATTTAGGTTTTTTTGCCGGTTGCTTGAGATTTTGCTGGTTGCTTGAGAGAGCCGGTTGCTTGAGTTTCAGTTAATGGAGAGCCTACTTACACTGACCGAGCATCTACCACTCCCCATGGGTGCTGGTTAACTGAGAGTCTACTGTACGGAGCTCCCTTTGAAGTTTTTGTTTGAAGAAAAGATTCTGTGACTAAAACAAGTTAGAAACATTATGATGGGACTTCCTTAATTGTTTGACCCCATCGAAAGTTTCCTGCCTTTGTCACTATTTTCCTCAGAGCTCCGCCAGATAACCCAGTAAACTATACAGCAACAGAGCTAAGGTGTAAGAGGTAAAAACGGAGTGTGCTTGTGCTTTCTGGATAGCCTTTACGTTTTTACTGAAATCTTTAGCCTCCTCACCAAAAAGAGTTAAGAACAAACTTCAGGTTCTGTGGCAGGGCTATTTGGCAAAAGATTTTTGCTGTAGGAAAGGGATATGGAAGAGACCTGTCCCGCAGAGGTCGTGGTCAAAAAGATTACAGCGTAAGAGTTCGTGTGTGCGTCTCAGATCAGCTGAGCCTCCGCAGGGTTAAAACCATACACCTCAGCCATTGCCTGGCCCGAGATCCTCCAAGTGTGGTGTCCAGCCCGGCTGTATCACCTTGCCTAGGAACCTGTCAGAATGCAAATCCTCAGGCCTCACTCCAGACCCACTAAATCAGAAATTCTGAGATTGGGGCCCAGTGATTGTGTCTTAGCCATCCTACCAGGTTTGACAACCACTGAATTATTGTCCTAACTTGGGTTAGCTACAAGCAGAGCCTGAGATAGGGATTCTCACGAAAGACACGCTCTCGGGAGAAGCTTGTGAGAAAGGGGGTGGGGTGAGATAAATAATGGGGAAGAGCCAGCCCACATGTGGGCCCAAGGAAAGGCTGGCCTGGGCCCAGGGCACAGGGTGAGGGCCCTGCAACACAAACCATACAGCAGTTGATCACCTCGTCAGGCCAGGGGCCACCTTTGCTGTAGCCTTTTCAGTCAGTGACGGTGGGGAGGAGGGAGGCCTCCATTCAGCTGAGGGGACCTCTCTGGAGAAGGAGAAGCTGGCTGTCATTAGCAGCCAACAGTCACAGTAGCTGTGGGGTGGGGCATCTGGGGGAGACATCAGAATCCCCTAGCACTGCTTCCAATCGTAAAGTCAGCTGTAAGAGTAGACACGTTTTACTACCTTTACTGTGGTTTAACTGGAGAACTCACCTACTTACTCTCAGTACCCAAGACAATGTTGGGCATGTAGATAAAAAGCAGGAAATTTCTTAAACTCCAATCTACCCTGAGTAGCCACCAGAAACCTCCTTCACCTGAGTCACCCTCGAGTAATATTAATACACGAATAATGCTGGTTTTAGAACATGGAGGCAGCAGCCTCTATCATATTTCAGAAACTCCCTAGTTCCATACAAAGTGGGTTTTGGATGCCCCAAATACAAGGCCTGTTCAGGAGAAAATCCAGCCATAAATGCCTCTATTTTTCATATTACGTGGCTGGATACTTTTCAGACAGCTGTCATACACTCCTTCTTTTGTAAATAAGAGCACCCTGATTTCCTTTGGGGTACCCATGTGGGGCAAACAGCTCAGTCTTTCTCACCCAGCTTCTGCTGAAATGATGCACACCTGGGACGTAGCCATGACTGGCACCGTCCCAGGGGACAGCCATTTGTTGTCTACGTGCCTGTGAGCTGGACCCTCAGCAGCCTGCCACCTTTGTTCCCCTGCCTACATGAGGGGATGGGACTCTCCAGGGGGAGGCAAGAATGGGACCTGGAGCTGGGCGCGAGCTAGAGCTGGCTCCGGGAGCGAGCTATGGACTATGAGCTATTGAGGGGGAACTCCCAGATGCCACTGGTTGTTGCTCTGCTTCTAGAATAAAGGCTCTCATTAAGCTGCCTACGACTCCTCGATTCTTCTTCTGTCTGCCCAGATCCAGTGCGAACCTCCTTGGCCCAAGTTGTTGGATACAACCCACCACTTCCCCACTTTGAGCCTGTCTTTTGCTAGATGAGGTGTGGTCATGTGATTCAGTCTGGGTTGAAATTTTGAAATTAAAATTTCCTTAAAATTAAAATTTTGAGCAGAATGGCAGGGCACATCCCTAGCAGTGACAGATGCTAGAAGAGACTCTATCAGCTCCTGCTATCAAAGCCCCCAGAGGGACTTCCTGAGTGGAATTATTCTCAATTCCATTAGTTCCATACAACCCCCATATTCTGCCAATAAATTCTCTTCTGTTTAAGTGAATCAGAATTGTTTTCTGTTGCCTGCAACCAAAGAACCCTGACTGACATTGGTTCTCAAATTCCTTGAACTTCAAGGCCATTATTATTATTAAATGATTTTCAATTGTTATTAAATCTTACTCCTGTTACTATTACTGCAAAACAAAGCACTCTAACTTAGTGGTATAAAATAGCTATTTTAATATACTCAAAAAGTTTATATGTCAGAACACAGCAGAGATGGTTTGTATCTAATCCAAAATGTCTGGGACCTAAGTTCAAAAAACTCAAATGCCTGAGGTGGGTGGAGGGGTCACTCAAGAGTTGGAGGCTAGAATCATGTATAGGTATCTTCTCTATGTATCACGTAACTAAACTTGAGTGACTCAGAGGCTTAATTCAGTGGGGCTGTCCTCCTGACTACCCGCATGTGGTCTTTCCTCATACCATGGCAGCCTCAAGCTAGGTGAATTTCTTACAAGACGACTCAGGACTCCACAGCAAATATCTCAGCCAACAAAATGGAAGATGGTTGCCTTTAATGACTTGGTCTTAGAAATCCAAAGCTTTAATTTGCATGCATTCTATTTATTATAAATAAGCCATAAACCTAGTCCAGATTCAAGGGGATAGAATAGAACTTACCTCTTGAAGGGCAGAGGTAAGGTCTTGACATGTTTTAATACACCTATTAATACATATAATAAAGTATGTAAAGTTCATTAATCATACATATACTGTTGGATAAAGTTGTATGTATTTACCCAGGCACACACCACTGCCAGAACATTCCTCAGCACCCCAGAAGTCTGCCTCGTATCCCTTCCCACAGACCCCTCAAGGGGCAATCATTGGTCTGACTTCTATCCTCATCAATTACTTCTGCCTGTTCTTAACTGCATTAAAACTGAATCGTACCATTTACTCCTTTTGTCTGGCCTCTTTTATTTTTATTTTTTTCTTTTCTTTTTGGCTCAACATATCTCTGAGATTCATCCATGTTGTTACATGTATCAGTAGCTTGGTCATTTTTATTCCTGTGTAGTATTCCATTATATGACTCTACCACAATTCATGTATACGTTCTCTTGTTGATGGGCATTTGAATTGTTTCCAAGTTGAGGCAGTTGTGAATAAATCCGTTATCCTTATAGACCTGAAGACCACTTTAATGACAAAAAAACTGTTAATAACCTCCCTCCACATTCCACTAGCTATTGATTTTTAAAGTATTTAATGCTTAAAGGCATTAAAACCCAGTCATACTTTTAAAGGAATGTGTACTAATATTTTCTAGTAGCATATACATGCCTTTAAAATGAAACATAAGAATGAGCAACAAAGCAGCAAAAAGTCATGGGCACAATCGTTGAATGGTTACCTGAGGGTATGGGGGAGGCAGGTGAGAGAGAAGGGACAGGGACACAAGTACATGGTGATGGAAAGATACCTGACCCTGGGTGACGAACACATAACACAACATATACGTGATGTATTAGAGAACTGTACACCTGGAACCCATGTAATTTTTACTAACCAATGTCACCCCAATAAATTTAACAATAAAAAAGAGGATAGGAAGAAAGTAATTTTAAAAACTGAAACACATGTGCATGATATTATTCTTTCTACTAAGAACAGCTAGGGTCACACGGATTCATGGACCGCTTTGCAATGACCTGCGCTCCCCATCTCTACAACCAGGGGCATGTGGCTCTCCAAACAGAAATAACTGCTCTAGGACATTCATTCACCTTCAGGGTCTTTTAAATAAGAACTGTGCTAAAAACTACGGATGCCCCTTTCCACTGCTCCAGAGTCACAAGCTGTAACCATCACACCAGAAAGCAGTTTGTAATCACCACTGTCCTGTTAGCTCTCTTAGTTCCCACTGAAGCCCACGTTTGTACCCCCGTGGGGCACGTCAGCCTCGGCTCTTCTCTGCCAAGTACAAGTGTACGTGGCAAAAACGGCCATTTCTGCACTGTCAACAACAAGATTGATTTCATTTTGATAGAAGTTCGAATTCAATTCGTTTGAATCGAAGTAAACCAAATCAGAGACAAATCCGTGTTGGAATTATTTTTGCAGAATGACGCTCTGGGAGTCACCCCACCCCGTTTCTCACTTCTTGTCCCTCTGTCGAGGTCGACGCTGACTGAATCGCTGGCACGAAGGTGAGTTTTCTGCATTGTTCCCTCCAGCTCTCAGACACTGAGCAGCTCTTCCACTTCTCACTGTCTTTCAGGCTTTCGTCCTTGACTTGGGTTGTTCTGGAGACACTCACCTTTTACCCAGAGTGGAAGCCCCGGGAGCTAAGGACAATCCCTGGTCACATCTCAGGGGTTTTGTTTTCATTTTTGTTTTCTTTATCATGGTTATCATTCCTCTAGTCTAAAAGGAAGATAGGAGGAAAACTGTGCAAGGTGTTTTATGAGACTGCACACACAGAATGCAAAATAAATGGATGATGTGGTATTGTATACTTTGATATTAACCTTAGAGTGCCAGGAAGAACTTAATTGATGGACGACATGCCAAAGATCAATTTGAATTGTGCGAAGCTCATTCATTTCAGTTTTGCTGACAACCTGAACACTACATTTGTTAGCAGAAAGTCAGTGTCTGGGTGTACGTGCTGTCACCAGTGATACTGTACAGTCTTTTGAGGTGAGATGTGAAAACTTCTATCAATAATTTTTAAAGTAAATAAATCTAAATTTAAAAGTTTTAAAGCCCTCTGCTTCAGCTCCTATTGGCATGTGTAGATGATTGATACAGCTATCTCTTTCTCTTTAATCACTTGCGTGGCCAGTCAATGTTATCATAGTCTCTGGGGAAACCATTACTCTAAATATATATTTTTTTAAGTCTAGTGATTTCTTAAGGGGTGACGTGGGGGAGAGGCTCTAATCAAGAAAAAACATATTTTGCTGACAATAAAATGCAGATAACAATTTCACTTTGACTCTTGTATATAGGTCACAAATTATGACACAGCCTCGCTATAATTCATCAAAACATGCATGCTACAAAATTGCAACGAGTGCAAAGATACCATTAACCTTCATTTACAAACAATGACTGTTCCCCTCTCCCTGAATCACTGCAAATCATTCCATTTTATTTTCATGGCTCAGCCTTTTATCTTCCACTGATACATTTATGTTATGCAAGGTCTGACAAGAGGAGATTACTGAAAATCTTCTTTTTCTTTTAAAAGGGGCTCCTGGATAATTACTATTAGGTTCATCAGAAGATAAAATATGAAAACATTATGATACTTGCCACTATAAGGGACTCATAAAAAATGACTGGGCTACTCCACATTTCCTTACTTGCCCCCCAACCACACACACAAACACACACACACACATATACACAGCCTTACCTAGCAACATTAGTTATGTGGCTCTTTACCTGGGAGGAGCAACCCAGAGCATGTTAATTCTGTTTCCTGATACAACTCATTTTTATGCTATAAACCAAAGCTTGAACAATTTTTTTACAGTGTAGAAAATATGACTTGATATCCCTAATTATCAGCTGGCAGTTCTGGGCTTAATTGCTACTGCTCTGATGCCTGTTCCAAATATATAGTTATGTTGATTTTGAAGTGTTTTCAAGATGCTGAGCAATTGCACAAAGATACTTGATTATAAGTATCAAGGAAGCTTTTTCAAAACTACAAATAATGGTAACATGTAACATCTCTGCCTTGTACTAACAAGGTAGAGATCACCCGAGGCTAGTTTGCATATTTCAAAAGGATTTATAGATCCTGATACTTCAAAGGTTTATTCTTTCACAATACAGTTACTTAACGTAATAGTTAACATACTATAACGTTCCACAGCTTAGAAGGGGACTGTAAGAAACATATACTAAGCAAAAAACAGGAATACCTCTATTTTTCCTACGTGTTAATTTTACTCCCTTAACTAAAGAGCTTCTTAGGCACCTTGAAGTTTAAATCTTAATATATATTTTTCTGTCACAAAGGCTGTTTAGCTCAAAGTTACGTTCAAAGTGAGTTCTCCATAGGAAGTTCTTGACTGTGTGGATGCTGCCTCCTGACACTTCAGAGACTAGATGGCATTGAGATCTTCTCTGTCTGTTTGCCAAATTTCCTTACCTTCTTTACCTAGTAATTTTCAAATTCTTCTTTGAAACTCAGCAGATACAGCCAGGGAAAATGGGTCACTAGCAACACTTTCAACCAATGCCTAAGAAACAATTTTAACAACTTGGGGAAAATGCTCATTAACTAATGTTAATCAGTGAAATCATGATGTAAAACTATTTCCTGATGAGTCTGTTCATTTGCAAACCAGTCCAATTTTCCACCCAGTTGTTATTGCCTCACCAAAGCCTGGAGAAAGAGCTCAGGGCTCTGCTTGCTGAGGGCTCAGAGATGACTAGCCCAAGGTTGAAACCTGTCCTAAGGGATGTCAATTATATTTTCTCTCTCACTGGAATTTTTTCTACTTCCTCTTTAATTTTATTTTTAAATTTACATACAGTGAAGTCATTTTTTAAATATATAATTCTATAAATTTGGACATATAGAACCATGTCACTACTATCACAATCAGGATACAGAACATTTTCATGATCCTCACCACCCTAAAAAAATTCCCTTATGTTATTCTTTTGTAGCCAAAAACTGTCTTCACCCCAACTCCTGGCAACCACAGATTGGTTTTACATTGTTCTAGCTTTGCCTTTCTGTGAATGCTATGTAAGTGGAATTATAAAGTATGTAACCTTTTGAATCTGGGTTATTTTACTTAGCATAACACATTTGAGATTCATTCATCTTGTTGCACATATCAATAGTTTCTTTCTTTTTACTAAAAATAGTGTTCCACTGTATGGATGTAGCACAGTTTGTGTAGATACTACCAGTTTTGGTTGTTTCCAGTTTGGAAAAATTATGAATAAAGTTGCTGTAAAAAACTTTTTAGAGTTTACTTTTTTCATTGCACTTGGGTAAATGAACAGAAATAGAATTTTTGCATCATATGGGAAGTGTATATTTAACTTTATAAGAAACTAATAAACTTTTTCATTTGGTTATTTTGCTCCACTGGCAATGTAAGAGAGTTCCAGTTACTCTACATTTTTGCCAGCATTTTGTTAAATCATTCTATTAGGTGTGTAATGATATTTCACTGTGGTTGTGACTTACATTTTCCTACTAATTAATAATGTTGAGTATCTTGTCATGCTTTTATTTGTCATCTATATATGTTGTTTTGTAAACTGTCTTCAAACTTCTTGCTCATGGTTTAATCAGTTTGTTTGTTTTCTTATTATTGTTTTGAGAATTTTTTATATATGGATACATCTTTTGGGCATGTACTTTGCAGATATTTTCTCCCAGAGTATGGCTTGTCTTTCCGTATTTTTAACAGTATCTTGAGCAGAAAACATTTTTAATATGGATGACGTCTCTGTTTATCAATTTATTTTCTTTTATGGATTATGCTTTGGGGGGGTCATACTTAAGTAATCTTTGTCTAACCCAAGGTCACAAAGATTTTCTCTCATGGGTTCTTCTAAAAGTTTTCTAATTTTGTATTTTACCTTCAGATCTGTGATCCATTTTTAGTTAATTTATATAAAGGTGTCTCATTGGAATTTGAATGAAGAGGTCCGGAAGGAATTTGTCAGTTGGTAGAGGATTTCTAAATAAATGGTTCTGCTGTAAATTTGAGGATGGCTGTAGCGAGTACAATCTTAATAAGCAAAGGAAAGCAGAGGTGGTAAGAATAACCTAAGATTTTGAATTTTTTTTTTTTGAGAAACTAACCATTTTTTACTTTCTGTAGAGTGATGTATAATACATGTAGGAAAATGGTCGGTAATGCTCACAAAGTGTCTTCTTTTCTCTAAATCCACATATAAAAAACTATTCCAGTAGATTCTTGGGTGTGTTTCCCACTTCAAGATTTTTGGGATGAGCACATACACGGTCTGAAAATAGGTCCCTTTTCCCTGAGAATGGGAAACGGGCTACACAGATGGAGATCTGAGCAGTGTGTTTAAGCCAAACCCCTAACGTAACTCTTTGCCTTTGCCCTACTCCTCTCTATTGCTTAGAAAGACACCCCATTTCTTAAGCCCTGTGGCTCCAAGCCTGGTCTCATTTGCTTCTTCAAGAGGTTCATGTGTGTACCACATTAGCTCTCCAGTGACCTGAAGATTCTATGTAACAGAAAGCTACACATATGTATTAGGTTGCTGCAAACATAACTGTGGTTTTTATATTTTTGAAATTTGCCATTTGATGTTGGAATACATTCTTAAATAAATGTGGTTATGTTATACATCATTTTACTGTGCATTTCTCACTCTATTTATTTATTTATTTTCTGCTAATGACTCATTGCTTGCTGTTTATTTTATATTTATTTTAGACTATGGAGATGATGATAAGACAAAAAGCAAATTCGAGCAATTGTCCTATTCGAGTTCAAAATGGGTTGTAAAAGCAGCGGAGACGACTCACAACATCAACATGCACGTGGCCCAGGAACTGCTAACGAACATACCGTGCAGTGGGGGTTCAAGAGGTTTTACAGAGAAGATGAAGGCCTTGAAGATGAGGAGCCTAGTGGCCGGTCATTGGAATTTGACAACAACAAATTGAGAGCAATCACTGAAGCTGACCCTCTGACAACTACATGAAAGGTTGCTGAAGAACCCAACATTGACCATCCTACAGTCGTTTGCATTTGAGCCCAATTGGAAAGGTGAAAAGCTCCATAAGTGGGCGCCTCATAAGCTAACCGGAAATTTTTTAAAAATCGTCGTTGTGAAGTGCCTTCTCTTATTTTATGCAACAATGAAACATTTCTCAATCAGATTGTGATATGCAGTGAAAATTGGATTTTATATGACAACTGTGATGACCAGCTCAGTGGTTGGACTGAGAAGCAGCTTCAAAGCACTTCCCAAAGCCAAACTTGCACCCAAAAAAGGTCACAGTCACTGTTTGATGGTCTGCTGCCAGTCTGAAGCACTACAGCTCTCTGAATCCTGGTGAAAGAAACTATTACACCTGAGAAGTACACTCAGCAAATGGATGAGATGCACTGAAAACCTCAGCACCTGCAGCTGGCATCGGTCCACAGAGAGGGCCTCTTTTCCAGGACACCTGACCTCGCTTTGCACAACCAACGCTTCACAAGTTGAACGAATTGGGTTATGATGTTTTGCCTCATCTGCTGTATTCACCTGACTCTTGCCAACCAACTACCACTTCTTCAAGCACCTCGACAACTTTTTGCAGGGAAAATGCTTCCACAACCAGCAGGATGCAGAAAATGCTGTCCCAGTGTTCGTCGAATCCCAAAGCATGGATTTTTACACTACAGAAATAAACAAACTTGTTTCTCATTGTCAAAAATGTGTTGATTGTAGGTTCCTATTTTGACTAATAAAGATGTGTTTGAGCCTCGTTATAATGATTTAAAATTCAGTCTGAAAACAATATTATTTTTGTATCAACCAAATACCTAAATACCAGCATCTTAAATAAGTTGAAAAAGTCTTTGTAGCCACTCAGCCAAAAAACAAACAAACAAACAAAAAAATTAAAAGTGTGTACTTTGATATATTAAAGTAAAAAGACAAAAAAAATTAGAAATTGATTTTTCAGAGCAATATCCTAGCTTTCAAGACTACTGATTTGCTGCAAAATCTTATTCCTGAATGTCAAAAGTTGAGTATTATCTCACTTTTTTCTGTGGCATTCACAGCAGACGGCTAGGCGGATGTCTCAGGCAGAGTAAGGATGAGATCCAGTGTTTCAGCAAACAAAGGAAACCATATCAAACCATTTAAAACTACTGCACACGCCCCCCAAATATCCACATTTTAAGAGATGTTATTTATGCATGACTTTTCAAAGTTGAATTGAATTACAGTAGCAATGTGTAGTATGATGTTTGCTCAAAAGATGGCATTACTCAAATGAAAGCTAGCGTCATCATGCGACAGGCAGGACAGTCAAAGATAATAGCAGAAGCATGGTTGTCATTCAAGGCGTGCAAGACCATTTGGAAGTGGTATTTGAAATTCAAGAATGTTGATTTAGGTCCCTCTCCCCCTAGTTCCCATAGCTGCATTTGAGTAGATCTAGCATAGACCTTACCATGGCATAAAGAAACCATCGATTTACTTGCCTCTATCCTCCCACCAGATTCTAAGATTCTTAACAGCACTGAACATGTATTATTTATTTAGGTGCCTGCCTGGGACAATGCCTGTCACATGGTAGACATTCAATAAACATTTGTTGTATAAAGAAATAAACTTTGAACATTATGATGCCCCAACTCTGAAACGAGAAACCGTTCTGCCACATGCGATCCTCTGATGAGTAACCCAAAGATTCCTGGGTAAGACATTTTTTGCTAAGATACAATATTCTGTTGGGCACTTGCTCGGGAACAAGAAAGGGTGCTGAGAGATGGTGCATCAGAAGGCTTCAAGGATAGCAGAGAATAGAGAAGAAGTCAGGGGAGCGAGTAAGAGAAAACAAAGCAAAAGAATTGCTCATTACTATGCATGGAACCTCCACTGCACTTCAAATCCACAGCAAGGGTCCAGGGGCGTACCCTGCTGGAGCACACACACGCATGCATGCACACCCGTCCCAAGGAACGAATGAAGGTGAGTTTTAAATTCTCAGTATTATAGTACTAAAATCTAGGGGTACTAAACTGTGTGGAGTAAAAGCAGATCTGGACACAAACAGAAGGCCCAGATGCTTGATTAAGGCAGGTTCAGGGATGAGCTGCACCTAGAATCGTCACCACCCCACACTCCCAGAGCTCCATACCCTCTTCATTTGCTTTATATCCTGAGTGTCTTACACAGCCCAGAACAGCCATACCTTCAAGGCCTCTGAAAATGCCTGTGTATGTGTCCTGTTTCCTGGAACCTAAAAGGGAGCAAGCACCCTCATTAGAACGGATGAACCCTGGCAGTTTACATGACTGAAGTCCTTCCCACTAGGCCACTGGCATTTGTACATGGATCCTCGTATCTAAACTGTTCTTGAGAAAGTCCACCTATTCTGTTTTCCAATGTAAAAGGCTAACACCGTGACCCAGTTTTGACTGCAAATTCTAAGAAATTAGTTGAAACCAGTCGTCAATGGACGACTCTTGTGAGCCACCTGGCAACCCCTTCACTCACATGTGTTTTTATACAGAGCACTTTCAAGTTCCAGAAACAAAGTGACATTATTTTGTTTTTTTATGAGGGGTGCAAAACACCAATAACGCCTGCCATGTCACCTAATCTAGTATTGTCTTACTAGTATTGTCATCAAGTGCGATTGACTGAGCCCTCCCTCCTTGTTTTAATCAATAGATCTAACTCCCTAAAGGATGTACAGTGGAAAATATAAAATTATGCATAAAAAATAAATAAATGGTAAGACTCTTTGGAAAATTGTCTCCTTGCAAGGTTCTTCTTAATATAAGTTTCCCTCACGCTTTCCTCTCCTGATTCTAGTCCTTTCTCTTTCTGGGCTCTTCTTGTGCCCTCTAATCACTGTCATCCTAAATATAAGCATCCCTAAGACTTTTGAATCCTGGATTAATTACCTATAAAATGGGTGTGTAACACCTTTTTTTGAGGTTGCAATGAAAAGTAAATGGAAAGACGTGTGTGGACCTCACACGTGGTACAAGATGGAGAGTGGGAGTCTGATCGATGCACCATCTCCCTTTCTTGTGCCTTTTCCTCCCCAGAGTTTGGGAAGTATGAAGTTCCTTTCTCCAGTATTCACCCACATACAGAATAGAGACTTACACTTCTGACTTGGCTTCTCATGTCAGGCCAAAACTTACTTAGCTGCCTGTAGCTACAATTGAACACAACCCTTCAAACCCACCCGTTAAACAATACAAAGTTTCCCCCCACAAATCAGGTTCCTTATAGAGCCCCTTTGACCAATGAAGTCTGTTTCATTTCTCTCCCTGCTTTGTGCCTCCCTGAGCTCTGATGCTTACATCTTGGCATATGGTGATCTAACCTATGCATCTCCCTAATATTAACTTAGATTACCCCTAATATTGTTCTTGAGGACTCCCTGTTTCCTATGGCCAACTACCAGGTACATCCTTCTCACACCCTTAGTCAGAATGACAGCAACTCAAGTGCCAGAAATGTCTTCTTTTTGCCAATAACATCAAATCCCAACCCAGCTTTTACATCTGGTTTCTCTCTCTCCCAATCACTCTTGTATAATCTCCCACGTCCCTAATCTGACCTGGGCTGTGTGGGTCCAATGCTTAACCCCCAAATAAATGTTTGGCTTGTATTTCATCTCTCTAGGAGAACGCTGCTTCCATTTGTCAGTCCAAACCACATATGTTCTTCAAGCACCAAATTCTCATGAAGCTTCTTCCAAGCAACCACATCGCAGAATGATGTCTCCTTTTCTCTGACTCTCTGGATGATCGCCAACTGTGTCACACATCACATTTGCTCATATGTCAATTTAGTTCTAGTCTCAAATCTTAAGTTACTACATGCGAATACACACAAATTATTTATGTGTTCTAAACCCAGGTCACATCATTGTTTTATTTCTATTCCGCATAGAAGCTTGCACAAATGACCCACATGATAGATATCCAATAAACCCATGTTGAACCTTTGATTCCACTGCCAGCTACTGTCTGTTCCAGACAGTGGTTAAAAACAATGTTTCTCTGTGTGTGAGACTCATCCTACTGAAAGTGTATGAGGTGAAAGGGTTCACAGAGTGTTGAACAACACTAACTTAGATAGTGAGAACATGACCCTATTTTCAATTCGCTCTCAGTCCTTCCAAATAAATCAGGGGGAAATTTTATTTTGGCACCAGAATCCCCTTTCCACCTCTCTAAAACTAACAGCCTTTTGACAAGAAAACTCAAATGCTTTTTAGCCTTGAGAATCTAAAAACCATGGTTTGCCTTTACAGTATTTATGTGGAGTCTTCTATTTATGGCCTGTGTTATCCTCTCTCCTTTTATAACATATTTATTTAAATAAAACTGTGAACCAATTCTTTTTTCCTTTTAAGATTTAGCAAATTTTGGAAAAGTGGGTCCACAGATTACCCCAGTGCGGAAAACACTGCTCTCCAAGATACTCCTGCTAACCTTTATCTCTGAGGCCTAATGAGCACCTTTGGCATAGAGCTTTGAACATAATCAATGAATCAAAATCTCCTCTCCCCACCCCCAAATGATCTCATTCGGCAGAGTTCCCTTTGCCCCAGGCCTCAAAAAGGTGAATTCCTCTTTCAGTTCTCTCTAGTTCTGGAGAGAAAATGGGGAACAGGAAGGAGATGGTCTGGACGTATGAGCCTGACGAAAAGACCTGAGCTGCTTAAACACACAAGTTCTCTATGGAAAACCTCCAACACCTGACAAGCCTCCCACACCCTAGCCTCCCAAACTGCCTTTCCGCAGCTTGCCTCAGATCTTTACCCTGATTTCTCATAAGTAAAGACACTCAGTAGTCGAAGGGGCACTCTCTATACCCACTCCAGACCCACCAGCATCCAAAGACTTGGACCTCACTTTTCTGAAACATGATTCAACATATCTGAGCTCATCGTTTCAATTTATCTTTGAACTATATATAAAGTGGAAGTGACAGCCATGATTTGGAACTCTTAAACGTTCACAGAAACTAAGTTCCTGATCTGAGGAATTCCTGAGGAAATCAGACCAGGGAAATCACATGACACATTGCCAAGAATGTACCTAAGAAAAAATTCTACCGAAATTCCTTTGTTATCCATTAATAGCAATTGCCAGGCACTCTATCAGCATGAGGATAAACAAGTGGCCCTGCTCTTTCAATTTTTACATTCTAGAAGAGATAAGATACGTTTATGGAGAAGCAGGCTCTTATTTTTGTGGTAAACAAAATAGTGCATCAGGTAAACCTCGGTATTATTCGATAAGGATCCAGGAGAGATTGATGATTGAGGTTAGAATTCCAAGAGTTTATTCTAAACAGAGCCAGTAGGAGAAAAGAGTAACAGATGTAGACTGGAAGGTTGTTCCAAATGTTAGAAATGAGATCCACAGGGCAGCAGGGTGAGGTCTAGAAGTAAACCGAGAGGCTTATGGCCAACAAGGCTAGGAATGAAGCCATCCAAACTGTCTGTGTTCAGGTCAAGACTATAGGAGCTAAGACACAATACTATACATCATTTAAACCACAGCATAAGAAGTTGATTATTTAATACATTGGTTTATCTAATTAATATGTACAGGTGTATCAAAATTGGTACAGACTTAATTCTTCAAACCAACCTCTTAGACTTTGCATTAGTGGAAGACTCTAGGTGGCCTCGAAGAATAAGGCCAGCAGAATACATGGTTGTAAATCTATCTGGTCTCCCAGAGACCTGGGTATCCACGCTGACACTGACAAAATGACCAGTGCAGAAGTGGACTGTAACAACCTACTTGGATACTTTGCATTTTATATTTTCAATAAAAACTATGCTCTCGTGACTTATGGAAAAATATGCTCACATACCACATGTGAATATGTTAGGGATAAATCAAAATGTTATTTAAAATAAGGCCATGAAAACCTTTCTTTGTTACCAATAAAGCTGCATTGCAATGAAGTCTAAATTCAGACTGATTGCATTCAAATATCACCCATATTAGAATAAAGTACATTTGAGGAGTAATAAAGACAACATTGAGTTAAATTGACAGTTGCTTATAGGACATAAACACATCCCAGTTTCTTAAATACACTGCATTTTGAAGTTCCTCCTTAGTAAAAAGTTAAAATCACACATGCCTGAGTTTCAAGCTCCTAAGATCTGATTTAGCAAATACCGCTTAAATAAGACTGTCCTATATTTTCATAAAGTTCATGATAAAATAGTTTATATTAATATTTTTGGCAAACTATGCAACCAGGCAACAGACATAGACGTCTAGGCAAACCCACAATTATAATCAACCAAAGGTAAGTCTTTGTCTTTCTTAATGTATTTGTAGACATATTTAAAACAATGTGGATAAGTTCAGATTTCAACAAATGTTGATTTCACAGGTAGAGGTTACCTTGAAAACCCTGTTGTCTGAGAAAGCGGAGACCCAGGGCAGTTTACTAGTCAGACCGAGTTCATACATCCTAGCTAGTGTGCTCCAGATGAGCTACATGACTTTTGCAAAGTTCTCAGCATTTCTGAGCTTCCAAAGGAAATAGCACCGCTAACTGTACCCACCTTATAGGCCTCTTTTGAGGAGAAGATGATGGACCATGTAAAGCCTGTTGCAGGACCTGGCACAGCAGATGGACTCAAAACAAAACAAAACATGAGCTGCTGGATCAGCCTCATCAACAGCAGCTGCATTACCCTAGAAGGGTTAAATGGACCAAGCTCCTCCAGCTACTAAGTGACAGAGGTAGGGTTTGAATCAGGTTTTCTGAGTTTTCACTCGGTGCTATTTCCACTTAACCACAGCTGCCCGTGATGTTTCATCCACTTTTTGCGATCACATTTGCAAAAGATTGATTAATGTGGTAATCCCCACAGCTTCTGCTCAGCTTCATTTCGACTTCTCAGTCAAGCCACAGGAACTGTGTGTGATGTGAGATGAAATCACATTGGAACGGGGTCTTGAAGCCAGTTAGAGAAATTCCTCTTGTGTTCCATTAGTTTAATTATGACACAGTTAAACAGACTCGGAGAAATTTCAAACCTGGGAACATTTGCCCACAGAGACACGCAGGCCCTGGCAGTCGCTCTTAATCACATTCCTCAGTCAGGTGTCAAGCCGAGCTCAGGCACCACCAGCACACAAGCAAGTTCTGTTTAGAATACCTCAAAAAGCCAGCCAAGTGGCAAATGTGGACATCTGTGCTAGACTGTGGCTGTCCTGTTTTTTCAGTCTAATCTGTCAAGATAACCATTTCCCCATTCTCTTAAACAAACACAGACTTCCTTGTTTAAACACTATAACAGTTCTAACAGAACACACAGCTTTTAATCATTCTGTGTTAAGTACACTGGCAAAAGTCTGAGAAAAGAATCAAAACATCTTAAATGTAAACTGGCTGATTTTGCTGCTTTGCAAATCCCAGGAACCAGGAGACAGAAACCTGAAATTCCAGATAAAGGGAATATAGCATTGTATGAGAAACTAGAGTGAGCTTTTAAATCATAAATGAATTAGAAATGCAATTGTGAATCCAGTTTAGCTTCTAAAGAAAAAATAAATCAGATCATGTTTTATTTTTTCTTCAGCAAATAGCTTTAAGTTTAGCAAATTTAAGTTCATTCCTCCAATTGTTTTGTGTAAGTTTATAAAGGCAACAGTAATGCTTGAGCAGCACGCTGTCCTCAGGAAAGCTATTTAAAGAGCAGCAAAGTTGCTTCTCCACTGACTTAACTCCCTCTTGAAAGCCCTTTAGTATAAAGTCCGTCACAGCACGGTGCACATTCTTTTTCATTGATGAGGTGTTCTGGGTCATTTCCTAATATCTGAGAATAGAAATGTGAAGGGTCGGGGGGACACTGTTCACGGTGGAACGGGCAGGAATATTGACAATGCTGAAGATGGGCATGTGCTCCTTCAGCCTGGCCACTCTTGATTTCATTTGCAAAATATGCAAACGAACCCTGAAATGTGAAGAAGTGAAAACTCACATAAAACCCTGATATGTTTCCTACTTGGAGTAAAATGGCGGTTAAATAATCCAAACTCTACGTTGTCCGTGCTTGAGCATGGCTTAAGTACACTTTGAGATCTGAGCAACTTCCGTTTACATTATGGTTCAACAACTTAATCATGTGACGAGACATGTGAGTGAACCTCTCTGAGCCTTAGTTTCCTTTATCTGTGAAATGGGGATAAAAATACCCCACAGAGTACTAATGAAGATTAAAGAGACATATTTGCAATGGTAATTGCTTAATAAAGTTAGCCATTCTTAAGTATCCACTAACACCTATCAGAATTGGATAATATTCTGACTTCCATAACATTCAAATTAATAGAGTTTACAGACAACATATGGGTTCCAACTTTATAAAATTAGGAAAGTATTTAACATCGAAATACTAAACTTGTCTAAGAGATAAAATGGTCTGAGTGTCAATCACATGTACAATTCCTTATAAAAAAAATAAAAGTAGCCAGAATTTAAACAGTTGTCACAGTCATCCCAGCACAGCTGGTTGGGCCACATTCCCTGGACACAGGTGGGACCCTAGTCCGTAAGCTCTGGCAGGAGGCCACCTTACAGACTACGGTCCAACCTCCAGATGGCTGCAGGACCTGGTAAGTTGGGACTGGCTGACCAATCCTATCTGCCGCTTGAATGACAAAGTCAGTCTTGATGACAGCAGTGGCAGCAAAGACGAACAAAAGCTGACTGATGATTATTTGACCATAATGGAAAAATTCTGGACTTGGAAGCAACAGAGACCTGTGCTGAAGAGACAGGAAACTAGGTCAACAGAGCTGAAAATTCTGGTTCTTCAGGAGCCCTGGTTGTGTGGTAAACACGATTTTTTCTAACCATTCTTCATTTCCATGTGAATCCTTGCAATAAATACCCGAACTGAAGTAACCTGAATATTTATTTTATCTTTGATGATTCTCGAGGCACCGAAAGATCTGAAAACACCTGAAGGTCAGTATGATTTACATCAGTTACCGTAGGAGCATAGATGTATAGTTAACTTCCTCTTGAGGCTTTATGTCTGTATTCTGATAGCTGCTACTAAATGGTAGATGACACTAATTAGGATCTCTTAAGCTCAACTTACAGACCTTAGCTAAACAAATATTTATTAATATTATATGTAATTCTGTATGTCTATCATGTGTAACACACATTGCTAAATATGCTGAATAATTAGCAAAATAAGTAAGTTTTCTTGTCCTCAAAAATATGAAAACTTAATGGAATTTGACAAGTTTACAAGCACTCAGTATGAGATAGAATATGATAAATGCACTAAGAGAGAAGCAAAACTTTCACCACGGTCCATGTGACTATGTGAGGTGGTGGATGTTTAATTAGCTTGTGTGTGGTAAGCATTTCATCATGCATTCAAATAGCAAGTCACCACATTGTCCACCTTACGTATATACAATTTCTATTTGCCAATTACATCTCAATAAAGCTGGTAAAAATGCAAAAATGTAGCCACTGTAGTTTTCCGTGTATAAGATGCCCCTATGTATACAAGACAGCCCCTACATGTATAAGACGACCCCTACTTTTCTAACCCCACATTAAGATATAAGACAGCCCCTATGTATATAAGACGACCCCTACTTTTCTAACCCCATGTTAAGAACCCTAGCAACTGGTTACTCCCATATATAAGATGACCCTCAATTTTTGGTCTAACCATTTTAGATGAAAGTATCATTTATACACGGAGAACACAGTAGAAAGGAAAGTAAATTAATGACTGAAGTAAAAATGTTAAAGCAACAACAATAACACAAGTTTGGATATGGTCCAGATTGGGAAGAATTATAGGCACTTGAAAAGAGAAGCATGTCGAGAATCAGGGAAGAGTGTGGGAGGGTAGGACTTTAAATGTCTTGAAAGCTGAGTATTATTTCCACAGGAAGGAGCCATGGTGGGAGCAGGACCGAGTGTGAGCAAGACCAGGGAAAACTATGTGGGGGACAGCAAGTATCACTAACTGACTGGCATGCAGAGAACTTGCAGTAAGAGATAAGGACAGAAGGAAGTTTGGGGCCAGAGAGTGAAGGCCTTGAAATGTCAGGATAAAGAATTCAGAATTTATTTTGTAAGTAATGGAGTCTAGAGCAAGGAATGATAGAATCAGTTGAGTCGGAATCTGACACATGCTTCCACACTTAAATAACTTTCCTATAAAAATATGACTTTATCAAACTATCTTTATGAGTAAAATGGCGTATACCTATAAAGAGTGAATAAGCAATAGAAACACAATGAAGACTAAGAATTTAAACAGCATAATATCTAGGCATAATGTGGTCCCCAATTTACCTTATCAGAGGAAGATGTCAAGTTTCTCTCCTAATAATCACTGATTCCCGAAACTAATATTCTTTTCTTCACAGAGCATAGAGCAGACCGGTAATATTTGTCTGGTGCTTTTCTGAGGCTGCAGACACAGTAGACATAAAAGTGTGTGAACTAAATCGCACGAACCTGAAACTTTTCCTTCATACCTGCTGCCCTATAAATTGGCACCGGCCTTTTGGAGAGCAATTTGGCACGTGTATTAAGAGCTCTGGGATGTTTATATCCATTGACCCAGTATTCCCACTTCTGGGTCTGTAGTCTAAGTACGTTTTTGTTTTTTTTTTAAATAAAAAGAAGGTAATATGAATTAATATGATGATTAATGTCACTTATACTTGTGATAAAAAGATAAACAGACAATTGTTAAAAAACAACAGGAATTCTTAAATAAAAGATGAACCATCTACTTCTTGAACGGCCATATAGCTATTTTAAGTCAAAATTATAGAGACTGTAGGAGCATGCGACAATGTTTCTATTAATTGTGATAAAAACGAAAAGACCCAAAACATGTGCTATAATTACAAACTATGTAAAAAAATAAAAAAATCATATAAAAAGAGATGGGATAACAATAGACAAAAAAAAGCAAATAACACCATTTTGTGTGGGGATAATTTTATCAAAGGAGATGGGCTGTCTTCCAAAGTGCTCATATGTTGTTATAATTTAATTATTGACTAGTAAAGGAAAAAATGAGTTAAGAACAGGTCTCCAAAAGCAAGTTAGCATTCCCTTTAAAGACAGCATGAGAGGAAAGCAGCAAGGGGCCTAAGCAGGTTCTTTCCTGACCGACTCCCTGGGGGCTCAGAGCGCTGTGGAGGTTCCCCAAAGATCGTAAGCCGCCCAGGTCACACAGCATAGAATGAAAAAAAAAAGTTCCATGGTGATTTTGTCCTCTTTGGCTCCTGTACGTGGCACAATAAAAACAGGACAGAAGGCAACAAATAAACAAAATCTGATGGAAACGGTCAATAGCTTAGCAGTTACCTGAGGGTAAGAGGGGATGAAATAGGGAAGGGCATCAAATACATGGTGATGGAAAGAGAGCTGACTGGGTGGTGAGCATGCAACGCAATGCATGGCTGATGCACTGGAGAATTTTGCACCTGGAATTTATTTAATTTTACTAACCACTGTCACTCTAATAAATTTAATTGTTTAAAAAAATTTAAGAGAAGAGGATAGAGAAAAGGAGGAAGGATGTATGAGTATGTATGACAGTTCCTTGAGTTGTGGTTGTGATATACAGATCATCAAACAACACCCTCCATATTCTATTCTCAAATATTTATAGAGAGTACGATTTCCATCTTCTTTCTTCTCCCTTGAAAATGAGAAATAGGAAGTTCAATAATAGAAGATTATGACAGCACTGCTCGCCCAGCTGGTATTAGCACCATGCATTTAGAAAGAGAGCTACTTCATTCTCTTTTTAAGTAAACCAGTAAAAATATGTTCTGATCACAACTGAGCCCTGATAAAGACCTTCTTAAATGCCTTGTGAAGTAGCACAATAGAATGTGTATTTAATTGTTAAATTATACAAATAGTCAAAGTACTAACTTCTATTTCTTAGAATAATTTTATCTATAGAATTCTTCATAACTCAATAATATGTACAGCAACTAAAAGAATATGAAAATAAAGCATCACCCTATTAAAATATAGCTAAATGATTACTTCACAAAGATTTAAATAAGATTTAATAATTAATGTGCTGCTTGGATTAAAACAATTTTAAAGGGAAGGACTGATTCAAAATTGGATTAAATGAACGTTTTGCTTTGGGGATTTTTATTATTTACAAGGTATTTTTACCATTAATTTAAATTAGACAACATTTAACTAGGTTGCTACCACGTAGGTCATATAAGATAAAAATGAATGATTTCTCTGAACTCATTTTTGTGTTTAATATTTTCCCATTGGAGGTGACAGTTCAGACCTGGTCCTGTGTGCTGGAGTTATTTTCTGGGTGTACAAACATCTTTAACCCTGCTCTTGCTGACTATTGTGAGGAAAATATACAGAAAGAATGCCGAGTCTCAGCAATATTTCACACTTCATTCCAAGGAGGAGGCAGAGGTTAAGAATGAGGAAAATTAAGCGGACAACCATGTGTGGCCGAAAGAAAGGCTTGCTATTCTGTAGAGGCGATTCCCCTGACACAAATAGAAGAAAGGCTGGTGAATGAGATCATGTCAACTTCCTCTGCTTACATAGTAATGCCGGCCTTCTTTCCTTTCGGAAAAACAAGTCACCCGTGCACCAGAGTTCAGGGCTGCATTGTAAGATGTTTCCGAAGTCCCAGTGACAGCGCACTGACACAAGTCTAAGGGAAAGGCCCATGCCAGCTTTTGTAGTCCTGGTCTAAGAGCCCTACAAGACTTCACAGATTCTACTCTCTGCCTGTCAATGAAATTTGAACCTCTCATTATCCAGTAGTCAGTGAACCTCTGGAAACATGTGTTAAACGAGTGGGCTTGATTTTGGAAGGAGAGCACTTTCTCAAGAATCTCAAGACGGTGTTGGGCTCAGTGATAAATTGTTAAACATGGAAGGGGAGTGATTCTGATTTTTGGCAGTGCCGAGGATGAGACTCAGTAAAATCATTCCACAAGTGAACCCCGAATCAGAAAATGTTTTCTAAATTATATTGTAATTCATGGATTAGTACACTCAGTTTTTCTTAATATATATATATATATATATATATTTTCCTTAAATTATTTCTGCTCTCCAAAAGTGATTCTAAGTAGGTAATATGGCTTTAATTCCCAAAGGAAGCATTAACTTACGGTAGATTGAAAGGAACAAGATCATAATATATTATATACAAACAAGGTTCCTATAATCTATATCTGAACATTATCCAATTGTTTCATGGGCTAATAGGCCTCTAAGTTGCTAAACCTTAAACAATGAGCAATATGTTGCTATAAAAATTCTGTATTAAAATCAGGTGCGCATAGATGTTTTCATTTTGACTTTTTTTTTTTTTTGGATAGTTGTTGCATATGTGTTTTTGTTTTGTTTTGGGTTTTTTTTGCTCTTTTTTTTTTGGTATGTGGGTAGCTCCCTGGCTGGGAATCGAACCCAGGCCACAGCGCTGACAGCACTAGCGCCGAAGCCCTAAGCCACTACACCAACAGGGAACGCCCTGCATATGTGTTTTTAAAAGTCCCTGTGAGTTTTTCTGGTCAAGATGGTAGAGTAGATAAATGCAGTGCTCCCCTCTTCTTACAACTACATCAAAATTACAGCTAAACTACAGAACAACCAACATTGAGTATCGCCTGAATTCTAGCCTCATCAAAGCCATACCACCATGGACACACCGGAGAAGCAACCTCAAGATTGGTAGGAGAGGGGGTTCCCTAGTGGTGTAGTGGCTAGGCTTTGGTGCTATCAAGTCCATGGTCTGGGTTCGATTCCCAGGCAGGGAACCACCAAAAAAAAAAAAAAAAAAAAAAAAAAAAGAAAGATTGGTAGGAGGGATAGAAACATGGAACAGACTGGTCCCACACCCATGCGTGACTATTAAAAATCGGGAGGGATATCTCAGCTGCAAAGGTCACCACCTCCAAAAAGTGAGGGATGCCAGCCCCACACCAGGCTCCCCAGCCCAGGGACTCATGCCAGGCAGTCCCAGGCAGGGCACAGGCTGAAGCTGAACTTGGGTTACAGCAGGGCCACTCCCAGGAGGCCCTGGGAACCAGGACACCAGAGGCCAGCTTTAGACTGAGCCAGAGGAGACACACATAAAGGGCAGACTGAGGAGGGACCAGAGCCCCCCAAAAATGAATCTTGCTCTATAGGTTAGCCCCTGAACAATGGCTCCTGCACTGTAAGTCATGGCCAGTCCTCATAACCAGTCAGATTGAGGGTCAATCCTTCCCACTGATATGCAAACAGCAACCAAGTCTCAACTACAATAGGAGGGCACACACAGCCCACACAAAGGACATACCTGGAGTACCACCCAGCTCTAGTGACTGGGTAGACTGTGTCACTACCCACAGGACACCTCCTATATAAGGCCACTCTCCTAAGACCTCTTGGTCTTAGAAGACCTACCTAATACATAGAAACAAACACAGGGAGGCAGCCAAAATGAAGAGACAAGCATGTCCCAAATAAAAGAATAACACACAGCTCCAGAAAAAGAACTAAACAAAATGGAAACAAGCAATCTACTAAACGCAGAGTTCCAAACACTGGTTATGAAGATCCTCAATGATCTCAGGGAGAACTTCAACAAAGAGATAGGAAACATAAAAACAGAGATAGAAAACCTAAAACAGAGACAATCAGAAATAAAGAATACAAAAAATGAAATGAAAAATACATTAGGTG
>PVJL010001923.1:61213-226337 GCA_004026885.1 Lyroderma lyra
AAAAAAAAAAAAAAAAAAAAAAAAAAAAAAAAAAAAAAAAAAAAAAAAAAAAAAAAAAAAAAAAAAAAAAAAAAAAAAAAAAAAAAAAAAAAAAAAAAGGACAGTTTAAGGGCCCTTTGGGACAACATTGAGCATAACAACTTTTGCATCATAGGGGTACCAGAAGAAGAAAGAGAGCAAGGAATCAAAAACCTATTTGAAGAAATGATGGAAAACTTCCCTAACCTGCTGAAGGAAATAGGCATATAAGCCCAGGAAGCACAGAGTCCCAAACAAGATGAACCCAAAGAGGCCTATACCAATCCCATTAGAATTAAAATGCCAAAGGTTAAAGACTAAGAGAGAACATTAAAAGCAGTAAGAAGCAATTAGTTATCTCCAAGGGAGCTCCCATAAGACTCTTAGCTGATTTCACAGCAGAATCTACGCAGGCCAGAAGGATTGGCAGAATATTTTTCAGAGATGTAAAGCAAGGACCTACAACCAAGACTACTCTACCCAGCAAAGCTATCATTTAGAATTGCAGGACAGATAAAAAACTTTTCAGACAAGAAAAAGCTAAAGGAGTTCATCACCCTTAAACCAGTATTGTAAGAAATCTTAGGACTTCTTTAAGATGAAAAAAATAAATGAATAAAAATGATAAAAAATACGAACAAAAAAATGGCCATAACTACATATCTATCAACAATTACTTTCAATGTAAATGGTTAAATGTTCCAATCAAAATATAGTGTGCTGAATGGATAAGAAAATAAGACCTTTACATATGCTGCCCACAAGAGACTCACTTCAGATCTAAAGACACAAGAGACTGAATGTAAAGGGATGGAAAAATATATTTTATAAAAATAAAAAATAAAAGCTGGGGTGGCAATACTTATACCTGACAAAATAGACTTTAAAACTAACAAGAGAGAAAGAACGACCTAGTAATCCCACTTCTAGGCATTCAGTCAAAGAAACCCCAAATGCTACTTTGAGGAAGCATGTACATCCAAATATACATTGCAGCATTGTTTACAATGATCAAGATGTAGAGACAACCTGGGTATCTGTCAATGGGTGAACGGATAAAGAGGAGGTGGTACATATATACAATGCAATACTGTTTAGCCACAGGAGAAAATGGGTTCTTGCCATCTGTGGTGGCATGGATGGACCTGAAGGGAATTGTGCTGAGTGGAGTATGTCAGACAGAGAAAGACAGATGAAATGTTGTTTTGCTTACATGTTGACTCTAAAGAACATAATGAATAAACAAACAAAACAGAAACAAACTCATACATATAGAGAACATTTTGATGATTGCCAGATGAAAGGTAGGTAGCGGGGTGAATAAAAAAGGGGAAGAGATTAAGAAGTACAAACTGGTTGGTACAAAGTAGTCATGGGTATGTAGGGTATAGCATAAGGAATATAGTCAATAATATTGTAATAACTGTGTATGGTATCATATGAGTACTAAATTTATCAGGGTGATAGATGAGAGTGTGGTTGGGGGCAAGGTATAAAAAGGGAAAGGAAAGTACAAATTAGTAGTTGCAAAGTAGTCATGGGGATGTAAAGTAAAGCACAGGAAATACAGTCAATAACATGCTAATATCTATGTACAGTGCCAGGTGGGTACTAGACTAGTCAGGGGGATCACTTCTTAAATTATATAAATATCATTCCACTATGCTGTATACCTGTAACTCATATAAAATAATATTAAATGTCAACTGTAATTTGTAAAATGTAAAGGGGAACAGTGAAGGGGAATAAGGTTTCAATTTCTAGGTATCAAACAAATGAGTCATGGGGATGTGATATACAGCATGGGGGATGTCGTCAATGCTATCGTGATAGCGTGGCATGGTTTCAGATGGTTTCTGGACTTATCACGGTTATCACTTCTATAGGTATATAAATGTTGAGAAACTATGGTGTATACCTGAAACTATAATAACATAGCATTGTATATTAGCTATATTTTAATGAAAATCTTTAAAGGAAAAAAAAGTCCCTGTGGAAAAATCTTTGGAAAAAACCCTAGAGCTGAAGAACATAAGACTAACAGCAACCTCTGCTTAGGCAGAAGTTGTTGGTGTGGTGTGACTCCAAAAACATTCCTCCACCTCAAAGTAAGGTTCCCATGAGGTCAGGTATCTCTACAAACTGTTAGTGGTATTCTTTAGAATTTCAGAAACAAAGATATCTTACTCCAGGTAATTTGATAACACAGTAGATGCTCTGTTAACTGACCCCCAAACTGTAAAGTCCCCAAGCTAGCTGATGTTTCCCAGCCCTGATTCTTGGCCACAGCACACAGATGGCTCGTCCTGTTACTCTTGGGTTTCTCTCTAGACAGACTATCTGAGCCTCTCTGCTCCCAACATACGTAAAACATACCAAAAGTAAGCTGCATTTGCTCCTAAACATGTTTATACAAATTTTCTTTGCTATTATGATTATACAGTTTATTTACCATTTAAAATAAACTGGTAAAAGTGGCAGGAGATTTGTACTTCCTCTGAGAGTTACTTTTTGATGTCATCAAATTAGGTATATATGGGTGAGAAAATTGTATTTGTGAGAAGGAAGAAAAATTACGTTTTCCTTCTTAGATTGCTTTATAACTTCCTCTAATTCATGTTCCACTTCAAAAAAAAAATCATGCAGTTTAGATGATTTTTAATAGGAGGATTTCTACTGAGTATATAGAGCCATACACTGTGGTATATATCTACTGTAGTATATAGATTTCTACTGTAGTAATATAGTGTGCCTGGAGCAAGACAACTGGGAAGCAGAGAAGAGACATGACTCAGGAAGCTACTTTAATAAAAACAAGAAGAAATGAGAACCTGAACTACGCTGATGACAAAAAAGTCATGGACAGGTGTATACTGTAAGAGAAATTGCAGAGTAGCAGTAACAAAGTCCTGGATATTTAGAAGGCATTAATTAAATAGACTTCTAGGTTTGAGTGTGGGCAGTACGAGCACCTTGGAAAGACATAGGAACCCCAAGGAAAGAAGCTGATTTAGTGGGAGGACAGGGCATTCAGTTTCTGATTTATTAAGTTTAAAGCTAACAAAACATATTCAGGTGGAGATACCTAGAAGTCATTAGGAGATAGTTAGAGAGGGGTCATTAATAGAAATAGAAGGGTTATTAACAGAAATGAAGTGGTAACATGGACAATAGCACTTACATTCTAAAGATGTTAGAAACCTGAATAAAAACCAAAGGAGAGAAGTGGCCTGAAGAAAAATCTGGGAGTTCCCTGATGGTGTAGTGGCTTAAGGCTTCGGCGCTGGCGCTGTCAGCGCTGCGGCCTGGGTTCGATTCCCAGTCAGGGAGCTACCCACATACCAAAAAAAAAAAAAAAAAAGAAAGAAAGAAAAAAAAAGAAAACTCTGTATTCAGGGGCAAAAGGGGTTGAGAAAAGCCACAAAGGAGATAGAAGGGTTCAAAAAACAAAGATGAGAATTACAATTGGACCAGGTCTCAGAAGCCGAGGGAGAAGAGAGCTGGGAGATACAGCAGGTGGTCCATGACATACACTTCCAGAAAGTGCTATTCAATCGGTCAACCACGAGGCCCCAGTCAAGAACACACTCTCAGAAGAAAGATGAGGGAATATACCAGATTTCAAAATGCTAAACTGTTTTCTGGTGAGGAAGAAGAAGCAAGGCAACAGAAAGTTCCAAAAGTTTGATGATGAAGAGAAGGGAAATAGCATTATGCCTCAGAGGATAAAATGATGGGAGCAATTTATATTTTTTTAGGATAATGAAGTCTTCTCATTTTTTTTAATTTTTTAATTGCAGTTGACATTTAATATTATATTAGCGCCAGGTAGGATAATGAAGTCTTAAGCTGCCCATATTTACATGAGAAGAAAAGGAAGCATTGAAGAAGACAGTGTTGGCAACATAAACTAAAGGAAGGTAAGGGTCCCAAGGAGGTAACAGTTTGAGGAGCAAGAGAACAAGAATGGGCGAACTTGGAAAAAAAAAAAGAGGACATTCTTTCTTAAAGACAGGAGTGAAGAAAGAGAGAGGGTAAAGAGAGAAAGACAACGAATCATCTCTGCCAGCCTCCATTCTTTTATTAGTCTTCCACGTAGCAGCCAGATCAATGGTTAGTGACTAAGAGTGCCTAAAGTTATCTGAGGGGGTTCCCTGGTGGTGTAGTGGCTAGGCTTCAGCGCTCTCAATGGCCCGGCCTGGGTTCGATTCCCAGCCAGGGAAACAACCCCCACCCACCAAAAAAAAGTTAACTGGTAAGTGCAATTAAAAGATTGAGTTGGGGATTGGAATGGATGCATGACACGTAGGATGCATGCTAACCAAATGAGGTGACTGACCAGTAAGTACCTTCAGGCAAATAAGCACTTGCTGCATAAAGAGAGTACAACAAAAATATTTTGGGTTGATTTTTAAATTATAGCATCTGGTTAAACCAAGAAATAATTGAATTAACATTTTTGGCATTTCCCTTCATGCTTTTCAGTCATGTCTGGGTAGAGAGCAGGCGCCCAAAGACCTGCAATGGGTACTGGCATTCTCTCTGGGAATCCACAAATTTGCTGAGTAATTTGTCCTTCTCACAGCCTCTACTTGAACTCATCTGCACACAAATTTTTCTATAGCTATGGCTTGTTTTTCTAAATGAAGCCCCACCATGCAACTCAGGCATTTGCTTCTCCAAAAACAAAGCCATGCGTTGATAGTGAGGACAAGCCCCAGCTCCCCATGTCAGAGAGCTTAACCTGACAGGCCTGCCCTACCTATTCACAGCCACTTAAAAAGGTGCCAGATTTAAACATGAAGCAATTGGACTGGCTCTTTCTTTTTGGAAACCTTGAACAGCTGAGGCATTGAGAAGTTCATATGATAGCAATCAGCCTTAACTGGGTTATTTCAGGCTAATGCTAAAGCATTCCAATTACACTGAGTAATTATGTAAGTCGAAAGAGACAGTCTCTGTTTCTGGTATACAGGAACACTTGTCCGCACTGATCCTACCAACAGGCAGAAGGTGAATATAGACTCTCAGTTAACCAGCACTCAAAGGGATTGGTAGATGCCAGATAAATGTAAGTAGACTCTGTTAGCCAGCACACAAACAACAGGCATTCTCAGGCAAATGGTGAAAAAATTTTGAGTTCCAGTTAATGGAGAGTCTACTGTACATTGATTTGAAATACTTACTGTCCCAAGGTGTCTCCACCATGAGGTTACCCAAGTTCCAGATAGCCCTATTTCATTCCTGCCTATGAGCCACTATAGTTTTACAAGTCACCTTTAGGATAAAAGTAACCCCAAAAGAAGAGATAACAATTAACATTTTATAACTTACTATATCCAAATTATCAGCCTGTCCAGAATAGTGAATGACAGAAATGGAAGGGCAGCAAGTGCTCTAGTCTCTAGATAGGCCAAGGAGGAGAGCTGGTCTGGGTAGGAAGCTATCTCTGGGGAGGAGCCTGAACAACCAGCCTGGTCTCCTGGAGCAGGCACAGAAATAATTACACAGGATAAGTGGGGGAGTACTTGTACAACATACCAAGGGTTGTAGAAAAGGCCTATTCCAGAAGAAACATAGTTAATTGGGTCACCTGTGTTGTAGCCCACCATTCTGCTCCACAGATGGAATTCCAGTCCAGTGGCTTTCCTACCCCTTTCCCAGGTCTTTTCTCTGCTTGTGTTCAGACAGGGCCAAGTTGTAAGATAAAGGGTATCAGAACACTAGGTAGACGATTAGACCAGATGATACTTAAAATCTCTTCTAACACTGAGATTCCGTAAAATGTTGCTGAAAGTATATGAACCCAAGCTTAGGATGTCAAAGGTGCTTCTTTAGATAAAGATTTTGACTTTCTAAATAATAAAATTCTCTCAGCTCAATTTTCTGTTTATTTTTTTATTTTTATTTATGTTGAATACAGAGAAATCAGTAATTTGTAAATATATTTGATTTTAGCAGTTGAGGGATCCTGGCTACCTCACATACTTCTTGATGTTATAATATTTGGAGGTAGGAAAGAAAATGGAAAGGAGAGAATAATGTTTATTGAAAAACTATTATGCATTTTGCAACTCATTATCTTATTTAATTATCTTTAATACCCAATTTTTTTGGTTACCCCTACTTTATAAATGAGAGAATTGATACCTATGTGGTTAAATAACTTCTCCAGAGACATTAAAACAAAAGGCAGAATTCACACTGATTGTATATGCATTATGACCTATCTCACATTTGGAGTGATAAAATAGAGAACTTTTAATGGATTCCATCAAATTACTCCACATTCAATTGTGAAAGTCATATGAGTTTTAAATGTAGCTATAACCCAAGGTCATTCATAATCCAAGTACAGTCCTTGCTAATTAATCTTTTATCAAATAAGAAAATTTTCATGTCCATTCTATTTATAGAAAGAATCACAATTGATTAAAATGTGGTAAATCACTAAAGCATTTTAAATATTGAAATACAGTACTGTCCATTTTATACTATATATTACAGCAAAGATTCAAAAACAAAAATGCAATGGGGTCCTTTAGAAAAGCATTTAATACTTGAAAACAGCGCTATCCAAACTTTTGGCTTCCCTGGGCCACATTAGAAGAAGAATTGTCTTGGGCCACACATAAAATGCACTAACATTGATGATAGCTGATGAGCTAAAAATAAAGGTTGCAAAAAATTCTCATAATGTTTTAAGAATTTGTATTGGGCAGCATTCAAAGGTTGAACATGCCTGCTCTAAAATATGCACAATTGACCAAACAGAAGAGGATGCTTGAAAGAGTAATAAATACAGAATAGTTAAAATTTCTGTTTATGTCACCATAGCAGATCTTTTTTTACTCTGGTGTTTAATTTAAATGTTTGCTAGAGTAATAAATAGATTCCCTTGAAATATAGTGACAAACTTTCTAGCAATTACATGATATTTTTAAAAATACATTCTCTGATAGAAAACTAAGTAAGCAGATCATACCTTTCTTTCCTAAATTAGAGTGAAAAAAGTAAGATTGTATCCTCACATAATTTGAAATTATTTCTAAGAAATCTGCATACACACACACACAAAAGATCTTCATCAAGCTATTTGGCTATGTTCTCCATGAGATTTGAATACTACAAGCATGCTTGCCCAGATGTATGATTCTTCCTGGGAGAAAAATCACACACAAATTAATTATGGGCTATTTGAAGTTTTAATGGCTTCTCTGCAGGAACTGCTAAGAATAGCAAGGTCCTCACCTTGCTTTAGTTCTTGGATTATGTCCTGCTCTGGAACCTCACATGGACTGTCCGTTCCTTGGACCGTAGTTGTAGCATTCAGACTGGACCACCTAATGTGCCACATTGGGCGTCTCCAGCTCTACTTAGCCTTTTATTATTATAATAAGCTCAACATACTGAATTTTTAGATTAAGAAAGTGATAAAACACAGAATTCATCAACTTTCCATGATCTTCTCTGGAACTTAAGGAAGTGTACTAATTTGCAAGCTAGACTACACCACTTATTAACAACATGCACTATTGTAACTCAGGTCCATGAACTTTGTACACACCTAAAGCAGAGGAGAAGGGGAGCTTAGTACTAAGATATGTTGATCCTTTTGCATTATTAACCAACCTTTTCTGCAAAGATAGGTTCCAGATGAATGCCAGAGATGAGCAAATCATGCCAAATACTTCAAACTTCTGAACATACTTCAAAGTAACTGCTGCTGTCCTGTAACAAGTTTTGACTTAGTATTTTGGGAAATTCTTTTCCATGGATATATACCTGATTTTATAATAGAAGTCAATAAGAAAATGGGATTTGCTTTGCAGAAATTTACTTCATAGCCAAATTTGCTAGCATGCATCTATTTCATAAACTGAGAGATGCATTTATTTATGCTCATATCTATCATCTCCCTATCTGCCTACCTCTCTGGGGCTTCCTTCATGCAGAATCTGATGTGAGAAAATTGAGTCAGAGGAGAATGGGGTTAATTCAACAAATACAATACAACTTGGGAAGAGCTTAACATTTATAACCATCTTGCAGAACAGTTTCTAATAGTGTATGATTTAATTGCCTCCTTACTCCCAAGCCTCTCCACCTAAAACAACCCAATAAAGAAGTAGTATGCTATGTTATTTTTATCCTTATTGTAAGACTAACAGACAAAGGTTCAGCGATGCCGTTTGATTTCTCAAAGATCATGAAGTTAGTAAAATGTGGCAATAATCTTAAGGCAAGGATTCTTTCTGCCTTTTATAGTAACTCCAAAGTCCACTTTTTCCCCCACTAAACATACTTCCTTACTGGCTCAGTCTGACAATAAAGAGATCATTTTTCTTTTCTTTCTTATACTTCTATTGCCTGTTCTTCCTATTCCATTTCTTTTCTCCTTTCTTTACTGAACTGAACAAAAAGTGTAATGAATTACAAATCTTCAAAATTAAGACCTCTTTTCTTTAATTGTCCCTAAATTCTCTGATTAGAACTAAGATCCTAACCAAGCTTTATTGCGGGTGAGAGCTGTCTTTAAGACAAGTTGCAAAACTAAGAATGTGTGTGGGGAGGGCAGGAGCGGGAGAACTCAGAAAAGGACTGTCCAAACATCCAGGTGGGATCTTTAAGTACGTCTGAGAGAGCAACATCTCCTCTGGAGAGGCAGGAAGGAGACCCGAAGCAGCAGTCATTTATTTGAGCTTCAGCATATTCTCTCTCCTAACTAATCAATAATTGTTATAATTAAAATTGATAGCTGCAAATAACATGACTGAGGGCTACTGCCAGAATACTGATTGTGTCTTTGGCTTGGAAAGATAGGCAGCAGCGTGGAACACTTATTTTCCAATTTGCTTTTAGCTGGGTGCAAATTGCTTTAGCTGTATCCAGCTGATTTAGACCTTGCCTGGAGGTGCACTAGATTAATTGGGAGCCACACATTCATTGCTTACAGAATGGACTCTGTAATTGGCGAAATTTGTTAGTGCCAGTTATAAAATAACTATATAGTTCTGCTTTTAGCTGTCCTTTCATTACTCTTTCTGTGAGAGGAGAGGGGAAACAATTAGAACCCATCTGACGATTAAGATGGGTGTTTTCTCATAAGGACCGAAAGGAATGTGTTATGGTCAATATTTTATCCAAGCAAACATTAGTGTGAATATGGTATTGATTTTTTTCAAAAGCTGAAAAAGTACTTGAGTATATGTAAGAATGTTTCCCTCTTCTTTGTGACTGAACCTTAGATATGAGAATCTAGTTTGTTAGAACTATGAGCAGATTTTTCAAAACGATTCTTGGTTCACTGAGTCAAATAGAACAAACACTCTTTCTTACTTATTGCCGAATGGAAGAAATAGAAAAATTCTGAGGCTACAGTTGGGTGCCCTCCATTTTCTCCTCTTCCCTCTACTCTCCTCTTTGGGTCCCAGGGTACAATCCAAACATCCACGCTGCCTAGCTGAAATATTAGGTGAAGCTCAATGAACATGAGAGTCATTTTTGGCAGGAAGACATTTTTTTTTAGGAGCAAAAGTCGGTAGGCCAAGACCAAAATATAAGCTATATTACATGTTATTACAGAATAACAAGGAGTTATTTGTCTTCTCAGTTTATTATGACAGATGATTGCTAGAATTAGTGGGGTGATCACATTATAAAGTATAAAAATATCACATCACTCATATACTGTACACCTGAAACTAACATAAGGAATATAATATTATATACCAGCTACACTTAATTTTTTAAAAAGTATTTTATGTCAACAGACTTAAATATGCAAAATGGTCAATTACATTCCTTAAAACGACTTTTGGTATGTGGCCATATGCACCAAATTGTACAGTGACTATTCCCACACATATTCAAAAAACTTATGTATACAGAATAGAGATGTCAGTCAGCCAGGACTCTGTATCAGTCAAGTGACAAAATCCCAACTCAAACTTACTTAAGTAAACAAACAAGTGAAAGAGTCAGGCAGGGGGCGTTGATTGGAGCAGATAACTGCGAAGTACAGAAGGAGACTACTTCTAACACCACTGAATTCAGGGCTCAAGAAGGTATCGTGACTGCTTCCATCCGTCTCTTGGCTCAACTTTATTTTCTGCTAGATTTCCTTTCAGGCAAGACCTCACAACAGGGAGTCCCCTGTCAGACCCAGATTTACATTCTAATTGTTTAGCAACTCCACTGACAAAAAGGTGCTTCTTTCCTAGTCATTGCAGCAAATTTTCAGCCCTATATTTTCCAGGCCCACAGGGAGCTACCTGCCCATTACTGGGGCCAGCAGGGCAGGATATGCTGATGAAGCAGCCCTGAGCCCTGTGCTCCACCTGGACTGAGAGCAAGGAGAGAGTCCCCCAAAGGAACACAGGTTCAGTCACCAAAGAAGGGGAAACCAGTGCCCATGGGACACAACAAATGACCATGACACTAAGAAACAAAGTTGTAGTAAATGATTAGTATTCTTAGTAATACTTCTCAAACTTCATTCATTTATGTCTTTGGAATCTAATTGAAGTTAAAAATCTTTTCCTCCAGAAAAATGCCTAGGTGACCATGTCATATAAAAGGTCGCCTGCTATTTCAGGAGGGTTCACATATCCCCAGAGCCTAGTTGATAATCTAGGAACTAGGAAACAGTTCTGAAATAAAAAACACTTTCAGAGGTATCTGCATCACCTACCTAAAAGCAACAATTTTAGGCTTTCTTTTTCTTTCATTCCTTTTTTTTTCTTTTCCCCCCAAGCATTTTTGTGTGTGAAGAATTTCCCTTACACAGCTATTTGTTATCCTTGTTGTGGATGAATGAACTCTGAAAATCCAAACTGTGCCAAATAACTATTTTGTCCAAATGATAGATTGTCAAGGACCAACCTTTCAATCAGATGACGAACACACTGGCCACAAGAGTGATGTCTGTCCTTCTTTATTTGGCACAAGAAAATGAGTGTTCTGGGGTAAGGCTGTGTCGTGAGCCGAATTTAGAAACTCAGCATGAAAACTTTCTTTGATCTTCTTATTTCATGTAGGACAATATGTGACTACTAAGGAGGAAAAATTATACATAATAAGGCAATCTTTTTCATGGTTGTGATCAGAAAGATAAATTGTTTAAACATTAAAAGTGACTGCCCAAAACAAAACATTTCATAAAGCTGACCTCAGCAATGTGAATTTGAGTATTTAAGTGAAAAGCATTCTCACAATTTAAAAAGAGGTAACTGCACTTCAGGGAAAAAAGACGCTCTTCTCAGAAAGCAGTCTAGTCCTGTGTTTGCAAGATAGGATCTTAGTAATCAGCTAGGAATAAAAAACAAAGACGTGAGAGAAAGAAAGAGTGATGGGGAAGGGGCATACCTTCAGTTCTCACTTTCAGACTTCAGAAAAGAGAATAGTTTAAATAAAAGCTCAGATAAAAGAAACAGAAAAATCACCACTATCTTAATGTTAAACTTTTGTTGGACATTTTGTCCTTGAAAATAGAAGGAATTTCTGTATTTCAAGACCAATTATTTTTATAACAATTTATCAATAAGTCCTACAACTATAATAAAATAAATTTAAAGTTAATGGTAGAATGGGATAAAAAAACTGAAAACAGAAAAAAACCCCTGAGAATTAACAAAGGATAAAATTAAAGGTATAAATTTGAAATATATATAATATAAATTTTATATATACACATAGAGAAATATCTAGAAGGATATATACCAACCAATGAAAAACTGTTATTTTTTTAAGACTTGGGAAGGGGAATAAAGGAACTTTGATTTCCTTTATTTTTCTGTTTTGCTTAAAAATGACATAAAATAGTCATTTAGTTATATATGATTTTTGCAATGAAAAAATATATAATAGAAATAAAAAACATTTAAAATATGAGAATATGGATTTCTGGTATAAACAAAGTGACAATTTGGTTCCAAGTTTCTCTTCTTTTCCTAGAAACTGTACTGAGCAACTAGGACTATGAAAAAAACTTTTTTTATTTTGTAAGACTGGGATACCAAGAACACTGCAAACGCTATCATGAGTGCTGTCTCAAACAGCTGAGATCAAACACAGCGCCCCTAAAAAGTGGTCCTAAAAGATAGCACCCCAGGAAGGGCTGAGCAGACTCAAGCTGGCAGCAGATTTCAACAAACATAAACCCAAATCCACCTAGAAGGAAAGGGGTCCACTAAGAAGTAAAAGACTAAAGAAGGTGATATTCTTGGCCTAGATTTAATAGAGCTAAGATCATGCCGCTAGGTTCAGAGACAAAAAGCAAGTGTGACTGCACAACAAATATTTAAGAATGTAGAGCAGAGGAGACTAAATATGTGCTGGCAGAACTCAGGAAAGAAATACAAAAAAAAAAGGAAATTGGAGAAGTTAATTTTTTGAGTGGAAGGAGTAAAGAAAAAATAAAACTACAGAAAAAAGCAGAAAGGAATGTTAAAGACAGATATAAATAAGCTAATAAAAAAGAAATAAAGAAAAAAATTTTTATAGAATTGCAATGACTAATAATTCCAAAAAAGATAAAGTGTATCTAATAGATTTAAAGTCAAAGGCTATCCAACATACACATAATTAGAAACCTCAAGAAAGAAAAATAAAAAAGAGCAAGTATTTTAAAATAATCAGTAATAGAAGTGTCCTAAAAAAAAAAAAATGAAGACTTGTATCTACATATTCAAAAGGCATATCTGATATCAGGGAACATTAAACCAGAACAACCAACATTAAGACACAATCTAATAAAGCTGCGGGGATTTTAAGATAGAAAATAAAAAATAATCCTCTAGGAGAGATCCAAGATGGCAGAGAAGTTAAACACTGTACCTGCTTCATTCCGTGAACACATAAAATTACAACTAAATTATTAAACGACCAACATGGAGAACTAGCTGAAGTCTAGCTGAATAGAAGCTTTATAACTAAGGATACAGAAAAAGAGGAGGCCACCGTGAGATTGGTAGGAGGGGCACAGATACGAAAGGAGTCATACCTCTGATGGCAATAGAGAATAAGAGGGATACCTCAGCCATGGAGGTTTCCCCCAGAGGAGTGAGGGACCCCAGCCCCATACCAGTTTCCCCAGCCCAGAGCACTGGTACTGGGAAGAGGAGCCCCACAACTTCCGACTGTGACAAACAGTGGGGACTCCGACCGTCCAGTTGGGATGGAAGGCTCTAGGAAATCAAGACGTCCTCTTATTAAAGTGCCAGCACAGACACACTCACTCAGCCTGGGCTCCCACAGAGGGACAGTGACTCGGGGGACACTGAAGGCATACAGGGCGTGTGACTTTGGAGCAAGGGCTGGAGAAGAGTTGCCATTTTTCCTGGGTGTGCCCTCCTCCCATGCAGCCTGGCTGGTAGACACCATCTTTCCTGTGTTGCGCCTGCCTATCCACGCAGGGCCAAATCTGAACCTGATTGGTCTGTTGAGGAACCCCTGCTGACTCACTGGGACCTACCTCACCTAACTCGATCAAAGTCAGAGGCACTTTCTCTGGTAAGCAGACAGCCTCACCTGCATTGCAATCTTCCTTGGAAAACTATTTAATTTTGCAGGCCCCAGGCTGGCTGCAATTGGCATTGGTGTGCTCTGAGACTTATGCTGAGTCCCTCCAGCCACAACACTGACATCAAACCAGAATCTACAGGAGCACCCAGCACAGGTGACCAGGAAGACAGTGCCAAGATCTCACAGGGCACCTACTACATGAGGCTATCCAGCAATACTGGGAGATGTAGCATATCTACCTAATACATTGAAACAAATACAGACAGGTATCCAAATTGAGGAAACAAAAAAATCCATCTCAAATATGAGAACAGCAGAAAATTCCAGAAGAAGAAATAAACAAGATAGAGGCAAGCAACCTATCAGATACAGAGCTCAAAACAATGATTTCAAGGATGCTCAAGGAAGTTAGTGAAAACTTCAACAGAGAGAAAACAAGTATAAAAAAGGACATGGAAACCATAAAAAAATGACCAGTCAGAAATGAAGAATACTGTAACTGAAATTCAGAATGTAATAGAAGGAATCACCAGCAGACTAGATGGAGCAGAGGATTAAATCAGCAAATTGGAATACAAGGTAGAAGAAAACATCCAGTCAGAACAGCAAAAAGAAAAAATAATAAAAAAAAAAAATGAGGATAGTTTAAGGGGCCTCTGGGACAACAGCAAGTGCAACAACATTCACATCATAGGAATACTAAAAGGAGAAAAGAGAAAGCAAGAAATGGAGAACCTATTTAAAGAACTGAAGACTGAAAACTTCTCTAACCTGGCAAAGGAAACAGACATATAAGCCTAGGAAGCACAGAGAGTTCTAAACAAGATAAACTCAAATAGGCCCACACCAAGACACAGTATAATTAAAATGGCAAGGTTAAAGACAAAGAGAGAATACTAAAAATGGCAAGAGAAAAGCAACTAGTTATTTATAAGGGAGCTCCCATAAGACTGTGAGCTGATTTCTCAACAGAGACTTTGTAGGCCAGAAAGGAGTAGCAGAAAATATTCAATGTGATGAAAAGTAAGAACTTACAACCAAGATTATTCTACCCAACAAGGCTATTATTTAAAATCAAAGAACAAATAAAGAGCTTCTCAGACAAGAAAAAGCTAAAGGAGTTCATCACCACTAAACCAGTATTAAAAGGAATGATAGAGGGACTGCTTTATGATGGGGGGGAAAGGGCAAAATTATGAACAATAAAATAGCAATAGGTACACATCAACAATGACCTTCAATTTAAATGGATTAAAAGCTCCAATCAAAAGACATGCAGTGTATTGTACTGAGTGGAGTGTCAGACAGACAAAGACAGATGCAAGTTGACTTTGCTTATAGGTGAAATCCAAAGAAGAAAATAAACAAGTGGAACAGGAATGGATTCATAGATACAGAAAACATTTGGTTTGTTGCCAGATGGGAGGAAGGTTGGGAGAGGGGATTCATAGGAGATTGCGAAGTTCAGTTTGGTGGTTACAAAGTAATAGTTACGGGAATAGAGGGTATACCATGGGAATAATCGATGATGTTGCAATAACTATGGGTGCCATCAGAGGGATACTAGATTTGTTGGGATGATAGGAGGGAGAGAGGGTGGGTGAAAAAGGAAAAGAAATCAAGAAGTACAATTCATAGTCATAAAACAGTCACAGGGATGTGAAGTGCAGCACAGGGCATACAGTCAATAACACTGTAATAACTGTATGGTGTCAGAGGGGAACCAGATGTATCGGAATAAGGATTTTGTAAATTATATAAATGTCTCATCACTATGTTACACACCTGAAACAAATATATTATTGTATGCCAAATGTAATTGAAAAATAAAAATAAATGAGAAAAAATAATAATCCTCTAGATCACTAGGCAAAAAGATCAAGTCAGTTACAATTCTTTAAAGTATGGAAAAATAGTTTTTATATAACATGTTTTTCAAAAATAATAAAAATTGAGAGGAAAATGTAGGAGGTTAAAAGTAAGTGAGGACAAAAGAATGGTATTTAATATAGACAAAGTAAGCCGTGGATATGAAAACATAATTAGCACTACAAAAATGACAAGATAATACTAAAGTTGAAGGAGGGAGAGTGCAGGGACAAAGGAGTGCTAATTTTATCACTGATGATAGTAATCGCGGTTATTAATTATAAGGTAGCATTTGCATAGGAAAGCCATATGAAGTAGTCATACATAGAATAACACAAAAGAGTTATATAAAATATTTATACAAAAATTTGAAATATTTGTACAAAAATACAAGTCTTCCCAAATGTTATACAAGAATTACAATGTTAAAACAAGCAAAAAGAAAAGGTAACATAAAATGATTAAAAACAAACATCTCTTTCATAGCCATAAATAAAAATGAGCTAAACTTAACTATTAAAAGAAATAGATTTTCAGATTGGATTTCATAGAGAAACTAATTCTATTCTGCATAGAAGAGACATGCCTAAAACAAATAATTTAGAAAGCTTGAAATGAAAGGATGGGCAAAGACATTGCAAGCAAATGCAAAATATTAAAAATGTAGGCTTGCCTCCATTAACAAAGAAATATATGTGAGTATATGAGATGAAAAATACAATATAATTGTTTTACTTTAGGTGCTATCATAAACGTGTTTATAGCTATTGGTCCCATTAGTTACTGCCTGTCCCAGGATACTAAGCAAGTAAAAATTTTTAAAAGGAAGTTTGTTCCTCTGGGCATTAACTAACCTTAACTCCTCCTCACTAAATTAATTTCTTGCCAGACATTTAAGACACCACATATCCTCTGTCTCCGAGGCCTCTACGCTACCTTTTTAAACAATGGCGGCCATAGGGCAGTTAAGTCGATGCCTCACTCCTAAAACCACCCATCACAATTGGGTTTCTTAAAATGATGAAACTCTTTCCTATTCTAAAAGATAAAAGTTCTATTAAAAGAATTCTGCATAGACTTCTCCACAATTGATATGTTCTATTTTTAACTCTGAGATACTAAGTACAGTGAGAGGGTACTTAACCTATTATTAACAAAGACATTTATTTGCTTGCTATTTCACTTGAGCACTTTTCTCATTAAGCTTCCATGAGTGTATGCACATGATGTTATGATAAAATAAATACTATCCACAAACAGCCAAGGACAAGTTTTGTGTACCAGATTTCAAAGCAGTTAATATCACCGTGAAAGATTCAATGACTAGCTAATAAACATTCTTCCTTAATCTAATACTTTAAATCAATTAAATAGAGAAGAATTAAATAGAGAAGAATTAAGTAGAGAGAATGAAGAAATAGCAAGAGAAATAGAGATATGATAAAGACAGATATCATGCCACATATCTTTGGTGAGAGAAATGACAGTTTATTCTTAAAGTGGTTCATGTCTATCGCTTTTTAAAAATCAAACAGCTCGCAGTTATATTAATTAAAAATGAAGGTCCTTCCTCTTCAAGGGCTCCTGTACCCACTTCCCATTCATCATAGGTAACCACCGTTAACAAATCGAGAGGCTACTTTCCAGATTTCCTACCCAAATGCAAACATACTGCACAAACACACACTCATATACTCATATAAATACACAACAGATGTACACATTTGTATATATATGTACTCATTTATTTACAGATATGAAATTATACTCCTATACTCTATACATAATATCCAGGAAATGTATTTGTTAACAGTATGTTGCGGCCACCACAGCATCTAAGTACCTAGCGACTACCGTGCACAATGTGCTCCATGTATAATGCACAATCATGTTTGGGGCCCAAACTGTCAAGAAAAAAAATCTTTCATTTTAATTTTTTAATTCAAACTTTTATTTGTTTATATTTAGGTATTTGGTTTTTGTATTATAAAGGAATTTTAGCATTTATGTTTTAACACATTATGGTACAAGAAATTTTATGGTAACCCTTTTAACTCATAAGCATAACCAAAAGAATTAAAAGCATACATATAGATCTGAAATTAGTACTACCCTGTGCTTAACACATCAAATGACTTCCATGAATTTCATTGGTTACCTCGTCTTCTATAGTAGAACTGAATATTCTCAGCGTGACAAATGCACATTGCATCAGGTCCAAAATTGTCCTATTTTTCCATGTATAATGAGCATCCTTATTTTTCCCTCACACATTTGGGCAAAAAAGTGTGCACTATACATGGCAAAATATGGTAATTTTATCCTTTTCAAAGCAGTTTATTGTTGCTCTACCATTACTAGACCACACTGAAGGGAGTTTTAGTATTATAGTTTCCGGTTGTTTAAAATGAGGCGGTGAACATTTCTGCACAGTGTCTTTGTGCAACTTGAGTGAGAATGGCTGCAGGCTACATTCCTGAAAAGGAAATAACTTTGTGCATTTATATTTTTGGCAAGCAGTGCCAAATTTCCCTCTAACATACTTCTCACTAACTGTAGGAACTTTGACCCATACCCTCACCAATATTAAACCTTTGTCATACTAATAAAAATATTCACTATATGACAGCCTTGTCATATTTCTATCAGTCACTGTGTCCCTCTTTTGTTAACTAGTTATTTATATCCTTTGTACATCTTTTCTGTAAGCCTGGTGGCTCAAGGCTTTTTAAAAATAATTTGGGTATAAAAGTCGACCCTTTGCTTGAGGTATATTTTGCAAATATTTCCCCCAGTTTCTTGTTATTTGGCTTTGTTTATGATGCTATTCCCCAAATGCAACTTAAATTTTTTTAATGTAATCAATTTTCTCTTTATGGCTTCTGAATTTGATGCCATTCCAACAACATAAATAATCAAAGTTTCCTTCTAGTACTATGAAACTTTCATTAAATGTCTGATTCTTCTGGAAATTATTTTGTTTTTAAGGATTTTAAGGTTATTTGCATATATTTTTTCATGTGGCATACCCGTGGGTTAAGATATATTAAAGAAATAAAATATGACGTTTGCTGGTCAAGCCATGTTTCTTTGCAAATAAAGATGAAATTACTCTTATGTTTTCACCTACTAAGTTTACTTTTCGGAAATATTAATAGTACACTACAGTAATTTCCCAAGTTTTATAATATATATATTTTTAAGAAACTTATTCTTCAATTGAAAAATGAACAAGGAATTTTGAATTCTGTGTTATAGGAACATGAGAAAGGAGTAACTCTCAACTTCCTTTTAATAAGAGAGACTCCTCAAAAAGTAAAACCAGTTGTATTCCACTAGAACATTTTTAAATGACTATTCAGTAGAGCTTAAAGTAATTTTCAGGGTTCTGTATCAATAGAAATCGCTGTACCCTTTTGCTTTATGAACACTGGAACACTTTTATCAGAGTAGCAAATACGTTCGTATTCTGTCCTGGCTAACCCAAATCACAGAAATGGGGTAATTAAAGTATATGTGGCTGACCTGTGGGTGAGGGGTTTAATAGTGTATCATTCAAACTCCATTCAAATGGACTAAAGAAAATATGTAAGGAAAGACTGGAATGGGATATTTTAGGGAAGCAAGTCAAGCTTATCGCAAAGATTGAAGATTAGTTAAAAGGAGCCTTGCTTCTCAATCTTGAAGACACTGCGTTATCTCCTCCTCCTTGCAAACTTCCCCCATTAAACTTTCTTCCCAAGCTGGCTGTATCTGTTCTCTAGGCTGACTCCTGTGCCCAAGCTCCTGGGGTGGCTGCCTCATCCTACACGTTCTTGTCCCCTTGCCACCATGACAGGACTGAAATAGCTGGTAGGCGAACAAGTGAAATCAACACCTATTATCCCCCCGCCCCCAATAACTCATATTCTCTGCACCTTTCACACACTATATCTCTCTCAAAGAATCTGAGGGCACCTGCTTCTGTAACGTTTCTTACCTCCTGCCTTTCCTGAAGTCTTCCACATACGTGATGAAGTTTTATGCTCATCTAAACACAGACAGCTTCTTCATCCCCAGCAGAGCAAAAATGAAGTCCTGACAACAGTTTATAAGACCCTAATAATATGCCACCTCTCTGCCCAAAACACACGTCCATCCCTTGGACTTCATGCAATGTGCATTTGACACACTGAGAATATTCAGTTCTATGACAGAAGACAAGATAACAAATGAAATTGATGCAAATCATGATGTGTTAAGCACAGATAACTAAATTATTTACCTGGGAGATATGGTAGACAAATAAAGCAAACAGAGCATATATGTGTGAACCTAGATAGAAAGGAATGGAAGAACCAAGTAAACACTAAATATTCATGATCACTAAATATACATGAGACACACGAAGCACTGAATATTCATTATATACTTAATATACATTAGGACATGAAGCACTCAATATCCATGAGGTCTTATTTCAGCCATTCATTAGTGACACTCATGCAAAGCCCCAACCGTCATCTGTCCTAGACATGCAAATAAAGCCCATAGCTATTCATCAACCTATCACGACGGCTCTTAGTCAGGCTCTCCAACAGAGCAAGCATGAGCTGACACCAGGCATCTCACCCTCAACTCTGGCCCTCAACCACACCAGCAGTGGGGACGGCAGACAGAAACAAGCCAAATGATCATGTGCAATGCAGAATTCAAGTGGGTTGGCCCCTCCATTTGCTTGTACCCCAGCCTAAGTGTGTTCATCCACTCCATGTCTTTCCACGGGCTTCTAACTCTATGCCTTAAATTGTTTTAATAAACTGTGTAATTTGGGCATCTGAAGGCTGTGAGCTTTCACACCTTATCTACCGTTCTACTCCTCACTTGGGTTCCAGCCACACTGTTCCCCTTCCTCTCGTTTAAATACTCCACACTCATTCACACCTCAGGATCCTTGCACTTGCTCTTCCCTGAATCACTATTCCTCTTTTCCTGAAACACTATTCCTCCAGACAACTACACAACTTACTCCTTCATTTCATTTTTACGTAACTTTCCAACAACAAGTCTCCAGTTCTCTGACACCCACTGGGTGTCCTACAATTCAGTTCAATTCTGACACTACCTGGAGTTAACGCAGACCCCACAGGTTAAGGGTTCAGTTCCACAAACTGCCCCCAATTCAGATGCCAGCCATGGCCATATGGGGTCCTCAGACTACCTGTACTTCTCTTCTCAGCCAACTGCCTTCCTAGGGGTTCCCACTAATCCCCTCAGGTTTGATAATTTGCTAGAATGCCTCATAGAACTTAGAAAAGCATTGTACTCGTGATTCTATTTTTATTCCGAGGATATATATAATTCAGGAACAACCAAATGGAAGAGATACATAGTACATTTGGGGGTGGGGGTGGTCCAGATTATCCATGCTGTTTCCAGGAATGCCACCTTCCTGGTACATTGATGTGTTTGCCAACTGAGAAGCTCCCCAAACATTGCTGTTGAAGAGTTTTTTTAATCAAAATTTCATTACATAGTCATGATTTGTGAAATCACTGGCCATTGGTGATTGGACTCGGTCTCCAGTCCTTCTCCCCTATAAAAGTTCCAACCCTCTCATCACGTGGTTGTTTCCTCTGGTGACCAGCCCCCATCCTGAAGCTATCTAAGTGCCTTTCAAGAGTCACCTCATTAGCATATATTCAGGTTTGGCCAAAGGAGGCTTGTTATGAATAATGGAAGACATTCCTATCACTTAGGCAAGTCCAAGGGTTTTAGGGGCGGTGTAATAGGAACCTGGACAAAGAGTAAAGCGAGGAGGAGGATGAGGAGGAGGAGGAGGAGGAGGGAGGGGAAGGGAGTACAGGGAGGCTGCTCAGGAGCATGACAAGGTCTCCAGCCCCCTTGAAACTTGTATACACTTCCCACCCTTGTTCCCATAATCCTCTTTGCCTGGTCTTAAATCCACCTACTTTGCTTAAGTTTGTTTGAATAGGTTTCTGTTATTTATAGCTTAGAACGCCTTGACTACAGCATAGTAGCATTAGCAACCAAGACATACACAGCTGAGCCTGCTGAGCATTCAAAGGGAGCCCCAGAGGCCCACAGAAATGCTTACACGGAACAGGACAAGGTTGAGCTTCACGTACTTGACCTTCTGGGAGGATACCACATTCATATTCGTCACTAATTCATCAGTTTCCACCACCAGATGTAAAAAGGAAGTCTCCTTAGTTGACTTTAAAGATGCTGCTTGGTCACCCCTGTGTCCTCAGAGTGCCTTACCCACCAGAGTCAGGCACAGGCATGTACCTGAGCCCCCTAAACTGTCATTGTGGTTTCCAGAAACTGCATTACTCAGCATGAGGACTCTCAAGATAGAAACCACTTACGGGTTGGCCACTAAGAGGCACCAGGGCTTCCCTCTGTTATGTTTGTCTTTTTTATTGTTTTGCTTTTTTTGTTTGTTCGTTTTTCTTTTTGCCTCTGACTTTGCCACTCACTAAGATGCCTGACAGAATCTAGGCTAGGGGCAGAAATGGGTCACCAAAGCTTTCTACCTCTGGGCACATCTGCCACTCCCAGGTGGCCCGTTAAGGCCTAGCTCACAATGCCTTGGTCAGAGGGTCCCATGGAGCTGCCTGGTGGGGGCCTCTTCATGACTCATTCTGCTTCAGCATTCGCCTCAAGGCAGCCCTGACCAGGAGTCAGTCTGGTCAAACTGTTGTCATAAAATCCATCTTTCATGGTAGTCTCTGGATATCTTATCAGTGAGGGAGGGGATAGTGGGGGCTGGAGGGCAGCTGACACACAGGCACCTGGGGATTTCTGAGACTCAGCTTATCAGGCCTGAAGGTTTACGAGCTTTGGTCACAGAATCCCCAAAGTGACTGCTCAACTGCACATCAGATCTTCCCAGTCAACAACAGTTTTGTAGGATACTGCTTTGCTCAGCTCTACAGAAACCTCTGGCTGAGCCACAGAGAGGAGAACTGGCCCACCCTGTCTAGAAGGGCTGTGAGTGTAGGGTCTGGGCAATTCTGTCCCTAGGAAACACATGGCCTTTAGTAGGCCCTCGGAAGATGTTTCCTGAACAAATTCAGCCCCTTGCAAAATTCCTTCTTTGGAAGAAATTTGATTCCACCCAAAGGGTTTCAGTCACTAGACCTGCTGGGTGGAGCACTAGCCCACCCTCTCCAAGTCAGGGACCACTACAATAGACCATTGAATTTTCCATCCCCCACTGGACGATGTTGGTCCTGTGCACATTGGAACCCAGGAAAGGCTGATGGGAGGCAGGAAATTGGGGCCCTTCCTTTATTTTCTTTCCTACCAACAGCTCTGCTGTCTGTAAGCAGAGAGGAGGGAGAAGGTAAAGAGGATGAGGCCCTCCACCCCTCCACCCCCGACCCCCCCAAACTACCTGGAAATCACCCCTACTCTTTCCCTTCCAGCAACACCAGGACTGTTCTCAGAGAAGCAATCAAGGCTCTTCCTTCCTTCTTGAACTCTAAGTCAATGACCCTGGGCTAAAGCCTGGTTTCTCTTTCTCCTCAAGGAGAGTCCCTCACCACCCTAATTTGCCCAATGTTCAGATTCTCTAGGGGAGAATCAGTTACTGTTGAAGGTTTCTTTGATTTTTGCATAAGTGCAAACAGCTGCCTGCCTCCCACCCTCACGCCATCCTGTATGTAGACGTACACCTCAGGCGAACCGGAGAGCACACCAGGAGAATTTAGGAAGTCCCACGGGCCTCAAGAAAAGGCTTACTCTCAGACAACAAAGCATTCATCTCCCTCCTTTTTCTTCCTAACAGAACCCTGGTTCTAAGCCAAGATCCACACCACTCATGCATGACCCAGCAGCAGATCCTCACCTGCCTTAGTTTGTGGAGGTCATGGCAATCTCATCCTCTTGTCCATGACAGTTTAGGAGTGAGACATTATCTAATTCCAGCCAAGGAGACCTGAGGGGATTTTAGCCAGAGGTGTCTGGCTAAAGGTTTCTTTCCTCCCAAGAGAGAGACACAGAAAGATTCACTTGTGTCCACTGGACATTGATGTCTGTGGATGGGGCTCCTGGAACTCCTGTGGCCATAACATGAGGGATGAAGAGAAGGACAAAGCAGGGAGTAGCACAGAGAAGCACAACCAGTAGCACCAAGGACCTCACCAGCTCCCAGCCTCATGTGATGGAAGAGAATACACTGCCTTGCAGGTTAAGGCAGTTTGAGTCAGTATTTCTGTTACACCCAATCATCCTGCTGGAAATGCCTTCCCTCTCCATGGTCAACATGCTGAAAGGCCATCCCTGCCTCAATGAGGATGTACACCCCTCTGCCCATCTCCTGCCAATCACCACCCGGGAAGCAGACCCTGCAAAAATCAGGATTTGATTTAGGAGGAGGGGGTGGGGGCAGCACCGTCTCTTTCCAATGTACATACAGTGCTTTAATGACTGCAGGAGAGCCAGGATGATCAGACTGCCCCCTGCTCCCCAGATTGGAAAGAATTTTTTAATCAAATAGGATATCCTGTCCCCAGCACATACCATCTGGAACGAAATCCTCTCAGAGGCCAAGAAAAATCTAGGCCACTCTTTTGTTTTGTTTTGCTTTTTGGAGGTTTCTGTCATATTAAGTAAAATGAAGCAAATCTAATACAAGCTTACAAAAATTAAAATGTAGTTTAAAAGTTTGTATTTTGCAAATAAATATTTCATATATCCCCTCCCCCCGGTTCAGTGCACACAAAATACACTAGAAAAAAACTGATTATGAGAAGTGAGTTTCAAGTTGGGGTCTGAACATCTCCCTTTCCTAAACTTTTTAGAAGTCCTCTGGGACAATAAGTATAACATCATTCAGATCCTTAAAAGTCCAGATTTGAGACCCTTTGGCCGAACACAGGAGCGATCCTGTACTGGATTCCATAGTTTCTTCCAGATTTGCAAACGCACTGGCTCTCCCTGTCAGCCTCTGACACTCACGCACCAGCTCCCCACAAGCCCAACTCTTACATTCTGAGTTTCTAGTCATCAGATGTACGTGGTAGAGTAGAGGAGATCTCAAGGACCACCATGACAACCGCAAAATAGTAAATCTTCCAGCAACTTCTACCAGCTACACATTAGGGTCCTCCAAGCTCCCAGCATCCAGCTCCAGAAAAGGCTGCACCGGGGTTTGTCTCCCAGAAAACTGGAGACACACTCTCTATATATTTCCCTCATTTGCCCCATGAAAGGAATAAATCCTTTAGCAAGGGAAAGCTGGCTTGGTCTTCATTACTGAAGAAATTTATGATCCCTTTTCTGAAACAGGACAGAATAGTGGTAAGGGAGCCTGGCCCTGTCACTTACACGGTGGCATGAAGTCAGGAAAACCACTTGACCTCTGTGCCTCAGTTGTCTCAACTCTGAAATGGGAACGGTAATTGGGCTGTTCTGAGAGTTGGTTATATGTGAAGTGTTTAGAGAGTAGTTTTGTTAAGAAAATTAGAAATACACACACACACACACACACACACACACACACACACACACACACACACACGACCGAAGCACCCCTCGAAGTGGGCTCCACTTTGTTTCATCTCCCAAAGTTAACTGAAAGCAAACGTATATGACTCAGAAGCAGGGAGTGGGTGACTGGTTAGTGACAAAACAATAATAAATGGCACTGCCTGTCCTGTTTCTCTTTCAGAGTCGGGGAGGGAATGAAATGACCAGTAATTATCACTTAAACGGCAGCTTTATCCTGTATCAATCAGAGCTATTCATTCTGGTTACTTTCAGACTCTTGGGCTGAAACCACACTAAATCAGGATCACAGCCAGTGTGAATATAGAAGGCTAGCCTTTTTACTCTGCAACTGCTAATGACCTGGGCGAAACATCAATGGCAAGTTTCCATGAAAAAGCCATCAGAGATCTTAATCTAGGAACAAATGTTTCTATATGGCGCCTATTACCTTGTTTTTAATATTCCGCGTTCAACGGGACCACGGCTGTAAACAACTCTCCAGTCTCCTTTCGCCATGAAGTTAATTTGCACTGTGTCAGCACTGCAAGCTCTTTGCATATGCTGGGGACAAGTTGATATGAGCAGGCCTGGAATGAATAATGTTTAGTAAAATCAATAAACCCTATTATTAGTCGCTAAGGGGACTGACTTTATGTCTATAAAAGTAAAACAATTAGAACCATATTAATGGCAGATTCATCATAGTAATATAACAGAGCCAAGCATGCTTGTCTTTTGGGAATCTTTAATTTGCCATTCAGTACTGACTATGGGTATATACTCAGCTAGAGAAACAGCACACATAATATAAACAAGCTCTGGCCTTTGGCAATTCATGTTGTCATCAGCAAAAACAACACTGTAACAGTAAGGGGAAGAAACAAAACTTCATTTCGTGATTAATGTAAACCAGTCATGAACAATGTTCCAGTAAAAGCCTACGGGGGAGACTATTCAAATCACGTTGTGCTTTTGGTCATGTATCTCTCTGTATTTACAAGCATTCCTGTTTATAACAGCAGCAGGGTGAAGCATGGCCTGTTGCACCTATTTATACCCTATCTATTTAGGCACCTAACCAGAAGTGGTTACAAGCTTGGTATTTAATACCAAGCATACATCTAGTCATTTTACAGCTGAAAGGTAAAATTGGCTGCCAAAAGATTTTGAAAAATACTTATTACTACAAGCAGAAAAATCATCAGGAATTCACAGTATTGCCTAGTCACCAATAGAAACACAAAAATTCAGCTGGGGAAGATGTAAATTAACCTCAGTTCTGCTTCTGTGTTTCGACAATTGAATTATTCGGTCCGTTCCAGAACTGGAACAGCACGTAGACAACCAACAGACATAGGTTAAACCAGGGGTGGCTCAATCTTTCGGCTTCCCTGGGCCACACTGGAAGAATTGTCTTGGGTCACACATAAAAAATACTAACAGTAGCTGATGAGCTAAAAAAAAAAAAATAAAATAAAAAAGGTGCAAAAAAATCTCATAACGTTTTTAAAAAGTTTACAAATTTGTGTTGGGCTGCGGGCCATGGGTTGGACAAGCTTGCATTAAATCATATTCTGAACAGAAGAAACCTACTTGTTTAACTGGTATTAAGACCAATTACATCAAGTATTCAAAGATACATCTGGATATGATGTAAGAATTGAAAAAAAATTGATAACTTAAGAAATGATGAAAGTATGTGACCTATTCTTAAGTGGAGCAATAAACACAATTTTTTAAAAATAAATGACCACATGGATGAAATTCAAAAGAAAACAAACTGAAAAATGAAAGATTCTCCTTCTGAAATCTATTAAGAACATGGACTGGACTTGAAGGCACGCAGCAAAAGCAAGAACTCTTTTCGGTGGTTTTCCAAAAGCAGAGGAAACATTTCTTTTTGATTGCAAAAATCTCTTCATTTGTGAAACATGGGCCTCTAAGTAGGGGAACTAAGCAAATTATACCAAGACAAATTTTGCCAACTTAAAGAACTTTTTAGAAAACCAAGTGGTAAAACTGTCATTAGCAATTACAGTAAAATCGTAAAAACTTACAGCTGGAATGAAGCATTGAAATCAACCAGTCCAAACACAGGAAGTACACGGCTCCTTGAAGCCTTTTGCTGTTGCTTTCCATCTCACAGCAGGGCTTTGCCGGCAGATGGGTGCATGGATCCCTTCCTCATCTCCTTTGGTGAGGTCTCTGGGATCACTCTGTCTACGGTTACGCACCCCCACACGCCAACTCCGCCTACTCCCACGCTATAGGTTTCTCCACAGCATTTATCAATCATCAAATATACAGTAAGTCCTCATTTACCGTTGTCAACAGGTTCTGTGATTTTAAGCGAAACAACATGTAAGGAAACTAATTTACTACAGGTTAAGGCAGCGGTTCTCAACCTGTGACAGGTCACGACCCCTTTGGGGGTCGAACGACCCTTTCACAGCGGTCACCTAAGACCATCGGAAAACACGTATCAGATATTTACATGACGATTCATAACAGTAGCAACATGACAGTTATGAAGTAGCAACGAAAATAATTTTATGGGGGTCACCACACCGTGAGGAACTATATTACAGGGTCATGGCATTAGGAAGGTTGAGAACCACTGGGTTAAGTGTTATAAATTAGAGTTAAGTTTCTACAGCATCTAATCAAAATACAATGAAAAGAAGTTGAATGAAATGATGATATTTGAGGGCCTGCTGAACTCTGCATATTAAATAGTTTATTATGTTTACCCCACTTACTAGAAAATGCAAACTCTGTAAGGACAGGAATTTTTGTCTGCTTTGCTCACTGCTATACCCCAGCACCTTACAATGCTTGAGACAAAGTAGGTACTCAATAAGTATTTGTTGGAAGGAAGGAGGGAGTTAATTCTGTACATTTGACATAAAATATTCTAGTAAAACAATTTAATGACAAGTCAAAATAAATGGCTAGCTGACTGACTTTTTACACATTTTTATCTACTGTTCACATGTCACAGGATTTACACCTTTGGAATATCACTCCATATCAATAAAACCTGTATCTGCCTATTAGCGGTGATATTAAAGTCCATGTAAAGAGTAACTACCCAGCAAATATGCAGACAGCCACTGAATTAAATACACTATTTGTTTGTGATAACCTGTGTATCATGTAAGAAAAGTTAGTATCTCTATACTGTGTCTTATGCATTGGACAGTCCTAGTATTAGGAAACTCTTCTTTAAAAATTAGAACCACTATCAGTCCGCTGGAAATAACATGAGACAGACAAGAAGACATTATAAAAAAAAAAAACTTTTTAATTCTGATTGCCAAATTATTTAAGGCAGGTATAAAAAAGGAAAGCATTCAATATACATTTTACATAAAATAAACTAGATTACAGCATAAAACAAGTAACCAGGCAATGGCGTTAAAGTCTCTCTCTTCTAAAACTGGATAATTGTAAACATTAAAAAAAAAAAAAAAAAAAAAAAAGACTGCAGGACTATTCAAGTAATAGAACAATCACAGATGTCTCTGGTATACAGGCTATTGGGTTATCTGCCATTCAAGATCATCAAAAAAATGACACCTCATTATTCACAGATGCTCATTATTTCCCCATTTTAATCTTTACATTATGTACAACACAGTTTTTGTGGTACTGGCAACCCCATGCCTTCCAAAAGTATTTTTTCCACAATACACAAGTACAAACAGTGACTACAGGAACATTTTACACTGATGCGTCTTTAACAGGAGCCACCAAATAGACATCTAAATTGTACCAAGTGTCATCATCACAGTTAGTTAGCCTTTCTGAGGGGCTTACGGGAAATATATGAAGGATATGCAAGGTTCAGGCACACCGATACATAACATTATTTACAATTGAAAAGGAAAAGGAAAAGAAAGTAAGCAGCCTTTTGTGGCTAACACTTTTCAACATGACAAATACATTTTTATTTTCCTTACTGAGTGGTTTGCAACTTGGCAGCAGACCCTGTGTGTGCGAGCCTGGTTACTGATACAAAAGGTAAAGAATATATATATATGTATATATACATATATGTATACGTATATATATATATAAAACAGAAGTTTAATTACAGCAACATTTGTTACTCTCTGATAAAATCTGTAATTTACAAAAATGAAATGACTGGTTTTTTTGCCTGCCATTAAGGCATTTCAAATTAACACCATGGAACTGATGTCTGTATAAAGCGCTTCCCCATGTGACCCAGTCACATGACAACGTACATTTCCAATCTTGTTATTCTCTGCAAGAGAAAAGAAAACCTTAGCACAGAGTTCCAGCCATATTTGACACTTGAAATATGAAAACCATAAGACTGATGGGCTTATTTTAGTTCTATTCAACTCACAGGATTCAGTTCCCCAGAAAGTGAATAAACACAAGGGTAGTGATACACATGGTGAAAAAATCAGTTATTTTTCTTTTTAGAACAACGGGAGGGATAATTACACATAACAAAGAACCAACATTATCTTTAGCATTATAAATTTCTCCATTTGTGACTTTATTTTTAAGTGTAATAACATAAGGATAACCTAAGAAACTTGCCAACTGTTTAAAAAACTGATCAGTTAATTACTAATCTGCATTTCAGCTACAGAAATGAGGTTCACAAACAGAACTTGCATGTGAAACAATGGCATAAAAGCACATTCATTACAATAATATAAAACCCTGAGGACTTAAGCTTTTGGTCTAAAATGCCTATACTTGCTTCCTCCGACCCATTAAGATGTGTCTGTCTAAAACACTGATTCAAGAAGTGGAGGATATTTACCTTCTTTGTGCAGGAAACATTCCTGATGCAGATGCCTGGGCAGCCACCTGCTGAGAGGCAACGAGGGCAGCCGAGGTCAAGCCTAACGGGGGAGAAAAGAAATGCAGGATTCCTGTGACAATCAGCAAGGTGAGAGTAGATACAGGCCCAGTGGTGAAGGGCTACCGACCCAATCCGCCCTCAACACACACATGAAATGCTGAATGCAGCAAGGACAGAGTACAAACCACTTGGTCTAACCAATGTCTGTCCCTTCATCGACTACTCTGCAGTTTGCTTAATAGCTTAATATTCAAGGAGAATACAGTATCCCCTCTCTCTCGCTCTGCCTGGCGCTAAATGGTTTCCATACATTCCTGAATAGGAAGCTCAAGAGAAATAATAGGTACCAGGTAACATCAGAAATCAAAAGTCACAGCAAATTATAGAAGCAACATGCTTTTTGCTTAGAATACAATACTTTCATAATAACTTTTATCACTTTAGCATTTTCCCCAGTGATCAAACACAATGTATCCCATAAGACACATGGAATCAGTGAACCGAACTTAGAAATAGTCTTAACTTTTCCCAAGAAAGAGGCACCAGTCAGAGAATGTAATGGCTCCAAATGACATGAAGTTGCCAACAGAAAATTCTTTTTGAATTCTACAGAAAATGATCCTGGGAAATAATAGAGGAGACCAACGCAAACCCAAAGAAGATTACTCGCTCCTCCTATGTCCTTTGTGCTCCCTTTTAACACCACTCTGTGACACCAAATAACATGAGCTGAATAAATAAAAATGCCCATCTTACATCTGTAGCACTGCCTGCTTTTGGAAGTGCCTTCAAACATAGGGTTTGCATTCACAGAGCAGAGTAAGAGGCAACTTGGCAAGGGCTATGGACCGAATTGTGTTCTTCCCAAAATCCCTGTGTAGAAGTATAATAACCCCCAATGTAACTTCATTTGGAGACAGGGCCTATGAGGAAGTAATTCAGATTAAATGAGGTCATACGGGTGGGGCCCTGATCCCACGGAATTTGTGTCCTTATAAGAAGAACATCAGAGAGGAACTCTCCGCCTCCCCGATGTGCACAAAGAAGAGGTCAGATGAGTCCACAGCAACATGGCAGCTGCCTGCAAGCCAGGAAGAGAACTTCCACCACAGACCGGCCCTGTCGGCACCCTGATCTCAGACTCCCAGGCTCCAGAACTATGAGAAAATAAATTTCTGTTGTTCAAAACCATAGACATGGTGGCGTTTTGGTATGGCAATCTGAGCCGTAACACAGCAATACCCCAGCCAGGGATCTGTTGGTAGAGACGGTGCCACTGTCCAGCCGCCGTGAGATGACAGCACTAGGACCAACGGCACACGCTGAACTAAAACACCAGGAATGGGAGGCTCCTTCATGTTCATTCTGTGGCTTTTTAAAAGATGTTTCTTCATCTTTAGTGAGTCACAGCCGTGAAGGGCTTCAGAGTCCCTGAATTAGGTTACAAAAGGTGTTAAGCCTGATCATATTACCCCGTCCTTTCCTGGGAAAGGAGCAACTTACGCAAAAGGCCTGTAGAAACCAGGACGGGTAATTGCACCAAAGCCCCCCAGTCTGCCTCCCCTTTCTCCGCAATTCCCTGAAGTAGCTATCTGATCTTCTGATTGCTACATTCAGTGCCCCAGACACTGGCCGCCACCCTCCGTCTGTGAGATAACAGTAAGCCTCTGATAACATCAACAAGTGACAATTATTAAGTGGTAGCCACCTTGTGTCTCAATAGAGTACAAAGACTGGGAATAACCTTAGTTGTGCCACTAGGAAATATTGGGAAGAAAGTGTTAAAAACCCTCCCCAGAGCTAATGTTAATTCCAATCTCAGTATCTTTAAGACACGAAAGGCAGTTTTGGGGACTGTTTTTCCGAAGCAGCATGAACAAAGGCGCAAGCACAATAGAGCTGCTGACCTTGAAAAGGGTCGTACTGCCCGGGGATTAGTGGGTAGCCCATGCCCACGTGGGTGTGGTGATGCGTATGCAGGTGCCGCTGGCCGAAGGGGGAGTGGCGGTCCCGTTCCCGCTCCGCTTCCCGTTCCCGCTCCGCCGTGGCCTTCTCCACTGGCTGCAACAGAAAAGAGACAGTCCCTCCTCAGGCCAGAAGTCGCCTAGTGGGAGTACTAAACACCTTTGTTCTTTCCGCAGTATGTGCTAGTTAGAAGGTAAACACCTAAGATCCTTAAAGTTCCGTGTTAATTGAACATCATTTCAAAAAACGCTTCCGTTTCAATTGGAATTAAGAGTCAACACTAAAGAATCAGCTCGCCCTAACTGCTGGTTTAGAATCTACCCAATTTCTTCCCCAAAACGACTTCTGCAGGTGGACCAAGGTAAAGGAGTCATTGTAGATGTTTAAGGCCAAGTTTTCTGATTACTCTTGTTTTGTTTACATTGTGGGGAGAATCTCTCTCATCATTTTAAACACCTTTTGTCTATTTGATTCCATTGAAAACACAGATCCTAATATTACAGGCCAATATTGAGCATAGAAAATCATTGCCCTCGGCCTCCAAAAGCATTCCAGAATCTCTCCATTTTTGAACACTCAGAGGAGCTCTAGTTCTCCCAAATCATAATTTGGTTAAGGAGCGTGTGTTTTTGATACATTTCTGCCCACGAGAACTGAACCACCCTTTCACTAAAGTTCACTTTCTCACTTGAAAAACATCTTTGTACTTGGAGTACTCACAGAAAAAGATTCATAAATCATCCTTTCTAGTTTCTTTATAGTCTCTGGTGGACACATTCACATCACAGACCCTATCTTTTAATTCATTCCAAACTTCTCTTTCTTGCTAGACCAACCACATCCTTTCTTTTGTCTCTCTTTACAACAGTCTCTAGGACTAGCAGTTGTCTTTTTTTTTTTTTTTTTTTTTTTTTGGACGGGGTGGGGGTGGAGGCAGGGCCTGGTGGGTAATGGCAGAGCCATCTTTCACAAAGACACACATTTGTATTACTTCAATGGAGTTATAAGGACGTGACAATGAGTCAAAGCCAAAAAAGAGCAGATGCACCCACTGCTCCGTAGCCAAATGACTCACTCTGGCATACGAGTGCGTCCAAATATCTTACACCGAAAATATTTCACACCCAAAGTTCGTTCCTATGAATTTAAATGCCCACCTAACAAGCATCCTCCTGGGTAGGCAAGGTACAGCCGATACTACAACAGAAAAGCTTGCGACCACCATACACACTGCGACATTTTTTTTTCCTCTCGTGTGTGGAACCATCTTACTTTTGAACATTCCATTCTTTATCTATTAGGATGAAACAGCATCCAGAAGTCACGGCTGGGTTCCAAAATCATTTATATTTCAAGACTGCTCTCTAGCATGGCCCCTTTTCTCCCCCCAGACACAGTCCTTTTAAATAACAACAAAACCAGGCTTACAGCAGGGGACTTGCTGCGGTACTGGCTGGCATGCTGCTGGAGCAAATCCAGTGCTTTAGATTCAGTGGTTGTTTTCGTGTTGATGCTAGGGCTGGTATTGACTTTCTCTGCCTCTTCTCTCCCTGACATCTTCCCATAAACAGGATAATGAAATCCTGGAGAGAGATAGGCCCCTGCAGATAAACAACAAATGCCACATCAAGTTACGGGCTACGTCTTTTAAAAAAATCATTTGGATTACATGAAGTTGGGATAAGAGTCACAGATCTTAAAATAGGGGATTACATTAAGAATGGGCTACATCGTCTTTAAACTGCATCTAGGTTCTCCAATTTTCTTCTTCCAGTTAATTCATCCTGATGAACGGAGGTTATAAACAGAATTGAGCTTACAGCCAACTCATACATTTATGTGTCCGCTTAAGTGAAAGGAATAGCAACTGTAATGATTATGACAGTAAGTACTTAGAATATTTTCATAGGCAATAAAGTATCTGTCAGTCTAACAGTTACGGCAGCCCATCAGAGCCTATGGAAACAATAGCTGAGGACTCTTAACATTTCATCTTTAAAAACAAAATCTTCTATTCAATCAGTTTCATCTTTGGGACTTTAAGCAGCATAAAAACAAGTAAAACAAACGTCACTCTTGAAGTGTCTAATTTATCCTGAGTTTTTCATAACTAAGACATGAACACAGCCTCTTCCCTCCAATATAGTTAGAACCCACAACACGTACCAGGGTAACTGTGCATTAGGACGGGAGAAACAGCCCGGTATGCAGGGTGGCTGGGGTCATACATCTGTGGGTAAGGATAAGCATGCAAGTACTGTATGTAGGACTGATGCTGACTCATGGGCGAGGAGACAGCCACTCTTGTTCCCCGAGAGTCCTTCCAGTTCACAGGCGTCTTTCGATCATCATTTTTCAGCTTGTTCTCCTCCATGGACTGAGAGTCAGGACGCTTGGCCTCTTTGGGCTCCTCTTTAATGCTGGTTAATGATACTGGAAGGCTGGACACGCCACTCTCCTTATTGGGAGTTTTCCTGGGACTATCCTCTTTTAATTTCTTCTCTCTGTCAAGGTCTTCTGATTTTTGCTGATCCAGGTATTTGGGCTGGTATACGTAATGATGCCATGTCCTTGAATCTGGATCCTGATTTACAAAAAAAAATTTTTTTTTGTTTTAAAATTTCAGTTTTAAAGAAAAACCTATTAATCATCATGACAGCACTATTACTATTACTTCTAAGTGAACATTTATTCATGTGCTAGCACCGTGCAAAGAGCTTTACCTCCCCTCACAGAACAATAAATGTCTGAGGTAGGCATTATCACTGGTCACTTTTACAGAAGATGAAACCAAAGCTTTCGAAGTTCCAGGGAACGTTAGGGTCACACTGCAGCCCAACGGTGGAGCTGGGCTTCAAACGAGGGTCTGTCGGCTGCATTTCAGAGCTGGGCCCTTCATGTCATTTCTCAACACTAGATAACATCCTCAGGCATATTTCATCGGACTCTCATTGGCCTTTCAACATCTCACACAGGTAAAGAGAATTTTTAAAACGCCAAGTCAAGCTAAAAATAGTACATTTAAGTAATTATTAGAGCAATTAACATCATTTACAGGGGAACTTGGTTTCCTCATACATGTTTTCATCTGCAGCGGAGGCTTAATATATTGGCTCACGTCTCATTACATGCTAATACTTTAATCAAAACAAACCTTCAGATGAATAACATATATTATGGTTATTCTATTAGAAAACAAAGCCACCTACAACCCCGCAGCTCCAAACCGTATGGTTCTAACACAGCCCTGTGAAGCCACAGCCTGATTTAGGCCTCCGCAGTAGGGGAATTAGGATCCTCAATGGCCACTGTGCCCCCCAATTCCATTCACGATAGAAACCCACTATTTGAGCTTAAGAACAGGTCCTAAGTGAACATTCAAAGCTGAGCCTGAGATCCAACACTGGGGTAAAAATGAGCATTGAGAAAGGATCCTGCTGCTCTGATTGACCATGGACACCTAAGCATGGGAGGTGGGTGGTGCAGAGGGGTGCCGGGAAATACCGGAATTAATACTCGTGGGGACTGTAGGGAGCCGGGATGCCTGCAACGTGACAGAAAGTGCTAGCACATGTGTGGTTTCACGGGGACTGATTTCCCCGTTTGTACACATCACCTCAGGCTGGCTGATGGCAGAGCTCTGGGCTGACGGCTGGAGGGACTCCACCCAGGTTTCCTCTCTCTCCTCACAAGGGCTCAGCACTGAGCTCCACTTTGGGGCACCTAACCCAGAGTGGCAAACGGAAAGCCAGGCATCTCAGACACCATGGGAAAGATATCTGGGTCCCAAGTTTTATTTAAAAAGATGAGTGGGATATGTGCATTTAGGGACCCAGTCTTCGTATTTCTAAAAGGAGCTGAAAGAAATTTGGAAATGTAGAACAACAAATACTTCAGAGGTCAGAATCTGAGAGATAAGTCAGAAGAAGGGAACTCAGTAGCCATGTGGTCGAATCCCCTCAATTTGGACTCAGGAAGAAATTCGGGGACCGTGTCAGACTCCCACTTAGTTAATGGCATCATGGAACACAAATAGCACGTATTCCAAGTTCTGGTCCCTAACCACCATGACAAGGAAACAGTGAGCAATGTGCATTTTAGAGGTACACGATAACTCTTGAGAGAATCTTTTAAAACATTTTCCAAGAGAAGAAAAATCAACCCTAGTGAACCCTTGGTTTATCTCCTGTGAAGACGTCTAACCAGACCAAGCCCAGACATGTGCAGGTCTCAGACTGCTCTCTCCCTGTGGGGGCCACGCTCCCCAATCTTACTTGTTTAAATCTCGAGGTTGGGTCTACACCTGTCTGCTTCATAGAGTCCATGACAGATTTCATTTCTACAGCCTCCTTAATAAGCTGGTGGTTTTCCATCTGCTTAGCTTTGAAGCTGTCGGCCTGAAGCTGCTGCTGGTGATTGGAGAGAACCTGCGATTTACCTGTCTCCTCAGTTTTATTAGGCACTGACGGCCCTAGTTTAGAATGGTTTTTGTTAGGCTCCGGGGTAGAGGGAGCTTTTGAGATTGTGGCCGACGGCAGGTTTTTCTGCTTACTGTCCTCCTTGCCCAGCTCTTTCAAGGGGAGCTCATTTTTCCTTTCACAGTCTCCTCGCCCGGGTTGGGCCATTTTCTGCTCTGCCAGCCTCTGGTCCTCATAGTACTTCTCATACTGCTGTCTGTAGGCAGGGCTGGTGGCCATCAGAGACTTCTGGTCCATGTAGAGCCCGTAGGCATACTGGCCATAATACAGGGACTGAGCCAGGGCAGGGTGTCTCTGCGTGATCACTGACTGGTGCTGAGGCGGTAAGGGGGCCGAAGCGTGGTCCGCTCTCTTGGCATCCAGCTGCTCCACCTTGTCTTTCTTCTCCGTGTCCTCCTCAGACTCCTTCTTGATCTTCATTCCCTGCGTGCTCCCCCCGTTCCCAGCTGCAGGGATGCTGATCTGCCCTGGGTGCATGTAACTTGGAGAATAATAAGGATCGTAGCCATGGTAATAGGGAGAATGGGACTCTTTCATTTGAGATGATTGGGCTGCAGTTGAAGAATGGCCTTTGACAACACTGTCCTTGCTAGAAATGATATCTGATGGGGAACTGGCCTTTGACCTCATGCCCTCCGACCTGCTGTCAGAACCATCGTCGGCAGCATCGGATATGTCCGAATAGGCAGGGCTGCTAGTCTTGGCTGCAGAACTGTCGGCCCCGTTTTGTGCCAACACGTGCAGTGGGGCCATGGGCGCCTGCCCGTTCACCAGGGTGTTGCACTCCATTCTCGAGGCGCTCCCTATGGAGGGGCTGGGCGCGTTGTCTGTGAACGTGTAGACCTTATCGGCCTCGGCTTTGATACTGGCCATCCGGCTCTCTTGAGACTCTGACAGCCCATTGGCCAGCCCTTCATTCTTACTGAGATGGTCCTTTAAAAAATGCCCCGATAAGTCTTTCCCAGCCCCCTTGGTGTCCTCTAGTTTGCCCAGCTTGGCGTCCATTTTCGGGCTTCCTGTCTCCTTCCCTTCCTTGTCCTTTAGCTTTCTCTTCTCCTTTTTCTTTTTGTCTTTGAGGGACGCAAGAGCTGGGTTCACGGTGATGGGCTCCCCCATGATCGTGGGCTTTGGCTGGATGGGTTTTAACGGAGGGCTCTTTGGTGTGGCCTGCACAACCGTCGTCGTGAGGGCGGGCAGTCCGGGGATGGTCCCCGTGGTGGTGCTCGTGAAGGCTGCGGTGGGGATGGCAATGAGCTGGGGCGGAGTGGGGGCCGGGGCCGGGGCAATGGGCCGGGCGCTTTTCAGTTTGGAGAGGTTTTTGTCCATTTTGCAATTGTTGGCTTTTTTGCCCTTTTCCTTCTCCCCCAAATTTTTCTTGTCAATTAACCCTTCTGCTTCCAGTTTGGGCATTTCAGCAGCCAAACTGCCGTCCGCTGCTGAGCAAGTGTCTAACGTGGCCGTCATGTTGGAGATGACTGGGAGGTTGTTCAGGTCGCTGTTAAGGCCCTTCTTTTTGCCAGAATTCTTCCCAGTTTTAGATCCGATAACAGAACCTGGGCCATTGCTCATCAGCTCCCTCTTTCCCTTGGGGGTCCCAGGGGGGTTCCCCGAGCCAGGGGACGCCGGCGCCTTCACCTGGTCATAAGCTGATACACCTGTGCTTGGCTCGCCGCATTCAAGTGCCACGTGACTCAGTGCCTCCTCGCAGTCCGAGATCTTGTCCTCACTGTCAGGTTCAAACTCCAGCTTGTTTTCTGGGTCTAAGTGTGCATGAGCCTGGTGGTACCTCAGGCCATTAATGTGCTTATACTTCTTGTTGCAGTTGGGGTGGGGACAATCAATTAACACTGGAGAGGAGCAGCCTTGGTCCAAAAAAGGAGTCTCTGGTTTCCCTTGAGGGGTGGTGGGAGTGCTTCTAGAATTTGTGCGGACACGCTTCCCGGGCTTATTGTCCTCGGAGCTGGAGTTCAGGTCCAGCTCCATCGGGGGCTTGTTTTTCCTTTTGTTGGTGGAAGAGGGGCTGGCTTTGATGTCCTCAGCAGCACAATTGGGGGGTGTCCTTCGCCCACTGGCATTGAGGCTTCCCCGCCTCCCCTTCCCATTGGCCCCCCCTCTGTTCTTGTTCTGCAACCCTCTGGACTCTGTGAAGCTGGCCTCTGAGCCCGGGGCCGCTGCAGCAGATCTTGCTCTCTTCCCTCGGCCGCGGCCACCTCTCATCTCCAGGTCACTTGTCGGCGACTCACAGAACCTAGGGAAGCAAGGAAACAGACAGCGACATGAGTGGCCCCAAAAGAGCCAGGCGAAATCTCAAGGCACGCAATGCAGTAAGTAACAGCCAAGACCGCGGCCGCTGGAGGGCTAGGCCCAGGTAAGGAACGGACATACCCTTCCCCCCCCCCCCCCCCCCCCCCCCCCCCCCCCCCCCCCCCCCGGCAATTTCAATACCTGCAAAAGAACAGGCTACCAACGGCTTATAGTCTTCCTCAGAAAACCAGAGAAAAACAGCTCAGGTAGCCAGCTTCACATCCAGTTCAAATTCGCATTTTGAGCAAAGAAGGAAACAAAGAAGAGAGAAAAAAAGGAACAGAGATCTGGCAGAAAAGAAATCCAGCATCTGCATTTTACTGTGTTCAATCCTGAACTGCTCATTTCCCTTATGCTTGGTTTCAATTACAGGCAGACTTTTATGTATTATTCATTTCTCTCTATAGTTTCCTTGCAAAGAGAGGATAGGGAAGGAGAGAGGAAGGAGAGAAGGGAGGAGAGAAAACAGAGCCTGAAATAACGGGCTCTGTGCGTACCTGGGAGGGGCCCAGTCGTGCTTGGTGCAGTCCAACAGGGTCCCTACGTAAGTTTTGTTCCTCCACGTGACATTGACCACTAGGACACCTGCAGGAGCGGGGAAATGAAGGACCACGGTTAGTGCCGTATATTCTATTTCCAGTTCATTTAGTATTATTATCATTATTATTTTTACAGCAAAGTTCTGTTCTCATTTGCTTTCAAAAACTGTGGTTTGCATTCTTCCTCTTTCTGGTTTCAGTGACCTCAAATAAAACCCACAGGAAATTGTGTGTGTGTGTGTGTGTGTATGTGTGTGAGTGTACTCATGCACATGAGGTACAAAAGGGTAAGGCTTTGTGTGAGAGTGTAATCAAGATACTGCTGACAGAAGGAAATGGTTTTTGCCATGTCCTGCTGTAAAATAGCAACACCCACCTCTTAATTTTTCTATTATCACACATAATTGCTTTCGTTTGGCGAGCAGCCAACAAAAACCAAGCCAGTTACCAGTGCTTAAACCAGAAGGTGACTGAAAGCAATCGGTTTTGGTCCCCATTCAACAATATGAAACAAGGGTGACTTGTTTTATTTAGAAAAAAAAATGATGTGGGTGCACAGAAATAGGTCCCGAGCAGGGGAAGCAGGGGCTTGGAACCCAGATAGCAGACAATGGGCTAGGACTCCTCTTTTTCCTAATCTTCCCCTCTCTGGCTTTGTGAGACAAGAATCAGCCTTGGTACAGTATCTGTTTCACTGTTTGGTCTTGTTTCATATTAAGGACTCCTAAAATAGCCCTCTTAAGAAAATAAATGTGCACAATAGGTTTGCTCTTGGGGTTATCTTTAGAATCTACTTTAGTAAGCATTTGCCACAGAGGATTAGAAGAAAAATCTCAAACCAGCACACTTGTTCCCAGCAAGCCACTCTGCTTTTCCCAACTGCTTTGCAGACAGACAATTTAATTTAGCACTGCACCTGTGAATTACTAAACTTAAGTGCACTTAGTATACCAAATGTCACAGGGAGGCAAAATATAACATCCTCTTTATTTCACTAGAGGATAAATAAGTGTCATTTTTTCCCCAAGTCATTCCTTAGAACATATAGACACAGATCTAGATTTTGAGATATACAGGGTAAAGAAATGAAATATTTAATGAGCCTTTGTTGTCTCTTCTATACCTACCCCCCACACTCTCTTGGAAACACCAAGGGACATTATTCAAAGTCTGTTTCTAGCTGGTTTGCTTACTTGCTCACTGCCATTTTGAATTTTACGGAAAACCTATACTGAACTCCTTCATAGAAAGGGACGTCTCACAAAGTAAGACTCATTTCCTTGGAAACGTTTTAACAGCAGGTAAAATATATGAATGGTTGGGCCTCAAGTAGTAGGGAAGGAAGGATTTCTTTCAGAAGTCTCACAATGAGATTTAAAAATTGTTTCCCATATGGTCTATATTGCCATTACTTAGATGACAGCTGAATTTACTCACTGTGGCAATCGTCTAGCAGGGGAGGGAAAAGCTCGCAGGACTCCGAGCAAGCATTTCCTCGGATCACTGTTGATTGCATTCTGATTCCCTCAGGATTTTTTTTTTAAACCATCGAGCATAAAAATTCATGTTGGGATGAGAATCAATGGTAATTAGGCATTTGGTCAAAATTTGCACAAGACAGAACAATTGGAGGAAAGGATTCTTTATGAGCACATCCCTCCAGGAAACGGGAGGGGGGAAGGGAGGAGGGGAAGGGGAAGACAGAGCTGGTTTTCTCATCATCTGCTCTCTGGGGCACTGTGTGTGGTGTCAAAGACCTTTGCAGCTGCTTAAAATTCTTTAGCATGTCAGCTATATTTACAGTGCAGGAATATATCTGTATTGCCAGAAGGTTTACTGCATTTCAGCTTTTAGATGCAATAGGCGGAATCACTGCGCTCCAGAGTCCCTGATGTAGCAGAAATGTATAATTAAAATTGCTTGAAAGGAAACATGAAAGAAACAACAAACCCTCCATTCTTGCAGTAATAAAATTAAAAACAGGAAAAGTCTGCACAGACACTTAACATTTGTCTGCAGTGAAAGGCTTTTGTTATTGCTTTTCCCCTAAGGGTTTCGCGTTTCCAGCAAACGCTGGCCACGGATTGGCCGGCGCCTGCTGGGAATGCTCGCGTCTGATTGGCTGGGCCGCTGGCGGCCTCCGGGAGCTGCGAGGCGGCGGTGGCCGATAAAGCAGCTTGGCGGAGGGAGGCGGCTGCGGCCCCGGCGGCAGCAGGCGAGGTGCGGTCGTGCGCGCCAAGTCTGGGTTCCCGCGGCTGGAGCGGGTTGTACGCGTTGCCCCGGGCCATCTGCGTGGCAGTGCTGGTTTACCACCACGGGACCCGCGGTGCAGCTCCACGCAGCCCGCCAGCCCGCTCCTAACCCTCAGAACCGAACTCGTGGTCTCCAGACAGGACAAAGGGCAACCTGGGGGCCGGCGAGAAGGAAGCGACCCCAGACCGGCAAACCCGTGGTTATGTGGGGTACCGTTTGAAGCTGCCGCAAAGGCTAAAGGCTAGTTGCCACTTCCACACTGTGAAGCTATTCGCATGGCCTGATCCTATTTCTAGAAGCTACACAAGCAGATCTCTCATCTAAGTACAAGTGGTATCATTATCATTGTTATTAGCACTCATGGAGGAAAAACCCTGTGAAGTCCTTTATCAGATCATGTCAAAGGCCCTGAATAAGTCAGCTTTATTTTTCTAGAAGCCCTCCATATTTAAAATACTCAAAATAATCGCTCTACTCCTGGGGAAATTTTGAACACCCTCCATCACGCAGTGCTAATTAAATACGTGTACTTGTGTCTATTTTTCTTTATATGTACAAGCCGCTTCGCAATGCCACAGAGTATTTCTATCTGCCTAGAATTCACATGCAACTATACACACGCACACGCTTACACAGCCAAATTTGCTGCCCTGTGTTGGAATGAAGGCTGAAGGAATGCTTCCCATAAACTACAAAGTGTATTGTTTCTCTGTAAGGAAGTCTATGTTTAGACAACATCCTATTGTGAGGGGCCAAGTAAAAAGGCACTGTTTTAGCTCTAAAAAAAAATGTACGCGGTTTATCATTTTGCTGAAGCCTCAATATCCCACTTTGCAACCCCCTGGTCACATAAAGCAGACTCTCCTTTTCATGGGCATAAATGCCCCAAAATGAAAATGAGTCCTTTAAAAGTGCAAATTTAGAATTTTATAAATTTGGGCATAGTTACGTTTCCCACTTAAGTTTTATGTAACTTGGAAATAAATGTACATCATTCCAAAAAGATTTAATATTTCTTTTCATGCACATTTATTCTTTCAGACTCTAGCCTATAAAAGCTAAGTGCTGGGGACTCTCTTTACAAGTTCATCTTTCTATTCTCCAGTATCCAACCACGTTCACTATCATCCCTTTCCACCCTTGGACTGGGCACAGTCTTTCTCAATATGCTAATCATCCCTGCCCTGTAACATTTTATATTTGAAAAGATATCAAATCTGAAGATTGTTACCAATCAAGTAAGAATACAGCTAAAGACAGCGACTATTTTGAGTGCACTCACTGCAGAGGGTTTTCTTTTCTTTGTATAACTGATACAGAATCTAAGCTGCCACCCCCATAAAGCATACTGTCTACAGGACATTTAAGAAGAACATGGTTTGTGTTTTATAACCTGAGCCCCTTACATCTACCAACCAGAAGAGCCCTGAGCTCTCATAAGGATTCCACGGTCACAGTGTTCCTATTATTTCCTCTTGTCACTACTCAGCAGTTCAGTGTTCCCAGGGACATAGATGGTCAGGCCCATTAAGCATTTATTGTCCATCTATAGCATATACACTAGGTACCCTAGTTGGTGCTGTGGAATCAATCGTGTTTTGGCTGGAACTCCAGCCAAACTCCATACTTCAAGAGCCTGCAAACATGAAACAGAACCAACAGAGCCATACCCTGTAATCTAGAAGTGTAAGTACAGTTTGCACACCGAGGGACTAGGCCCCTTAATCCATCACATTAAACTAGACCCTGGAGGAGACTTTCATAGTACCTGCCCTGCCCACAGTCCCTGCTCAAGGGTGATCCTAAAGGCACTAGGCTCCTAGGCCAATAATCCTAACCCTAGTCTCAGCTGACAGTGCTAATGATGGGCACCTGAAGCAAAGGCAACCAGACAGGGACTTGCTTTGGGGATGTGAATTAGTAACATGGAAAGGAAAGTTAATAGGAAGAGTAGAAACCTAAAGGTCACAAGGTATTCAAGGCTGAGAGGTCTATGGGAGCCAAAGCCCCAAGGATGCAACAGCTGTGAGATGAGGAAGATAACGGGTGATGCAAGGCCCTCATGCTTTCTCTGTGTGTATGTCCTTTTACCCCATCACCGACAGGGGCTCTCACCAGCACCCAGATTATCCTGTGACTTTCCGGGCATCTTGTTAAAAAGGTGTTCCTGGTGCTGAACTCAGATCTGTCTTTGAACGCCTGGGCCTGAGTTGTGCCTTCCGAAACCCTGGAGAGACAGTTCACCCATCATCCACTTGAAACCTATCAACCAGGCAAGGACAATGACCATGTCAATATCCTCTGGTCTCCAGTTCACACTCTTTTTGACCCTCCAGCCTAAACAAGCTTCTTGAACCATCTTCATGCCACACTTCCACTTCGAAGCTATCCTAGTCCAAATCCCCAAGGAAAGTCAAATTCCTAATGAATTAGGACCAAATGGAGACAAACTCAAAAATGATCTCTTCTTGGAATCCTCTCCAGTTACAGAACCATGCACACCACCAAAAAATGGCCACTCCCGCCTGGGTCCCCAGGCCACTCCATACACAGGAATCCATGTTTTCCCTCAGCTAGCCACTTCTCAGCCTCCCTGCCAGTAAGATGTGGCCCTTGACTCAATGCTAAGAGACAAAGGTGAGTCAAGCTGATATGTGCCACCTCTAGCTAGGCCTGACCCATGAGAATCTCCTGTGCAGGTTCTTCTAATCGCTTCCCCTTTCTGCCTGGCTGGGATAGAGACCACAGCAACCTTGAAAGCCACAAGAAAACGGAAGAGTCTCCTTCATCTGGGACCCTGAACAACAAGGAGAACCCTCACCCTACAGGAATCCCCAACCTGGTCTATTAGGTGAGCAGCAAAGAAACTCTTACTATTAATATGTTAAAACAATATTGAGACTATCTGTCTTACCCTAGAATATAGTCCCTTTAACATTTTACATCACTTACATACACAGTTTGCCCATCTCTGCCACCCACACTCCTTGAAGATAGCAGCAGTGTCTGTACCTACTGCACCTGCACAGTGCCCAGCATCCAGAGAGTTCATTCAACACTCAGGAACTACTAGCTGGTGACGGAGAGCATCTAGATTTGAATCCTACTCAGTGACTTCTTTTCCACTATTCCCATACTTTTTCAATAAGCATAATCTTCCACTGGCTTATAGATGATAGAAATTCTCTGCGGAGAGATTTTGCTCCAAAGATGTTATAAATATGGTTTATGAATTACTGTTTCTGGTATTCGTGAAGATGTTTCTTCAAGAACGGGGCAAATGGCTGATTTCCCAGTGGATCAGCATAACTCTATTTATATTACAGTTTAAAGACTGTTTCAGAGTCTTTCAAGTGCCTATCCCTGGGACAGAGATCTTTGCCAAGCATCGCAAATGCCGAATTTGGAATCAGACATAGTTGGGGCTTTTTTTTTTTTTTTGAATTCTTATTCAGACTACCACATCTGGATGGACTTGGAGTGCACTCATGCAGAAAACAGAAACCTCACTCTAATAACAACAAAACGAAACCTATTGATGCCACAATCCTTTTTTGTTTAAGTTTACACATTTCTTTCCTTTTACATATTTTTTCTAGGAGAAACATTAGTTATAAGAAAGGTGCCACGATAGGCTGATTTCATGAGTTCAAGATAAAGTTCATATAGTTTGGCTATCATATTACTCTGTATTTTTATACAATGTGACTATTGCATAAGGTGTGATTTATCACCATTTCTTTGCACTCAACTCCCTCCCTCTAATATTTTCTTGTTGTGGTTTTGTTGTATCCAATACTGGTACCTTTTAAAAAGCTGTGTCTTGTGTACTGCCCTGGTTCCTTTGTCTGGCTTCAGGTGAGTCTTTCTTCAGAGGACAAAGTGAAATTTATAATTATTTGGAGATTTTTAATTTACAATTAAGGTTGCCAATGAAATACCTGACAGCCAAAAAGCAGAGGGACTTTCCTACTACCTATGCCAAGTATATATGGAGCACTGGGACAAAAAAAAAAAAAAGTGTTATCACATGACCAGAAAATGCAGTACTTTTTAAAAGAGCCCTACTGCTGGGCTGAATGTTTGAAGAGTCACTTTAACCACATCCTGTAATCAAACCATCTGGCACACAGTGCTGCGATTAGTCACCCTGAACATTGGGCTTTATCTGAACAAACAGTGTATGGCGATGGAGCCTGGGAGATAGGGCAGTAGTAACAAAGGGAAGTGTAATGAAACACTTTATGCCCTAGTGTGCTGCCACCCCGGCCATAAACCCCAGAGACACACTGCTCTGGTGTTAATGTAGTACGTTATGAAAGCACAGTGAGCTCAAAGATGAAAGGACTGAAGGGCTAAAAATTGCGGGTTTGGATAGATGTTCTCTGTCGGCGGCTGGACTATGTTGGCACCACACTCTCTACATTAATTATAACCTCTCGCATGGCGACAGTACAGCATCCTATTAGGGTTTGGTGTTATTTTTCAGGACATTAGGAACAAGGTTCGTTTATGGGAGGATAGGTATGATTCTTTCCTTGCCAGAGGTGAAGCCAAACACTGAGACATTTGTTTTTGGTTCATCTAAACCCTTGCCATAAATAACAAGAAAAAATACAAGACCTTCATCCAAATAAACATACTAAACCCATACCAAAAAGCAACAGCCTTTTAAATAGGCATTTTTAATAGATGGTATTCTTTCTTTTTGACTGGGCTTCTCTCTTCTAAAACTATATTTGATCACTGCATGTAATCTATGGAAATTTTTTTTCTTTTAATCTGAAATGATGCCCCCCCTCCCCCGCCACCACCACATACATTGAATAAGCCCTCAAAGGGAGAGAAGAAAAAAAAGCCATGGCTAAAGAAATCTTGTTTCCCCATGGGCCTTATGGTTTAATACACAAAAGAACACAGAGCCACTTCCATCACTGTCACCTCCCCTGCAGCCTTTGTTCTGAGGCCTGATGAGCTGTATTGATTTGGGAAAATCATTGAGACTCTTGGAAAACTAGACTCTCGCTTATTCACTGCCATCTATTTCTTTCCCATGAAGACAGGTGGTCAATATCCAGTTGACTGGTCAGCTAAAAGAAGCTCTTGCTGCTTTTCTTTTCTTGCTTCCCTAGTAACATTATCCTTCCCCACTTCTAGAAAATACAATGGCCTGTTAAGAAGTCTTGTGGGTAAGAAGAGGGAGAAGAAATAAGGCTTTTGTAAGGCACCTCCGGGGACACCAAAAGGCTGTCCCATACATTTGCATGGGGGCCTGCACCGCATATGGGGATAGTGACAGTATTTTCACTGACCAAGTATGCATTATACAAGTTTAAGCATTAATAAAAACTTTGATAGCCTAAGATATAACAAAAAAAAAATCATTAGAGTTCAATCCATGTTTACTGCAGAAAGACATGCTTTTCCTCTTTTAAATTATCAGTACGTACATTATGTTTTAGCAAGTTTCATGGTTATAAGATGTCACAGGTATCAGTATAGACATTTTGGGGAACAAAGAGCATAATGAAAAAAGAATCACATAGAGATTTTTCCGAAGTAATTTTAAACATGATCAGCAATAAAAAGAATATGTGCTTTGAAGTTAGGCAGACACACGAGGGCCGTCCGGAAAAAAATCCAGCCATAAATGCCTCTGTTTTTCATAACACATGGCTGGATACTTTCCGGGCAGTCCTTGTGTATATCCTATAGCAAGACTGATCTTGATGGTTTGAGGCTAGTTTTTAAAAAAATATATGTTGCAACCCTTCACACCACAATCCATAGCCTTATTGCTTAGGCAGTTCCTTTAATAGCTTCTGCTAAGGTGCTCAGGGTCCCCGCTTAGAGACAGGCAAGAAGACAGGTATAAGGTGATCGTGTTGGGCAGGAAGTGTGAGGAAGAAGACAAGCCTCCTGAGCTCAACTGAACAAGGGCAGCAAGTCGTGCAGACTCAGCCAGGTGCATCAACGCCACCCCCTGCTCTTCCAAGCGGACGCTGTGGCCCACCAAGGCTCAGGCAACACACAGCAGGACAAAGTGACAGGCTCAAGTAAAAGATAAAAGGTGAAGGAGAGGAAGAGGCAGAAAGGAGAAAGAGAGACATGGGAGATGGAACAGGGAAAAGAAAATACAAAGTCTTCTGAGACAGACATTTGGAGCAATTTAAATGCATGAACTGAACCTGTATATGCATGGAGTGTAATACGAAGGCTGTCCAGAAAAATATCCAGCCATTGTCAACATAGCATTGTCATATTACATGGCTGGATACTTTCCGAACTGTCCTTGTATGTCCAGGGGAAAAATTCCAGCCATATATGCCTCTACTTTTCATAGAACATGGCTGGAACCTTCCGGACAGCCCTTGTATATATGTGTACATTTTAATAAAGAGGTTTCATTTCTTCAATTAAACTTCCCTTGAGGCACAGAGAAAAGCCACAGCACCACCACTCTGACTTCTGTTGCAAAATGCTAAACCTGAATCTTCTCCTGCTCCTTTGTGGGCCCATCAGATTTCTCCTGAAATCTGATGAGTTCAGATGACTGACTTCTAGTGCCCACAGGTTCCTCATGCTCTCTCCTATTTTTAGGCACAATTTCCTTATTAGAACTGTGTAATGATCTCTCCTTCCCCTCTTCTCTTCTCTCATGGGGAGGCCAGAGTTTAGTGCCAATTATAACACAATGGACCCACCTCCTCCAATCCAGGCTCACAAGCTTTAATTATTAGGCCATTAGGAGATTGTTTTTTGTTCCTCTAAATAAAAGCATCCAAAAGTTTGGGGAAAGGATTGATAAGTACTCACTGAAGTAGGCCCACTTTGAGCCATGATAATGACACGGTTCTTACTGTATTACCTCTTAGCACATGGTTCCTTCCAGAATGTTATTTCGGCAGACCCCTAGATACAAGGAGCCTGGGCACAAGCACACAGCCAGGACCCCCCCAGAATGAGAGGGAAACGACCTCTGCACATACCACTGAAGATAAGCAACTGCAAGAATGCAGGCCTTTCACATCATCAGGCCCTGTCATTCCCTGCACTTATTATCAATTACAGGGTCTTTTCAGGTAACAACTGCTATAGCCAGGATCTCCACGCAGCCGTTACTTCAACTTGCAAAAACAAGTAGAGAACAGCAAAATCAGAAAACAAAACAAAAAGTATCCTTAAGGCAAAAACTCCCCCCACGCCACTGCCCCTAAAAGAGAGTAGCACGCTAGGGATAAGGGCGAAGAAGGGTATGAGGTGCGATGAGGGCTGTTTGGAGAAAAAAACTCCAGCCACAGATGCCTCCATTTTTCCTATTACAAGGCTGGATACTTTCCGACAGCCCCTATAAAGTAGTTAAGTCATTTGATAGACATCTGCATCCTGGTGCGGGCAGCAAGCAGTCTATTCCTTGCCTACCGCTTCCCGTAGGGCAGGGGCGAGGGAGGGACGAGCAGGCAGGAAGGCAAAGTGATGACCGAGATGAAAGATGCAAAAGAAATAAATGTAAGAAGGAAAAGCCTCATATATGCTGGGGAAGGGGAGTCGGCACGGAAAAGGAAATGTGGAGGTACCAGTCGTCCCAACATCTCTGTCACCTGGTCTTCCTACACACCTATTGTAGCTCCATCTAGGTGGGAGATGAGCAGAGTTGCAGGTCTCAATGCCAGCGAATTGCTTGCTAAAATATGTGTACTATAACTCTAGATTATAGGACTGTGTTTTAAAGTAACGGCGTCTCATCCTCAGCCCTTGAGCTACAAGGGGACAGTGAGAACCAGCTGACAATTATGCTCACATCAAAAAGCTGCTACCGATGCACGTATCTCATCTGGGACTGAAGAACAGGCTTCACGTAAACTATGATGCTTTATTTAAAGTCAGGGCGCTTATTAGCTTTTGTGCCAGCTCTGGGCCCTCTTCATCTCTAACTCTACCAGGCCCAGGAGAGCACACATTCTTACAGCTCTGCTGGCCACCCGCTGTGTACCCCATAAATCATAAAACCTCCGAACAAGCCATTCTTTCTAAAGGCCAACAGCATTTACTGGAGATGATCACTCTGCTATTATTCCACTTGCTGAAATTTAAAATAGCAATTTACAACAGCGGCTGGAAAACAGGGAACTTGCCTCTGTCAACTCGGGGGTGGTGTGTGTGTGTGTGTGTGTGTGTGTGTGTGTGTGTAGATTCTGCATGTTCGTGGCATGCAAAGCGGTACATTTTGCATGTCACCTAAAAGTCGCCAGCTTCGCAAATCTAAAAAGGAAATAAGGAATGTGGGTGTCAGAGAATCCAGAGTCAGTGCCCTCACAATAAAAAGCAATGGGGTGAATGAAGTTTATGTCCTTGGGAAACCTCCCTGTTCTCACCTGGAGGTGGCCATGCCCTGAGGCAGTGTGGGAGGTGGCTCACATACTCCGGTAGAGAAGCCACATAATTATAGCTCTGGAGGAATTAACTCTTAATCAAGCTCAGTCTGCAGTCAATTTTACTGTGAGGACCAGGGAGGAAGAAACGACTAAAAAGAGTGATGGGTGATCAAATGAAGCCCCCTAAGCACCTGAAATAACCTGGCTCAAAGCCTATTTTGTAGCTGCTTCACCTTGAACTATAAACCTCTCTGAACCCCAGTTTCCTCATCTATATAATATAGTGTCAGTATCAAATAAGATGTGATTTATGTAAAGCATTTAACGTGGGCACTGGCACAAAAGAGTCACTCAGTAAACAGACTTTGGCTTCCTTGTCTTTGAAACGGCCCCTAAACCAGGACACTAGCTGAGGAATGAAGGGAGAGGCCCAAATCCCAAGAATTCCCCTCTCAGAGATACCGTAGGCAGCAAGCCCCCTGCATTCCCTCTAGGGAAAGCACCCTAAAATGTGGGTGTCTACACTCACTGTCCTGTATGCCTGGTGACCAGGCTTATCTATCTTTTAAAATCCTAAGCGCTGCAAATTGCAAATATTAACGACTTTTACTATTTTTACATGTGTCTAAATTAGGAAGGGCAAAATTAAAGGCCCCCAGTCCCTAGACAACAGAAATGAGAGCCTGCAGCAAGGCTCTGGGGAGACAGGTCCAGGTTAAGGCAAACTCATCTTCCCAATTTCCATCTGAACAGACCAGTTTTCTTGACAATGGCCAGAGGCTGCCTTCCCACCCTCCCCCACCCCACATTCCAAAGTTCTTATCTTTCAAGGAAGAAAAGAGCCCAACAGAGTTACAAGTATTTCAATAACGTGCTTGGAGACCAGCTCTTTTCTGTAAACAAGCCTAATGAAGCGTGACTAATAGCGCTCTCCTAGAGCAGAGCGGAGGGAAAAGGGCCTTTGTTAGCACTTACTGGAGCAAGGCCTGCTTGTGCTGGAGCAGAACAAAACTTAGCTGGTTATTGATTGACCCGCCTCGCTTGCTCCATGTCACCACTTTGCTGTCTATTTCTGTATACTGTGTGTATAAATACATGTGTTTATACAGACACAGAGATGTTCTGTATACACACACACACACACTCAGGGATACAGTCGCACACAGCCACCTAAGCTAACTTCTGGTTACATTTCTCTGCAAACCAGGTGAAGTATTCAAGGCATCTAAGTGAAACCTAATTCCTCTCTCATACTGGTATCTCTTCTAGCCCCTGGTATGACCTAACATTTCTCTCCATGTTGTCAGTACCAACAACGTCAATTGCAGAGACTGTAAACCAACTCTCTCCATGGACACGTAATAGTTCCCAAGTCACTGTCACTGTGATTTAACCGGATCTGCTTATTACATTCGATGGGCGATTTGCTTTTGTTCTTTAATAAATTCAAAATCGCTTGTTTCCTTTCCTCTTTGCACCTATCAATTCTACAACTCCTGAAATTTGGCTCCACATGATAACTGCTAAATAAATACTCCGTGATGACTTTAATTCTCTTCTTCAATGCAAGTTTGAAAGAGAGAATTAAAGTCATCTCATCATTGTTGTACTAATAATACACACAACAATGGAGTTAGCAGGCAGATCTGAAGTTGGCCTAGACTTCTTTTTGGCCAGATTGGAATGTGAGTCAAAACTTGCTTTTTTTACGACTCTAAAAGCACAAATTTCCGTATAAATTATTGACTGCACTTTGGCCTCATCTGAAACATTAAGCCCCGCAGGCTGATAAGTTCTGACCCCAGGTGGCATTGCAACCCTCTCAGAAGAGGCTGGAACATTAGTGCTTTGCACTGGGGACTAAGGCGTGAGAGCCAATCAATCAAGCTCTCTGACAGTTTTTATGGCCTCTGAGCATTAGGCCCAAGTCAACCTCCAAGACTCCCATTGTTCGCATTATTCTCTTCTTCTCTGGTCTGATGAAGTTAGGGTTAAGTCCAAGGCTTCAGAGACAGAGAGAAAGGCTATTGTTAGTAACTCGGTCTTTATTGACTCTGACCTGCAGGGCAGCCAGCTTGAAGTCTTTTCCAGAAAGTAATGCACTGTTAATTGCAGCTCCCCGGCAGGGTGTGTTTTATACACCTCTTTTCAGTGAAAGAAGACCTGACTCAACATTTCAACATCTTTCCAGCTTGCCTTGTAACACTCCCAGAGTACACACACACACACACACACACACACACACACACACACACGACAAAAATCTGATTTGTACTCACAAGTCTCTAAATCGCTAAATCTAATACCGACGTAAACATGGAATGTCTGGCTGGACAATGCTAACACTCGGGAGCTGGTACATGGAGCATTAAATATTTTTTCATGGCAAATATCTGTGCGGATTAGTACATGGGGCTGGAAAATGCTTGATGGAGAAATGAGGTAGAAACCTATTATTTGCTTCGGTAGTCCTTTGCTTAAAATAACTAAAGATCTTTTTCAGCTGAAACTAGTAGCTGTATTCGTGAGCAGCCAACAATCCACTGGATGGCCCCAGGGTGAAGACTACAAATACCACTCAGGCTCTGGTTGAAGAATTCAGCATTTTAAGGCATTGCAGAATTACTGTGCCCCATTTTAAGGGCACAGGCTTTCTGGTTTTCCTATGAAAGTAAAACCAGGCAAACCATTATCTCTTCTTCCCTAAACAGGCCTCTCAGAGGACAGGGAAAGGCAGTGGCCTGGTGGGAGGTAAGTCACAGAGCACCCAGGTCTGTTTCTCATTGCAGTGAGTCTAAACCAGGCCAGCCACACAGCAAACCACCCCCCACCCCAAAAAAGCTTGTTAGAAGTGTTGAGCAACAGACTAGAATCTGAATGCTTCAAAGGAGAAATTACAATGTTGACATTTTGGAAACTGAATTTCTTGGATTCAGGAAAAAAGCTCAAAAAAAACCCAAAAAAACAATGGCTTGGTTTTTTACTTAACTTTTGATGTAGAAATTTTGAGCCATAAAATCCTTGAACATTTAGCCAAGAGATTGTTATTTTATTTATTGCAGCCCAGTATATGAATTAATATACATGAATTAGTGCATACTTCTCCAAAGTAGTGAATAGAAAGCCATTTTCAATTAAACTTTGCTCACTTGTGTATTTGATGGTGTACTGATTCTCCAAGATAGGTGGACATAATCCTAGATTTGATAACCTTTCCATAAAGGTAGTGGGTAGAACTGCTATCAGTCCCGATAAAGTCTCCTGCTGTTGCAGATTACATTTTCTAGTGCCACTTCAATCCAATTCAACTTTGACATCAAAGAAAATTAGAATTTTCTAATTTAATCAAGAATCCACACTCAAAGCACATTAACTTGTAAATATGGACTAAAAGAGCCAAAAGATTTTTTTGTCAGGTATTCAAAACAAAATTTTACGTGTAGCCTGTTCTTATATAAAAGAACTTCTTTGGGGAGTCCTATTTCTTACTGTACAGAAATAAATTAGGAAAAGGTTAAAAAAAATCAACTAAAATAGTCAAGTAGCTATTGTTTATGAAGACAGAGTACAAATTATAAGTCTTGAGCCAATAAAGATGGAAGCTGTATGGGGACAAAATAGATGTCACTAACATGTTTAAGCCTGTGGACAAACAACTCAAGATCTGCTCATTGAACCTGGGTATAGTCGTTGAATTTGGGGTCTCCTCTGAAGCTTCAAAGAAGACAAATTTCAAAATAGTAAAATAAGTGTTATTTTACACAACAGGCGGCTAACATTTGTATTACTGTCCTCAGGGGGTAAAGACAGAAAATAAATTTAAGGAACACTGATTGAGTGCTGTACAATTGTGTAGGTCACAAGAATAAGTGTTTTTAAACAGATTATTTCATTTCTCAGTACCTACATGCCAGGTTTTTTTGTTATTTCTATTTTACTGATGAGCAAATTAAACCTAAGAAAGCTTAACCAACTGACTTGCCCCAGGTTAGAAAGTCAGATTTGTACACAGGCATTCTGACTTCTGACACGATGCCCCTAAACTCATTATGCACGTTTATATAAAAATAAGTTTATAAATAACACCGTTTCATGAAGGAGCTACACCTGCAAGGATGGGGAACCACAAGGCTAAGTAAGGTCATCCAAGCGACGACCAGTGGGGTGCTTGGAGGCATGTGTTGTAGACGGCACACATCTCTTCCCGACTTCATGTCCAGGGGCCTCACATTGGAAGCCTGGAACTGACCATGGTGTCAATACTATCAACAGCACAGCATTAGGCACTGGGGTTCCCCTCCTCCCTGGCCCCCGCAACTCCCACCCCAGAGCCAGTTGTTACCTATTTACAAACACACCAATGGCGATAAACCTTAACTGCTGTTCTCTCCCACACTGTGCCTTGTCAGACAAAACAGTGGTCTGGGGAAAGTAGGGACCCTGGACACCCTTCTATGTTTATGTTGAGCTGCTTAGAAGGTATCCATAGTATAACACTGAGGGATGATTCTAGAATTCACTAGACTACAGTTCTAACTTCCTCTGATTTTAGTTGTTGATGCAAAGGGGGACACAATTCACAATTCCATAGCCTTGTCTTGTTTAAGCACTCACATCTAACCCGTCACCACATCATGCCTATTTTGACTCCCTGCTCATTCCCAACTCCGTTCCTCCTCTCCATCCATAACCTTGTCCAAAGTAAGGCTGAGGCTACGTTTCCACTGTTACCACTGACCTCTCTCACCTGCCTCAAAAACCTCAAAGTGCCTTGAAACGTCCAACTCTAGGAAGCCCGAGCCGCCCTGACTGGCCCTGTGGCTATCACTACCACAGGACCATGGCATTCAGGATGCCTGATGTGACCTGCCAACCTCTCATAGGAGACTAAGCACCGTGACTTTCAAGTGCCTGACAAAAAAGCAGGTGCTGAATAAATGCCTATATTTTTAAAAGCAAATGAAGTATTAAAGTGAATAAAATTATCAAAGAACCCTTGTATTCTAATTATGCATACAAATCAAAATATAAACCTGAAACTGTGGAGCTGAGAATAATTCATCACCCGATCCTGATACCTCCTAAGTAAAGGAGCCCATCCCAGTGGATTCTCTCTACCTATAAAGTAATTTGATAACAACATAGATGTAAACAATTTGGTTTTCTGTATCTTCTGTTTCTTTATCAGAAATTTTTGTGAAATCAGTACTCCTACAAGTTAGAGAAAGCCAGAAGCTTCCTCTGGGATTTCAAAAGCCGTCCACTTTTCTGGAACTATAACAAAAGCAATGGATAGGGTACATTGGCCGCACACCTGATGTAGAAGCTCCAAACACAGAGCACACCCCGCCCAGCCACAGCACATGCGGACTGCCGGCCGCTCCCACTCCTCCTTGCAATTTAATGAACAGTCATATCCAACAAATCTCCTCCCGATCGCCTGCCAGGGGTTACTCTCCCAGCCTCTGGGCCCCAAAGAGAGATTTGTCATTGCTTAAATAAATTTTACAGATGTAAGAGATAAAAGGCAATAGAGAAAACGGAGCTTTTATAAAACAAAGCTGACAGAGCAGAAAGCTATCTCTCCATAATGGCCACGTGCGTCTGCGCGTCCTAGGCTGCCTGTGTGTACCGAAGGGAAATAGACGATGAAGGTTAGGAAGCATGAAATGACAGCCTTCTTGGCCTTTCGGAGAACATAAATTTTCTTCACCGAATGTCAGTTTTAAAGCTATGGTTTTCAATCTGCATGCGTGATAACCAGAAATTGATTTCAAGGCGATAAGACAATTAATTAACCGAGTGCTAAGCAATGCAAATCCCAGGAGACACATTTGTGATCATTAACAGTGGAAAACTTGGGTGAAGTTTGGAGTGATGCTCTCTCGTTGTGATCCTTGTTGGCACAGATTATTTCACCTTTTGGTTAGCGTGCCCCTGGAAGTGGTGTTGGCACTGGTGGTACCAGTTAGTGTGGTGTACTAACTGGAAGTCAGCATTACTGGTAGTGAGAACATTCACCACTTGTCCTCAACAAGTGACCCGTGACTTCTAAGGGACTTTCTTTTTTTTTGCTTTTTTGGTATGTGGGTAGCTCCCTGGCCGGGAATCGAACCCAGGCCGCAGCGCTGACAGTGCCAGCGCCTAAGCCTTAAGCCACCACACCACCAGGGAACTCCCTAAGGGACTTTCTTGATGCCAACTGAAATGCAGAAAGATTTTCTTTTCTAGTGTGCTTGAGAACAGCTCATGCTCCCCCAATAACACAGATGAATTTCTTTAAAAATGTCAGGTCTCTCGGCTATTAAGGATCATGTAGCTGGCAAACAGAGAGAAAGGATGCCATGTCAATAGTCCTGCTTTCCTAAGAGAGTAAAGGCACTTGACTTTTTTCCCCCAGAAGGTTGCTAACTCATTTTGACTAGTCCCTTCACGACTCAAACATCAAAATACAAGCTGGGTTTGCTGTGCGTGCATATTCTAATCTGTGTAACAAATTGTGGCATTTAATGTTTAACTCTGGTTAATTAAATTAGCCTAATTTTATGTTATGGCATATTTTTAAAAAGAAACTTGGTAAATGTGTGTAATTCACGGTGTGCAGGCAAATATTCTACAATGTACAACAAAGAAATACTAAAAAAGAAATTTTAATAAAAATTGCTGTTCTGAAAAAACATGCCCTTACAGAAACAATGCAAATGCCAGTAATCAAACATGAGTAAATATGGTCACTATAGATGCAGATGGTTCCTCTAGTGCTGGAGATTACAGAAATGTAAATTTTCATTCAGTTAATATAAATTAGCAATTCAATTGCAAGTAAAAATGAATTGCCTGATCCCTGAGTGCATGAGAAATTTAGGATCAATCTTTCAAGATGACTTCTACTTACAATGCATTCACTACCCCAGCCCAGTCATTATGTAAAAAGAAATAAAAGAAATTTACTGGCATGGGTTTGGGGACTGGAAAGAGGGCAATAAATACTTTTTTTTTTTACAAAGAAGCACTCTTCACCACTATATCCCTCCCCGCGCTTTCCACTCCCTGGGACCTCATCTCAGAGGAAAGCTGCTTCTGACTAACACTGAGACTGGACTCCTGCAGTGCATTCCCCACCCCCCTTCCCCTGTCACCTCTACAGGGAAGGACTTGCAGACGGGAAGGACTTGTAGACAAGACCACTGCTAGCCTGATGCAGCCGTCAGAAAGGACACTCTAAGAGTATCTGTAAGTATGAGGGTCTTCCCATCTTCTAGGTTGGAATCCCAAATTATAGAGCAGGGGTGTCTAACCTTTTGGCTTCCCTGGGCCACACTGGAAGAATATTATCTTGGTCACACATAAAATTAACACTAACGATAGCCGATGAGTTTTTGGTGTTTTTTTTTTTAAAAAGGGGTTGTAAAAAAATCTCATAATGTTTTAAGAAAGTTTACGAATTTGTGTTGGGCCACATTCAAAGCCATCCTGGGCTGCGGGTTGGACAAGCTTGTTAAAGAGAATATGCTCGCAAGCTAATGAAAAGCACTCCTATCTTTGCCTAGAACAAATATTACAATACTGAAAATTGTACCTTTGTTCATTTAACAAGTGCATTTAGTGCTGACTATGTATCAGGCACTATTCAAAACGTCTTAGAAATATTAACTCATTTAATCCTCCTAACGACCCAGTGGAGGGGTGGTGCAATATTATCTCCATTCTACAAATGACAGGCTGAGGCACAAAGCAGGCAGGCAGTTACCGCCAAAGTTCACACACGTGGTAAGCAATGGAACTGGCACTCAGGGGATCTGGCGCCGTTTTGTGGCAACTGCCCAGGGTCCCCACGTACGCTGGCCAAAGAGGGTGAGCATACACACCTGGCCCTCAGTTCAAAGGATTTGCCCCTTACCTTGTTGGGGTACGAAATCTGTATGATGAGATACATGATTTACAAAATATGCTTCATGTTTTCAGGTCCAAACTGCTCATAAAAAAACACACCTCAAAAAAACATGTATAAAAAAAAATGTAATGTCCAAACACAAAAGAATCTTGGAGGTGACTTGTATCTAAACTTGCTCTCTTTCTCGAGAAGGAAACTGAGGCGCAGAGAGGTTAAATGACTGGTCCCAGGTCCTAGGACTAAGGAGAACAGAGCCAAAACCTCAACTGAGCCCTCAACTTTCTTCTCTCCCAATGATCCTTTGTCCAGACAGCAGTATTCAGGGTGGGTGGTGCCCTGGACAGTCTCTTGGGGCTTCTCCAATGAGTAAGAGACTCCATTACAGCCCAGGACACAGGTGGGGGGGCCTGACCCAAAGCCAGAGCCACTGTGGAATTCTGCCCCAGTGGGACTAACACACATCCAAATGATGACACGTTGCTTTGGAGAAGAGAAGGATCAAGAAAGGGCTTCTTTGAGGTGTGGGTTAAGAAAGCCAGTGCATTGAGCAATAACCAAGTCCTGTGAGGCTCTGGCTTTTTCTACATGTTAAGAATCAGGGTTCCAATTTTGAAAGAAGTATAGGACAGGTTTGCCAAACCTGGGGTCCTGGATGGACTACAGACAAATGTGCGAACTTCTTCTCTGAAACACACACGCACACATTCCCTAGGAGATGGCACATGTGGATTTTAAACCCGGGCCTCCCCGACTCTAGTCCAGTGTCTCCCCAAATTCTCTGGATGACAAAAATCCCTTCGAGCATCTATTAAAAATACTGATTCCTAGCTCGACTCCCAAGTACCTAAGGCGATTCCTAGAACAACTAGGCTAACAGACTTTAAAGAAAAACACACATTTTATGAAATAAGACATAACATAAACCGTGTTGAGTTTTTCCCGTTAAGAAATGGGGAATAAAGACTGTGATTAATTACTTTCCCACATTCCGGGGGACAGGGCCGCAGGTGGGGGTAGGAAGTGTTACGTGATTTCTTTGCGAAGAGTCACCAGAGAGCCTGGAGTGAGGCTGAGAACTTTTTATCTGGCTGAGCCCTTTGACAAGAGTATTAATACAACAGCTTAACTTGGTTTAAAGAAAGAATTATTTCACCATCCGCACTAATCTCGTCTGGCAAGAGGCAGAATTCTGCTATGGCTACTCACAAAAGATGATGGAGCCCAGCAATCCTTTCTGCAGAGAGAGGCGTTTGGGGCTTTGCAAAATATTAATATAAAAGCTCACTTATTAAGATAAAACGATGTGCTAAAGCACTGGAAATTCTCACACTGGAGTGGTTATCTATTTTCTTTCACTTTTTTTTTTTTTAACGGAAAGGATCTATAAATAAAAGTGTCCGTTTTCACACCATAGCCTAAAATATTAACTTCTTGATATGCTAATATAATTTGTGTGTCTTTTTAGCAGAAGTCCAATAACTGAACAGGTCATGGTGGAAGATAAAATAAATTGCAGCTTGGAGACAAGACTAATAGCAAGGCTAGCTCCCGCCTTGTTCTCAGCAGGATTCCTTCACCAGGGACCCGGGCTGTGTGTGGCTGGGTGTGCCCATGGGTGGCTTCCCACTGCACCTAATCACCACCGTAGAATCAGAGGGAATCAGTCCCCTTTTCATTAAGTTTATCAAAGCCCTTTTCTTTTCTCTTGAAAGGTTAAGAAAGAGGGGGGTGGGGAGAGGGAGAGAGGGGGGGGGAGGGAGGGAGGAACAGAAAAGGGAGAGGGAGAAGAGGGGAGGGGAGGAAAGGAGCAAGAGAGGGAGAGAGGGAGAGAAGCAAACAAGCTCGCCTTTTCTATAGGGCTCCACAAAAACCTCAGTGAGGTCTTCAAATATAACAATTCAGCAAAAAAGTGACAGCGGAGCAACCACTGAGTCAGCCCTTATAAGAAGTCCTTTTCAAAAAGCTGCTTTCAATGAATCAATTTTCAATGTTGTTCCAGTTATTCTAAGGTAGAAAACTTTCTCCCCCCTCCCCTTGCCCTTTGGAAATTTGGTAACCATAGTTTCTGTATCCTGCTGAGACTTGATATGTAGAGCTGTATTCCACCTGCTATTAAGCTGCTGATAGCAGTGTTTCTGTTGCAATTTATGAGCAATGTCAGTTGAAGGCAGAGAGTATTGTACACACTGTATTTTCCCAGCTGGAGATCTCCGTGAAAGGAAAGCAAAAACATGAATACACATGCACTGTGGGCTTGAGGGAATAAAAAGGCAGGAATAAAAACAGTCAGGCTAAAATCAGGTGGGTGGTCTTGATTATAAAGCAAGGAATAATAAAATATTCAAAGGAAGCATAACTAAATGGTCAGGAAACAGAGATAAACAATATAAAGAGAAGCCCGGGAAAGGCCTTTTTCAGCCCATAGGTCTCCCGCTTAATTCTTAGGTGATATGACAGGACTCACCTTGCCACCTGGGGCTTTAAATAACTTGCTGTAACCCAAAGGTTATTTGAAACCACAAAAACAAATCCCATTCCATATTAAGCTTCTAATAATGATGATAGTGCAGGTAAGCAGAACACATCCAATTTCCAACCTTCTCTTCCAAATGCCTCCACTCACACAGTATCTCAAGAGTCAAATTTATTATCTCGTTGCCCTTAACCAAAAGTATTTTATAAGAAAACAAAAACTGAGTTTTATTTTTGTAGCTAAGAAGCAGACACATTGGCTTTTTCATCACGGGGAGTACAGAAAAGGTAATGGTCCCCAGTGAAGTCCAATGCTACAGAGAAAGAAAGGATCAAATAATGAATCAAAAAATTACCCGGCAAAATTAGTAAAAAGCCAAGAGTCCTTCCCTAAAAAGATCTGAGAAACACAACATAAAATATTAATAGGCACCTCATTAAATAAACTTGACTTAATCCTTCTTCTATAAATAAAATGGGAAATTGCTTTGTTATCAGTGGTTCCCAAATTGCTGCAAATTAGAATTATGGGGGGAAAAGTTCTTTTTAATAACCAGGCCATTCCCAGACCCCTAAATGTTGTCATTCAGTTGATTTGAGCCTAGAACTTTTTTCAAAACATGATTGTAGGACTCTTCACGAAAATAATCTCTAAAGAAAGAATCAAACTATAACCTCAGTCACCTCAGTAGGCTACACTGGCTGGGAAAATGGGAAATCTGCCTCCAGGTACCAAAGGAGAGATGCCTGTAAAACGGATAAATACAAAAAGTAATAGGAATATTCACTTATTTTCACTGAAACATGAAGATTCTCCCCAAGTAGCACTGGAACAGATCCTCAACCTAAATGTTCAACTGACTTCCTAATCAGAATTTAGTGTTTTTGATTCAGACATTCATCTCCTTGTATCAACAAGTATAAAATAATAATACTGAGCCTGTTAAATTTACCAAGCCCAGAGCTAAATCAGGAGAAAAGTAATTACCATTTAAATAGCAACACGAAGTTCTTTGAAGGCACAGCCTTTTGATGTTAGCATCTCAATGCTAAAAGGCAAAATCTCAGATCTTGACATTGTTCAGAGGAAACACGGAGAAAACAAATATGTCTCCTAAAAGATCTTTCATTAGAAAGAAGCATGAACCCAAGTCGTTTATCACAGGCGTGTAGTCAGTACACGGTGACAACAGTAAGGTCCTACGAAATTAAGGTGACAAAGAAACAACTAGGAAGAAAGGGGAAGTACGATGGACTGGCTTCTCAAACAGAAAAAATATATATATAAATATATATAAAATGAGAGACTGAGAACATGCTGTTCATAACCTTCTAGAGCCACTAATATCCATTGAATGGGGACATGACTGTAATATCTTGACATCCTGACTCACCCCATCCACCACTAGCAACCTGAGCATAGTTTGTGCATCTTTTCAAATGGATTCAGAACCAAGTTAGGCATGCTTGTCATTATTAAACTCAGTCCCAGGGGGCAGGGGATTCTTCTCCTATAAATGATTGGAAACCTCTTCAAATGATTAAAAAGACCAGACAGGCTGATATATTATATAGATATCTCCCACTCTTAATTATCATGCCATTGATGAACTAGTTGGTAGATCAAATGGGTTGTACACTATTTAAACACTGCAAAACATTCCTATTTATCCTCCAACCACAAGAGAAGGTTTCATACTTTTAATTTCTAGTGGCTCACACACTGCTAGGCTCCTAATAGAATTCAGTCAGTTCTACTGAATGCTCTTGGCTTTTCACCTTTGCTCATTTATTCTTTTGTTTTTAATACAATACTATAGTTGATTATCTCCCACAAGACCAAAATCATGAATATAGAGTGAAACGCAAACCAGACAACAGCCCCAGATTTTAAAAAGAATACATGGGGGGAAGGGTGGTGAGAGAGACAGAGAAAAGAAGACCCTCACGTACCATGAGATTTTTTCATTGGTTTTGGCTTTTAATTATCCATGATATCCCTACTCATTATTAATACACAGTTGAGAATTTCCCATATTCCTTTGGTCAAACATTTATCTCTGAATAGGCTTTTTTATTTCAAGGACGTATGTAGCATGTAGTTTATGATTATTTAACTACAGAAAGAAAGCAATTAAAATTGCTGGCTGAAATGACATAACTGAGACCTTTTGTGGCTTATGTACATTTTCCTAAATCTGAGAGACTTTAATTTTAATTATTCATATGACACTGAGTGCCTACAAAGTAGGTTTCTTTGCTCAGAGACAGACTAAGTAAATTATGAGAAAATTCACTCATGGCCATAATATAATAAGACAGAGAGTATTTACTGGGTGAGAGACATGTCCTCCAAACTTGCCTGGCCATGAAAACCACCTGTGGAGTTTGGGGTTCCCCATGCATTCATTTGGAGATTCTAGAGCAGGATATGCATTTTAGTAAGCATTCCAGGTCAATCAGAGCAGCAGGCAAATTTGCACTGTTTTGCATCAGAAGAACCCAGAAGTGAGCCAAGTAGTTCAAAAACTGTTGCACATTAGAATCACCTGAGAGGTCTCTTAAACGCCCCTCCAAGGCCCATCCCAGTTTAAATCAGAGCCGCTGAGAGTGGCACCCAATCTGATCCCCCCAGGTGATTCCAGTGGACAGCCACATTTGTGAACTATTCTATTTTACTGCTTCTCAGCCCCAACTGCTGATCAGAATAACCTGTAGACAGTTATAAACAAACAAAAACAATGCGTAGACCATCTTAAACCAACTGAGTCTGAGTATTTAAACGTGAGACCCAAGCCACGGCATTTTCTCAAAATTCCTGAGATGATTTTAATGTGCAATCTGGGTTGAGAAAAACAGTTCTAGTAGATAATAAGGTTAAAGAAAGTATCTAAACAACTTAATAGGGTTTTATCCAAACACTCTTTCTCTGCCAAGCACATGACTCTTGTTTGTTCAATAGAACAACAAACTAAAAAACAAAACAAGTCTCTCCTTTGAAAGAGATTACAACTCAATTGGTCAAATAAATAATACATTTAAATAAAAGAATGAGAATATTAAAATACCAGCAAGGGTAAATTTACCAAACTCTGAATATTTAAGTGTTCAGCAGAAAATAAAAATGGTCTTAGTAAGTTTCCAGTTCATATCGGCTAGCTGCACATATCATTCAAAAGTATGTAGATTCTTAACAAAAATTACTGAGGCTGACTTAGAGTCATGGGTTTGAGAGAAATAAGTCTTCTGGAGACTTCTAACCTGAGTGGTATTTTTAATCTTTGAAGGCTTTTTTCTTACAGGAACAAATCTGAAACACTGAGTTTCTTGTCTCCACTGGGATGCATTCCCGTAAGACTACAGCCATCCTATACTTAGAAATCTCCTTAATCTATCTGTTATTTAAGGAAAATTCATTTACTAAATCCATTTTTATGCCCGCCTTCCATGTGCTAGGCACTACTGACTGCTTGGAATACAGTAGTAAACAAAACAGACTCTATGCCCACATGTCACGTGGAACGAGACAGACAAAACCAAGCAAGCAACTAGAAGTTTAGATACTAAGTCCTTGCAGAAAATAAAGCAATATAAGGGTATAAGAAGTGATAGGAGAGAAGTCAGCCTGGAGACAGGGGTCAAGGACTGTCTTTCTGGAGAGGTCATGATTGAGCCAAGATGGGAAACAGCTGGCCATGAGACGATCTGGGAGAAGGGGGCTTTGGGCAGAAAGATAGGTGAGGCAAAGGCCCACGGGCAGCAAGATGAGGCTACAGAAGACATGCCAAGTTCTACTTATTCAACATGGCTTCACTTAGAAGGAATAACTTGAAGGGTGCTACATAGCTATGGAGAATCTAGTGTGTTCTTGACTGATGTGAAGTCAAAGAGCTGCCATCAAAGGCCTTGAGTGAATGCCATTGGAGAAACAAACCAGAACACCTAGTGGTGAGTGCCAACAACAGAAAATGCTCTAGGAACCCAGGGAACAGAGGTGAATGGAGTGCACACATTCTTGCTGGATGTTTTTCTTTTCTTAACATTTATCTTTTTGATCTTAAAATTCCATGTGACTCTTCAAGCTGTGGTATTAACAAACATTAATGAAATACATTTTGCAGCAGCAATGACTTTTATCTGAGCCACTATTGAGAGCAGAGAAACGAAGCTACTATTCCTTTATACTGTTGTGTAAATATGGGCCTTTCTTTGAAGTGTGTAATAAGTGGCCATTTTATAAGCTATAATACCTGAAATATTTCATGGCAAACCCTCTTGGCAAAACAAATCTTAAAAAAAAATATATACCAGCATACTGTTTAAAGTAGATTGGTTTGTTTAAAAACGGGCCTGGATACCAGGAGACACGCACAAGAATGTTCACAGGAACAACGTTTGAAATAGCAAAGAACTGGCTACAATCCAAAAGTCCATGGACACAAGAATGAATAAGTAATAATGGTGTATTGTAGTCAAACAACTTGATACAACGATGAAAATGAACTAGAGCTAAATGTTGAGTGAAAACCACAAGTTGAGCAAATATACTATATATGATTCCCTTTATATGAAGTTAAAAAACAGGCAAAACAAACCATGCCTTGTTTAGAAATTCAGAGAGATGCGGCAAAACATGGGAATAAAAACCACAAAATTCAGAATATTGGTTTCAAAGAGAATACGAAGCAGAGTGGAGATGAAGGGCGGGTCACCGGGGTTTTCAAAGGTGCTGACACTGTCATTCTCTATTTCTGCATTAAGGTGGCGGGAAATACATGTTCACTTTCATGTTGTGCTTTACACCTTACGCACGTTTAAAATAACATTTTGCATATACTTAATATTTAATAAAACAAGTCTTTAGAACTGACTTAGGAATACCTCAGTTCTTCTTCACCCAAATGCTATTCTGGCTTAATTCACATTTGTATATAAATGCTTTTTTTTTTAAAAAAAAGTAAGCTTAACACCCTTTCTTCTATTTATTCAATATGTTGGTGAGCACAGCCTGAAGAAAAGAGCACCATCTGAAAACACAAGGCAAATTGCGAACAAAAAGCATTTTCCCTGGAAAGCCATGGGAAGCTGGAGCTGGTCCTCTCCTGCAAGGCCATGGGAGTGGGTGGTGCCCTGACCTGACTGACACAACACAGGGCTTGGGAGGCACACTGCAGCTACTTGTGCTTATGAGGGTGCCTTTGACAGAAAACCAAAGATTAACTTTCCCAAGGCTGCTAGGCAAGAACCTCCAAAAAAGGGAAAAATAAAACTATGACATATCCGTGCAAATCAAAATTCATAGAATGGTGGCAGGCTGCCAACCCAACTCTTCCAGGTCTGCTCTCCCATCTGCTTGGCCAGTTAACTGCCGGAAAATACAAGCAAATCACTTCTTCTGCAACTAATTCTCAATAGGGCTCCTAAAAACCAGACTCCATGATGCAACTTTAATAAGACAGAACAGCTTATTATGATCAATAAAGCAAAGCCTTCCAGCAGTGGCTGAGCCAAAAGCTGGCTCAGACGCCTCTTCGATGGACATGAAGCATGAACGCCATCCTTCCCCAGCACTGTGGAGGGCTCCGGGCCAGGAAACGCTCGGATATCAGGAAGCAGCTCTGTCCTGATTTCCCTTCTGCAGAGGAACCCAACCAAAGGCCTTCTCATCCTGCTAGATTTTATTAGCCCCAATATATGGTAATTAATTTACTGCAGGCTCTTAATTCATAAATGGATCAAATAAAGCCCTACATGGCTCTTGGCAGCTAACCCTTACTAAATTACGGTGACTAGAATTTTGTTCAAATGCTGCCCATAAGTCAGTCCCTTCAGCTTGTAAAGTTCAATTAAAGTTCTGAGCTTATTGTGCGCCTTAAAGCTTCAAAGAAGGCATTTTTCATGCAGTTTCCATTAACAACAAGAGGAAAGCTGGCAATGAAGCAATTCCTAGAATGGTGATCCAGGCATTACCAGGAAATTTTAAAACTTCAACGCTCAGTACACAAATGTCTCTCCACTTTGGGACAAACCTCAGTGAACTGTAAAATACGAAAATGAAGCCAATGAAGTATGTACTACGTAATAATGAAAGTTCTGACCAAGAGTGCACAAATGTAACACCTACTAGAGTTTCTTTTTCTATGTTCTCCATAGATGTGCCACTAGTAGGTTCCTATAAATGTAATCGAAACAGGCTGGGGGCTTAACCAGGGGCCAGAAAGGCCATCTTGGAATCACTACCCTCACCGCAATGGACTGTCATCTCTGTTCTCATGCTCATATCTCAAACTAGCAGGCGGAGCCAGGGCTAGGACCCGCCACAGGTTTGAATCTGGTGTTTTCTGAGGTTGCACGTCAGCTGCCGTGCATGTTTTCTTTGTTTGCTGTCTACTTCAGGCTGGGCTAATGACAGCACTGCCCAGGCGAGCAAAGCAAGAACTTTCACTCTGACGCATCCCTTCCCAGCAGGTAAGCGACTGGACTCTCGTTTGCCTTCCCATGGGAGCTTCTGTGGTTGCCCTCAGATATGAAAGAGAACTGGTGTGTTTTCCCAAGAGCGCACCATTCAGTCAGAAAAAGCCCCTGGCAACAAATCTCCATGTCTGTCTGCAAAAGAAGAATCTGACGCTGCCAGTTCTGTAAACATCCAGCCTTTCCTCTTGCCGGGCAGCAGGCTTAGATGAAGGAGCAGGAAAACAATTCCACTGTGAGCCACTGCCAGGGAGGCCAAGGCTCTAAATCTCCTTGAAGCTGAAAACAAATTAGCAGCTTTGCCTGCATCAAGCAGGCCATCTGAAAGGAGGCTGCTTTTCACTCCAGCATTACAAACCGTGCTCCTCATAGATAACACTTTTAAGGATATAAAAATGTTTCCTTCAGCTTACTGCCTGTCACCTTATTGACTCTACTGACAGAACTGAGTGAAAACCCACCCAGCAAGCTCCCTGGGGCCCCAATGTAGGTTTGAGCAACCGGAGGGAGACAGACCGGAGTGGGGGGGGGGTGGTTTTTAAAAGTCATGGGCTAACCTCCTTTCTCTTCACCATTCATTCATTCATTCATTTATTCATTCAGATATTTCTTTATTGGTAGCTGCCCATGTGCTTGTCACTGGGGATACACATGTGAACCAGACAGACAAGGTATCAATGTGACATTTATAATAATTTTTTACAGTCTCTATATGCCATCAGGAAGGTAAGTACCCTTTATTCTGCTAAAGCAGGTGAACTAAAAGAAAAGCACCTTTTGAAGCTGAGAAGAAATACTTGAAAATACAAGTACAGTTGGCCCTGCAACAATATGGGTTTGAACTGCCTGGGTCCATTTATACACAGATGTTTGTTTTTTTTGTTTTTGTTTTGTTTTTCAATAAAAATACAGTCGGCCTTCTGTATTCGCAGGTTTTGCATTCATCGATTCAACCCACTGCAGATCAAAAACAGTATTTTAGGTCTTTGGGAATCCCTGTATGGGAGGGCTTACTTAAGTTATGTGTGGGAGTCAGCATCCCTAACCCTGGCATTGTTCAAGGGTAGGCTGTAACTGCATGAGCTTTGGTTAAAGGAGGGGAGTGCTTCCAGATATTAATATACCCTGCCCTGGGGCCTGGTTCTACCAGAACAAGGACAAGGGACCTTGGCTTTGGTGAGGTGTCTTCAATGCATCTGTCCTTTGTAGAAGGAAGTGCTTATTAAGACCCATCTTAACTTCAGCATCATAGAGGTACTGTGCTGAAGGGTTGGTCAGCAACCAAGGCGATGACAGTTTTGCTACAAACATTGAAAGGAATTTGTGAAAAACCAGCTTGGTGAACAACTCATGATGCTAAATAAAGATAAAAAGAACAGAGTTCAAACCCAAAGTAATGATCTGGCCAGGACCCAAAAGGGAGACAGACAGCACAGGAGTTAGGGGAGTCTGTCCATTCTAAAAGCTACTAAATTTCTTTCCTTTAAACAACCAATAGCCAAACAAACAAACAAACAAACAAAGGCACTTTGCTATTTAATTTATATACACTGTTTTAAATTCACAAACTTATAGTCAGTCTGTGTGAAAACCAAGCATAACTAAAGTCACATTTGGAAAAATAAAAATTAAAAATAGGCCAAGTAAGCTATGATAATAATAAATTGAATGACTTGGTCTCTCTATAGAAGTAAAGTGACAATTACGATGGCACATTCCAAATCATCTGAAATTATCTCCATTTCAGGTCATGGAAGTAATGGTAGCTACCAAGAAAACTCAATAAAGAAACTTAAGGCTCTTTAAGAGTTTTCTAAGCTGTATACTTGCAATGCAGTTAATTTAAAAAAAAAAAAAATTAAAAACAAAACAAGATGATTAAGGATTTTTTATACAATGGAAAGTGGTATCTTCACCCACTGTTTTCTAAAATTGGCACCAAAAAAGTTGGTGGCCAGGAAATCAGAGGTGGCTTTTCTGGGGAAACTGATCAAAGGAAAAGAAAAGGCATATGGAAACCCCCAGCTGGGGGACCTCCTAGAGAAATGATCCACCTGGTTCTCCCTGTACCATCAAAAGGTCCACCCAAGCAGGTGAAACTTCAAACCAGCTCCTTAGCACATCGCTCTGATGCAGACAGCCAAGGGTCATCAGGCATTCGAGGCAAGTCTCCAACACCAAAGGCAGAGGCCAAAACAAAAAACACACAAACACACTAACAAAAAAGGGAATTTAAAGGACTTAGAAACAATGCTGAGAGAAGAAGAGAAGAGAGACAGACAGGGAGGGAGAGAGGGAAGAAGGAAGGAGGAAAGAAAGAGGTAACGCTTTTAGGGAAATGAGGAGACACTACATTCAAGAAATTAGAATAGGAAGTTTGTAAGGAAATAATAAAAAATAACCAAAAGAGCTTTCAGAAGTGAAAACTATAAGAGAACAGATTTTTTTCAATGAAAACATTGAAAGGTAGAGTTGAGAAACTCTTTCCAAATCAGAAAATATATTAAAAATACCTCAGCCAGAGATTTGAAAGAGGAGAGAAACGATCAGAAAAGTACAAGATTGCTATAGGAAGTTCAACTTCAGAGTTCCTAAAAGAGAGAATATGGAAACAAATGATATCCTCTCCAAACAAACACATCTACAATATTTCCACACTAGAAGGCCCAAGCTTCCAGTGAGAGGACCAAGTTCAGCACAGGTGATTAACAAAAGACTCGTGTCTGAACACTGGGGACAAAAAAGCTGAAAGCTTTGGAAATGGGGGAACACATAGGTACCAGACATAAGATCTCCGGTCAGGATGGAGACTTGTCAAAGACTGGGAAGCTCAAAGCAATGGAGAAACCTCTTCAAAAGCCTGCGAGAAAATGACTGTAACCAAATCTTGCATCTAGCCCCTTTATCAGTCAAGTGTGAGGGTAGAAAACAGGTACCAACATTCAAGATTTCAAAAAGTTTACTTCCCACAAATGCTTTCTGAGGACACTATCAGAACTTGTGCTTCACCAAAGGGACAGAAACGAGAAAATACATCCAAGAAATAGGGCATTAGAGGCAAATGGAATCTTGAGGATGGTGTACGAGAAAGAGCTTAGGTTTTTACAGCTCTGTACATGGCCTAAGTTGGTCCAGATTACAGCAAATCAGAAAACTCCAGTGAGACCATTCCAAAAGACAAAATCTATAGACGGCTTGGTGTATTTTAACAAACTGAGAAGCCATTTGTAATTCTGCCATGACAATGTGTGGTCAATTAGTGATGGGCACACAAAACACTAAGCGAACAAACAGTAAGGCGATTTATTAACTCCAGGGAGAAAGTTAAATAAGAAAGGAAAGGTCCATGCTGTGCTGTGAGTAATACACATAGGCATAATAACATAAACAGTGACTATTGACCAAACTAATATTTATGGTAGGCAGCCTCTAAGCTGGTCCCTAATGGCCCCTGTTTCTTGGTATTCCCTTGAGTGATGCCCTCCCCACCTTGACTTTGGGCTGGACTTAGTTCTAATAAATAGTATACATGGCAGAAGGATGCGTTTTTAATGTTAAGTTACATGAAGAGTCTAGAGTCCATCTTGGGCTTGCTTTCTCTTGGATCTTGCTGGGGAAGCAAACGGCCAGGCCATGAGCAGCCCTATGGAGAGGCTCATGTGGCATCTCAAGGAATTAAGGTCTTCGGTCCAACAGCCTGTGGGGAATGAAAGCCTGTCAGCAACCACACAAGTGAGGTGAGAGATGGATCCGTCAGCACCAGTCAAGTCCACTCAGGTGACTGTGGTACTGGGCCCACTGGCTGACCGCAACCTCATGGGACAACTTGAGCCAGAAGTACCCAGTTAAGCTGCTCCTAAGATTCTTGATCCACAGAAACTGTGAGGTAATAAATGTTCTGGGGTTTTTGTTTGTTTGTTTGTTTTGTTTGTACATTTTAGAGTAATTTATTAGACAGCAACAGACAGCTCCTAACTACACTGGAAGGCAGTAAGATAGGTATGTGTTAGGAGAGAGGTGCAAGAAAGCGAAATCATCATCTGCCATAAGAAGTTAAGTATCTATAACTGAAAAAATACATTTAAAAATTGCCACATAGACATGTGCTTTCAAATAGAGAAAAATACCAGTTGCAAGAGTTTGAAGTATTTAAGTTGCCTCTGGAGAGTAGAAACTGGGTGAAGGGGAAGGTAGAATAAAAAACCTTTTTTTGTGTGAGAACTTGTAGAACTCAGTGGCTTTTAAGACTATATACCCGGCAAAAAAACAATAAAAACAGAAAAAAGAAAAATAAATAAAGCAATAAAAGAAACAACCAAAAAATACTATATGCACATGTACCTGAATAAAAAGCTAAAAAGAAAATGAAACTATACATGTGGGTTAACTCTCGTACATCCAATACATTCTGTATCTGACAGCCATCTTTGAGGCATTTTAAAGGAATTCTAATGAGTTTTTTTAAATTAAATTCATTGGGGTGACATTGGTTAATAATATTATATAAAGAATGAGTCATAATACAAGGCAGAGACTGTAGCACTGGCCTTGTAGACCACGAGTTCGAAAACCTGCTAATGAAACTGTTTTGATTCTACGTTTTAGGAATCTGATCATGTGTCTTCGTCGTGCTCACTTGTCCTTGGAGTGTAGGAGAGCACAAAATACATGTCAGCCCACTCAAGAGATCCGTTTCTTTGGAGACTCAAGTCATGCCACCTTGCTGTTCAATAGGATTTGGCACTAACCCAGAGGATGATATAAGGGTAATGTCATTGAGGCTGAAAGTTGGCTGAGAACTTTGTTCAAAATCTTTAAGTCTGAAATGATTCTGGCAACAGTGATCCTATGGTCTTCATACTGCTTTGCTGCCCAGACTTCAGGAACCTTCAAGGGACATGTACTCCACCTCTTCTCCCCATTTTACACACAAGGAAGGTGAGGCCCAGAGCCAAGGAAACACAGCTACATGGTGAGAGAAGTGAGTCAACAGCCTGTTGACCTCAGTCGAGTGTTGTTGGTTTTTTCCCTAGGGTTCTTGATTTCTTTTGTAATTTGTCAAACATCCCCATAGTCCAAAGGCATCTCTGAACTACATCGTATTATTTAGCTTATTTAAAATACGTTAGCTGCTTGGGCCTGCTCCTACCTCTTTGGAGTATACTCTCTACTTCTAATAAAATACTTTTTCACCACTTAAAAAACAAAACAAAACAAAAAAATTAGCTTTTACAGTGATTGAGGGTCATCAGCAAAAGCCGGGGAAGCAACCAGAATACTCTAAATGAACTTCATTAGCTCATCACCTACACATATATTTTTATAACAAATGGGGATGGTGGGATATGGGAATTCTTAACAGAAATTTAAGAGCTACATAGTTTTCCTTTCTCTTTCAGCCAGTCTCCTTTTTCTCTTCTCCTAAGACTGATGATACACTATAGTGACCGCAAAGTTACAGCCATGACATCATTTTGTCTTAATCTGATGTTTTTCGTGGTTTAGCCACATGTTTTCTCAAAAACAGTTTGTCTAGTAGCACTCACAACGGTAATACCAAGAAATCCCGAGGATTCTGTTAACAATACATTTTTCTAAATCTGCTCAATGGATAGGTATTAGAACACTGCAGCCAAAAAGGATAAAGGAGAATTTCCAATAAAAATATTACAGGTGCTTCTTGATTTATGCAATCATACCCTTCCAGAAGATCTTAATAAACACAGCATTTTGTATAAAATATAAAATGCTCCTTTTGCTTATCATGGGGGATTACAAAGGCACATAGCTTCTCACAAGCCTTTATAGCCTGTTACTGTCAGACAAGATGCTTTTCACTTCCAAGTAACCAGAAAACAAAAAGAAGTTCACGTGCACAAGAAGAAAGGCCATGGCTGCCTTCATGTGATTATAATCTTTCATTTTGGGTGCTGATCAATCATACTATGCCTACCAACTGGCCTGGCACTCATGCTACTCCCTTTCACTTCTCATTAATGATCAGAGTGAAATAAATAAGGCTATGACACCAAACACTGAACCATAACGAGTTGAAGCTGCCAACATTTTGTGGACTGAAAGAACACCACAGATTTAGGCTCCCTGCGATCAATCCCCCAACAGTCCTCTCTCAACACCAGGCTACTACTTCTACTTTCCAAAATACACAAAGAATTTACAGAGTAAATGTACACAACTTAAAGGTGTATATCCCTTTGACAAGAGTTATCAACACTTCCCTTGGGGAAGGTGCAAGTATAAAGCCTGACCCTATGGATCAGGAGGGTCAGGGTGAGAGTCAAATCTGGAAAAAAACGAAGTTATCAATGAGCTGCAACCCAGACCCCAGGTGACTCGGGTAAGCACCAGGCCTGCCTGACGACTCAGACCTGGAGGCCAGTCTGGGCCAGTCCACTGTCTTCTGAAACCCTGAGGTAAGCGTATGTGGACAAGACAAGTAGATCCCTCCCAAGCTATCACTGAAGCTCCCAGAACTTTGCGGCATTTGCTTCTCCTTTAGACCCTGCCTGGATTTGCACTGGAGTCATAAATTCCCCATCCTCCATTTTCCTCACGTTGAGAAAATGAGGATGATGATGCAAACTATAGCCTCTAATACTTAACAGTCACACTCAACATGTGTCATGCTGTGCTGAAATTCCATACTTGGAAATGTGCTACTGCAAGAAACTGCAAGCTCAGGAAGACTGGTATGAATGATGATATTTACTTTAAGGAGATATTTAATTGAAAAACCAGATAGAAAGTGAGATGTCCTAGAGAAGGCATGTCCAACCTGCGGCCCACAACAGCTTTGAATGTGGCCCAACACAAATTCTTAAAACACTATGAGATTGTTTTGCGACATTTTTTTTTTTTTTAACTCATCAGCTATCGTTAGTGTTAGTGTATTTTATGGGTGGTCCAAGACAATTCTTCCAATGTGGCCCAGGGAAGCCACATTGCAAGTGTGGCTGTCCTAGAGGTTATACACATCAGAGATTCTCCAGTAACTGATTGAGAATTTTGTGGTTAATGCTCTCCTGAATCACTGAAGGTTAACGTGCAGTCAAAATAATTTTAAGTAACTCACTGCATTCTGCTTTGAAAACTAACCTGCCATTCCTCTAATCGCATTGGGTCCCACTATCAACTTAGAATTTAACATTTTGTGAATGTGATCAGGCCTTTCAGTCACTGCAGAGGTCTTATGGAAGAGCCAAGTTCAATCTGGCACTATAGTGCTTTGCAAAGGAAAGGGTCACAATTCCAGTCAGTGGCCTCCGATTTTTGTCTGCTTTGAGTATTCAAAGATTTCCTGAACTTCAAGTGCCTCTCACGTGCTGGCTTACCACAGCCAGTTCAGTTCTGAGGTCCAGAGAGTGCCAATCCAAGGCCCCCAGCCCCAGTCATGGCTCTTCTGTGTTTCCGGTATCCACCCCTGCCTGTTTGTTTGGACAAGAAATAATTTCGTACGGATACGCTCAAGGTGCTGGAAAGAAGCCGCTCACTGTGAGTCCTGTCTGGGACTGGCTGGCTTTTCCTATCTGGGAAGGCTGCGAGGGCTTCTCGTGAAGCTGAGGAAAGCAGTGGAAAGCTGTCTTTGTTGGTTCTCTTTACACAAGTTGGCCTGTGCTGCCACTCAAGTGAAATAGGACACACCCAGTGTTCTCCGTCAGCTCTTTCAGCTTGACTTACTTCAAAGACTGTCTGTCAACGTGGATATCAAGGAGACATCTACATGGCAACATACAAACTGTGCAGATGTACATGTGAGTCCCCGAGGAGCTGGCGGGATACGGGCCGCCCGCTGAGCCAGCAGAACACGTGGCACTGTCTCGGAGGCACAGGGAGCGATTGGCCACTCTTCTTGTTATGAAAGACGGAGTCAAGAACGACATTTGGGGTATTTTTTGTAAAAATATTTGGTGAATATTAAATTTAAAAAACATTTCACTCTATAAGCCGAATTAAGTTTCCACATTTCAGTCAAAACCTCAAACTGACAAGCAAATGTTTATTTGCCTTTTAGCATATTTAAAAAAAATAATCAGTTATATTCATACACACACATAAGCAAACACAGACATAAAACTAGGAAAGGCTGATCATTTTACGTACAAACTAGAAATCCAGAAAGGACACCCAGTCATGTTATTTAGATTGTCCATACCTCCATTTCTCCATGAGAGCAATAGGGCTAGTTAGAGTACTCCACATAAATAAAAAGATGCTAATTAGATGGTTTGGCAGAGCAACATAAAGTTTCCCAGGCAAAGTGTTTAATTGTTCAGACACATCAAATGTGTCATGTAAAGGAAACAGCCACATTTCCAACACCCAAGGACAGAAATACTATGAAAGTGTCTCAAACACGTATTTGAGTCAGAAGGCTTAATTTTGAAATGATTATACGAGTATATGGGTGTGGTGTGTATAAAATTGCTTCATTTACTATTCAGTTATAAGCGATTATCAAATGAGTAATAAGGTTCTTGCCTAGTTCACAATTTTGATCTGACCCCTCCTGGGTCTCCTGACTGTGTAACATCAGACTTTCCTAGATACTTTTCAACTGTGCCCCTGAGCCCAATTCCCCCAACTTTTGTTGCTGAGAATGGCATTTTGCAACCTATGATATGCCTTCTTCCATTTTATAGCTTATTTTCCCTTTTCCAGGGAAATATTAGCCAATCTTATTTGAGAACAGAAGGGCTGGGAAGGGTACATATGGGAATGCTTTGGTAGATATTACTTTAACAAACTACCTGGCTAGTTCCTCCTGCTGCAGCCATACAGAAAAGAAGCCCAGGGGAGACACTATGGCAGGAAATAAATATTGGGGGTGGGCGGGTCAATGCAGGGCTGGGGTGTGCCGGGGAAGAAGCTGCAAACTGTGTGAGTATGTCTAGTGATCAATTATTTATATATATATCAGCCAATCATGAGGTGCAAAGGTTTTCTATAAAGATCTTGTCCTTCATCTATCCCTACTCTGAAGGAGCAAAATCCAAAAGAGATGTCCTCAGAGTCAGAGACACCAGTGGTTTAGATTACTGCCAGTTCAGAATGGTTGCCTGACAGACAAATTTCCTCCCATGGGCGTTTGAATTCCTCATATCTAAAAAAAGTCTCTTAATTTCTCTCACTTGAGGGGAAAAAAACGCTATAAAATGTCATTCTAGACATAAGCAGAAGTGAAATCTAAATGTTTCTACCATCCAGAACAAAGTCCCCCACCAAGGCGGAGTCCCGGCCACATGCTTGCTCCGGAATATCACTTGCCTTCTCTGGCTCGACCATTCTGATCTTTACGACAAGGGGAAAATCTCATTCCCTTTCTGTCTAGGCCAGGACCCTGGCTATGGGCATAGCAAGCTATGCATTTGACTTACAACCTCATCCTTTTCGTTATCAGAACGTCAGTGAGTCCCAGGTTGGGAAGGTAAGTGAGAAAAAGCATTCTCAACCAGGACAGTGTAACCTGGCATACAAAAGCCATTAAATTACGTGCTCGCGCGCGTTAAAAATGTTTGTTTCTTTTGACTCAGCAATTCCGTTTCTTGAAAACAGATCCTTGCATAATAATTGCAAATGCGTAAAACACTACCAAAACTTCATGCACAAAGATATACTATGTAGTGCTTATATTTATCTAAGAAGTTGAGGGCAATGTAAATATTCATCATTAAAGGAATTTAAATTAAATTTTATGTGTCTATTCCATGGAATACTTTCTATCAATGAAAAATATTTTATAGAAGGTGTTTTTCTCATCAAAATCATTTATGTTTTAATGTTATGATCAAAAGAGAAAGCAATATTCAAAAGTTTCTACCAAATAATCTCAAGTACATTTTTTTTTAAATGCATATGGAAAAAGCTATGAATGAAGTAACCTAACAAATTAAAGCAGGTGTCTGAATAGTGAATCTATAGGTGCTTTTTCCTTCTACATTTTTGGGTTGTTGTTTATTTTTTCCCCCTAAAATGATCATGTATTCTTTTTATAATCAGCACATAAAAACCATACTGAGGACATGAATGACTACAGGGAAAAAGCACACCAAACATTTTGCTTCTCCTTTTTTGTGGAGTGTGATCTAATAATAATGGCAAGGTTGGAAGCTGAAATATAATAAAATATAATCAGACTTTATAAATGGCTTAAAAAAATACCAGTGACAAAGTACATTTCTGGAACTATTTTTTTCAGATTGTCTAGGCCAAACTTAATTTCAAAGTAACGTATTCCTGACTCAAAAGCTATACTACTCAAGCTTAAACAGGTATAAAGACTCTATCACTGTGTTCCACGAATTTATTCAACATTCAGTAAATATATATGGCACCCCTCCGCTGTGCCAGGCACTGGGGATCCACCAGTGATCCACACGGATGGGCTCTGTGAACTTCAGGAGCTACCAGCAGAGTGGGCTGACAGGGAGGGCAGATTCAGTTACTCCCGCCAAACTCAGATGCTAGGATTGTAAAGAATTTCCTACCAATCCGCACTGAAAAATAAAAATTCCAATTATCATGTCACATCTTACTCCTTCTTTCCAAAGAGCATTTTTGGGACATATATGAGAACTTCCAAGCAGGGAGGTAGAAATCTAGAACACCAGTTGGAGTTCCCTCTCCAGGGATGGGCCTTGCACAGGTGAATCCCTGTCTAAGTCACCTTTATTAAAGTCTAGATTAACAATAGCTTACATTGGATCTGGTTCTGAGGATTAAGGAAATCGTTTCTTGGCAAGCAAGCTCAGCCCGATGCCTGACACAGAGTAAGCACTCATAAATGGATCCTTTCCCTTATCCAGTATTTATGCATGTTTACATATACAAACAATGAAGAATCAAAATCACATTAGGTGGTGAACTGATTATATAACAAGTTGAGATGAAAAGATGAAAGAATATATATACAACAAGTTGACAATGCACTGTAGAATTGTATGCCTGAGACCTATGTAATCCTTGCTAACACATGTCACTCCAATTAAAAAATATATATATATGTGGGAAAAAGTACGTCTTTCAAAAATAAATAAATAAATAAAAATAAAAATGCAAAAAAAAAAAAAGAAGAAGAAGAAAGAAACAAGTAAGGATGAAGATATAAAAGTCAATTAAATGGGAGGTTGGGACAAGCGGTAGTGGAGGCCAAAGCTAATAGGTACAGGGCTTTTTCTGGGATAATGAAAATAAAATTAATTGTGGAAAAGGCTGCATAACTCTGAAAACCTTTTAAAAATTTGTATACTTTAAATGGTGAGTTGTATGTTATGTGAATTATATCTCAATAAAACTGCTATAAAATTTGTATTTTTAAAAAGTCAAGCAGCTACAGAATAATTAAAAAGTGTAGCTAAAACAAAACAAAACAAAAATGTCAGTGAACTATTAATACTTTAATCAATATGAGCCCAGATGAGCCAACAGCAATTCTTTGCAAACAATGAGACCATCTGTATTTTGTAATCAGGAAGTATATCTTCAGTTCAAAGTCAAAGTATATTAAGACTCAAGATTTTCTTACCAACTCGTTTACAGGGAAAAGATAAACAAGGAGACAGGACAATACTACACACACTAATGTTGTAAGACAACTTTTTAAATGTTGTACTATCACTAGGTCCGAAGAACATTTAGCTTTAAATGGCTTACATTCTGTATTCACATAAAAAGGTGGCTACAATATCAACCAACCAAAAGGAGTAGCGAAATGCCTTCACGCCACCAAAATATACACACCAATGACACAAAAGAACAAATGTTGTCTAAAAACATTAAGCTGAACCCTACCTAAGAGCAGCTTCTTTTTCACACTGACAAGAGTTGAGTTCCAGCAAAACACACGACCACTCTTCACATCCAAATGTCCACTGCATTAACTCATCAGGAAAGCAGGTAACAGCGCTAACAGAGGACGGATGGTCCAGCAAATGCACAGGTTTGGTTGTCTGTTTGGGTCGCCTTGTGCCTGTGAAAATAGGCAGCACTTGTGCAGTTTGGAAGGTGCATCCTTTGAGCTGCTCTGCCACCAATGGGGAGGAATCTCAAGGAACCATCCATAACTTTCATTGGCAACCAACACAAGAAGGGAAGGATGAAGTTCATGGCCTATACACGGAGTGGCACTCACTAGTAGTTCTTTCAGCCCCTCAAAACCCCTGTAGCGTTCATGTTGAGGATCAGGGTCGGACCCTTTTTGTCATCAGCATGGTGATTAAACAATATGCTCACCTGCCACACTCACATACTGGGGCTGATTTATCTCCATTTAGCACAGTACTGATAGGGAGAGCGTGCCCATTAGCCATCTTAAAGTCCCCATTACCACTCCTCAGGGGTGGCCAAGTGATGAAACGCAGAAGAACACATGGGCATGACTCCACTTTGATGAATCAAAGCTGAATTTATAAAATCACTGGGAAATACCTCAATAAGCACTCATCTTTCACTCAGTAAAGAATTACACCAACACCATGTTCAGTTCCTGAAAATACTAAGTAAGCCAGGATTAATATTTACTTTCTCCTTGAATCAAAGTTTTAAAAGGAAAATTCTATGTTCAGTAATAAGGCTGGTAAGTAAATACTGCAGAACAGGAATAACGCAACCACATGTTAGATCTATTGTCAATTATACAGAATCATTTGTCTTAATGAACTAGCTTCAGACCAGGTCCTATACTGGCCATTTAGACACTACCCTTTTTATGACTTTGGAGATGCAGAAGCAGCAAAAGAACTTAAGAACATCTCTAGTGGTTTAGAGAGCATCATTTACTTCTCCAATTAATTATCTTTAACATATTAATTCCCAAGATGACTCTTCTTTCCTTGGAAAATACACAGAACCTCAGGTGAAAGACCTCATGTAAACAAGCCTTGGCCTCTCACACCAGATGTTAAGTCTTCTCAAAAAAACACACTTGCTATCATAACTTGCCATTTATCATTCCACTGTCCCCTCTGAAAACCCCAGTGATTTTCTGAATACAACCCTTTATTTGATACTTCCTTAACTTTCTCTAATACTCTGGGTTTCTGAACTATTTCAAAAATAATTCAGCAGAGACCACACAGAAATGAAGCCAGTGTGCCTGGCTCACTGGAGAAACAAAACAGTAAGGTTCACCTGACCACAGTGATAAATTAGGAAGGGTGGTATCAATTGGCTGTTCATTACATCCCCAAAAACCTCTGCGGAGTTCATGTTCAGGATCAAAGCTGGACCCTCTTTCGCATCAGCACTGTGATTAAACACCTAACTACGCTCACCAGCCACACTACGGCATCTTGACAGGCTCCATCTACCCTCTGAGGTTAAGCCAGACAGGTGTCTTTGTCCATTTGGTACCCAAGAAAATGAGACAATAACACATGTAACTTCCTTAAAGGGAAAAGGTCAAGCAGCTGGCAAAGAACCAGGACATCCCCTCTTTCTCCTGAGACAGTGGTTTTTCAACTTTGTTTGCACATTAGACTCCCCTGGGGAGCTTCGAAAAAAGGCACCAATGTCAGGTCACTAAATAGAAACCACATTGCCAGCCCAGACCCAGCAAATGCCTGGCAGTGGTGACTGGGCATCAACACATTTTAAAAGCTCTCCAGACTCAGGGGCACAGAGTTGAGAACCACTGTCCTGTAACCTACAGATGTTTAAAAGGTTGGCATTGGCAAATACCAGTTTTCTTTCTCTCACTTCCTTTTCTTCATTGGCTTTGCTTAACCAAGAGAAGAATGGAGGGGACAGGCATGACAGAGTGGCAGAGCAGTGGTTAATGACAGCCATAACAATGAATCACGGATACCGCTGAACCAACTACGTTCTTCAGTAATGAAAAAAAAAAAAAAGCCCAGTAAGAAATATGATTCAATAAAAATCAAAAGGAAAATACATTCACAAGAGCTAAAAAGCCACGTTCAACACATACATAGGAATTTACACACGTTGTATATACCACGTTTTGTCTGTTTTGTTTGATATTCCCCCCCTCAAAAGAGCCAATTTTCAAACAAATAGCTATACATCGGCATGTGTGTCCCAAATGTTGGGAATGAAATGCTTAAGAAATTCTTTCCAACATCTGAAAGTAATTTTGTACAATACATCACTGCTCCTATGCATTCACCTTAAAATAGAAAGATCAGAGTAGTATAACTAAATATCCAAATGCAGTAATAGTTTTTCTCTCCTATTAAGCATGATCTGAAACCCACTAATTATTTCCAGAGGGACGTCTCTCATAACCCTTTATTCCTAAGCACAATTTGGTTCTTAGGCAACCAGGACTTCATGTACTGGCAGTGCCACTAAGGGGAAAGTCTGTGACTAAAAGTATCCTCCTCAAACGAGGAACTCCAGGCACAAGAAACAATTAGTATTTAGTGGAGATTTCATATTCCAGTCTTGCTGCTCCCTACCACCATTCAAAGAAATCACAAGAACACGCAACATTCCCCCAAAGACTTCTGATAGGAGCTCTGAAAACACCTAGGACCCAAAACACACACACATATGCAACCTTCACAAAAACGTGTGAATGCACGTAACCAATTAGGTTTGTGAAAAACAAACCTACCAGTGATACAATACCTTCAAAATGAAAATACCAGGCAAGAAGTTTTATTCAACTCAAACTACAGGACATTAGTCAAAGGCAACTGACAGCTTTACAACTGCTGGACTTGCAGGTCTTTGTTAGTGAAACCTTACACAAGAACACTAATGTGGCTTACTTTCTCCTCCCCTTCTCCCCATATCCATCTCTTTGAGCTCTCTCAAAGTGTTTGTTCTGTTTCCTTCTTTGTTGTTCCCCAAAGGGAAAAACTAACAGTCAAGTGGGTTTAATTTTTAAATTGGTACAAAAGCCTTAAACACTCTGTACTAAGGAAAAAATGCAAATGGAATGCTCTTGAAAATGGTTGCACATTAAACACACATCTTAGGACCCAGGCCTTTATTTACTAAGACGAGTTCTTAAATTCTACGGAGGTCAAAAGTTTAGTTTATTCAGCAAGAATAACTCTATTAACAGCTCCAGCTCCTTCTTGTTACCACAGTAAACATCCACACATTCCAAACCCTGGAAAATGTGAGACATTTCAAAGGAGGTTGGAGCTGCCCAAGCCTCCGTTGCTGTGTGTAAAAAGCTTCTACAGCTATCAGTCTAGCGTATGAATCTACGGAAGACATCATATAAAAGCAAGTATATCGGACTCAGGAGATGGCTTTTTCAGAGAAGAGGGTGAAAATAGAGGGGCTTTATGTATATATCATTACCAAATAACAACAATAATGAATAATAATACCATAAAGTTCTTTAAGCATATGCCCAAAAGTATCAGAATTCCACATCAACTTTATCAAGCTCTTAAACACAGATTTTTCTTTCTAAATCATCCCATCTTTTATTAGAGACTAGGTTAAAAGTCAAAATGCAGCAGAATTCCCAGCAACATGAAAAATAACCCAAGCCTTAGACCTGTCCCAGAGAGTTTGTGGCTAATTTTACAACATCTACCACTCAGTGAGGTCACACCGTAGGAGCACGATCCTGTCCCACGCAGGAATAAATAAAATCATGACAAGCAATAAACTGACCCATGCAAGCCATAGTTAAGAAATGAAAGACAGTGCTTCACCCTAATGAGTAAATTAACAACGTTCAAGAAAACCTTACTTTCAAGTTTATGGAAATTAATGCTTACTCTTCCCAAATCTTTTCCTGTTGCTGAGAGAGAGAGAGAGAGAGAGAGAGAGAGAGAGAGAGAGAGAGAGAGAAAGAAGTCTGTGCCCCACCTGGGACCCCTTGAATACGCAAGCAAGATGGGAAAATGTTAATTCCAGCTCCTCTTATAGCAATCCCTCCCAATGTGGTTGAAGAGTAGTACTCTTTTTAAATGACTCCACAGTTAAAAGTACAAAGAGGGAGGGGCCCCCAAAGCCCCAAAATTTCTAAAGCCAAAAGTAAATCTTGACTCTCATTTCCATTTGGGCAAACAAAAGAGTTCCCACACCTAATGCTTTCATTTCCATTCTCTGGTTCCTTCTTATATAATAAAATCTTTATTTCTATCTAATTAGGAAATATATACTAAAGAGCATATGAGGGCTGTCTGGAAAGTATCCAGCCACGTAATATGAAAAATAGAGGCATTTATGGCTGGAGTTTTTTTCTGGACAGCCCTCATATTTAATATAATATGTAGACTTCATAGAGTTCTGAGAATTTTGGTTTTTCTATCTTAAAAGGGCTTAAGCTACCTTCTGCCTTAAGATAATTATGTTTATACCTGTCACTTAATTTTCATTCTTCATTTTTATTCTCTCCTTTCATTCCCCAGTTTGTCATTATTCTGAACTATTTTCTCTCAACTCCTTCTTTCCCAACAATTACTCCCAATATAGTCCCCTTGCCTATCCATTCAGCTTCTTTTTTATGTTTTACTTTTTCCCCCTTTAAGTTTCAGCCTTCAGTGTCGCCCCTTGTTACAGAGGAGCCTAGCCAATGATTTTTACTCTCCTCTTAGCCCTTGCTCTTCTCCTGGAAGACCATGATATTAACAACTGCCATCTCCTGTATCCTTGACCTGCTAGATTAGTGGGAAAAATGTGCCCCTTGTTCTTTGTTTACTTTTGTTCCCCTGGTGTATCCTTTTCTACTCTACTCATTTCCTAATGGAACAATGCAGCTCTGTCCTTGGTATTCCGTTTTTGATTACCTGTTGGCCTCTATCAACTACACAGGACATCTGAAATATGCTGTACTTCCTGATCACGTGCTGCAGATGTGGCCAACCATGGTCTGTCTGGGTCCACTCTCAGCATGGCATACGCCCGATTTATGTTTCCAGTAGCAATGATAGGTTAATCCCGATCCATTTCTCTAGTACCTTGCTTCTCCTGTGACTAAAGGACTGCACTTGCCAGGTGACCAGCTGAGGTAAGGGGCAGGGAAGGTGCCATGGTCTCTGGCTGGCCGCAAAATAGAAGTGACTAGTTCAACTGGGGCTTAAGCCTTTGACTTTGGCTTCAGTAGTTCCAAGCACCAACCAACCACAGCCACATCACAGTGATGGCCCTTGCTCAATACAAGAACCCTGGCGCAATTCAGAAGGTAAGATATAAGCCTCAACCACACAAAAAGATCCCATCAAGACAGACAGATCAGATGGCACACCAAGAAGAAAATGAACTTGAGATCTAAGTCCCTTTCTGATTTCCATGATACGTCTTGGGGGACAGGGAAACCCTCACACTGCTTCTCACAGTCCTTCAATGTTAGCACTTACAGCGCAGAACCACTTTAGGAACATCCAGTTCATTCTGAAAGTAAAAGCAGCCATCAACAAAAAGACACACACAGTTCTGATTTCCACAAAAATCCAAAGAGCACAAAAACTACTTTTCTTTCCTCTCTGAATACCACAAAGCAAATTCCCCTTACCGGTGACATAAATGCATCACGGGCAGAGAGCACAAGGAAATATATAAAAGTAAATTGTATTTACCTTCTTCTGTTTCATGCCACACGATCCCTTCCAAATTCACACTGGTCCCAGGTTCACAGGGCCCGAGACACTCTGGCTCGGTCACTACTCCAACTTCACAGGTATTGACACCCACGGAACGAGTCCGAACCAAAAGCTGTTCAACCGGTGCTGCAATATTGGATGAAGATGGGGAAAAGTAGGAGGGCAGAATCTGAGGCGGGAGACTGCTGGAAAGCGGCGGTGGCGGTGCTGGCACTGTAAACAGGGGGTCAACCTGAAAGACAGACAGGCTTACTGCAGTGGTGCTGCGTTCCGTGAGTCTTCATAATGCAAGCTGTTTACATCACTTCCAGAATACATCACCATTCCACATTCCATTTACAATTCTAATACGCTTTGAGTGCTTCAGTGGTGCCAAACTACAAAGTACAATAGACATGAGCATTTTATTTTTTCATGTTAAACAAGGCAAATATTGGAAGCTCCAGCTTCCTGCATGTTAGGCAGGCCTTCAATGTCCTTAAATTCACCAGTGACTAAAGGCCGGACCACCGTTAGCCTCAGTAGATGTGAATAAATGTGCTTTGCAAAATTAAGACTATTTCCCATTTGCGATGAAATCTTATTTCAGAATCACATTATTTTGCAAAGGAGAAATGCCAATAAACACCATATATGCATCACTGGACATCTGAGCACAAGACATGGACTAAAATTGTTTTCAAAGTACTTTATAAACCATAATGAATTAAAATCACTAGTAAAATATATTAACTCACTCTGCTGAATATATAAAATATAGAAACTTGATTATATGCACCGAAACACAGGAACTGGATATTATTAGCATGTATTAAGCACTGACTTCTAATTAAGGGGTCTGCTGCAAAGTTTAGCAGAATTCGTAAAAATGGAGAAATAAATAGCTGTGCCCAACATCGACAGAATTTGAGTTTCTCCAATGCACAAGTCCTTTAGTGGTTCAACTGATAAAGATCCCTGATGAGTGTGTCCCGAGACTCAGCAGCCCTCTCTCTAAATCCAGGCAACCGAACTGACAGCCCACCCGAGCGCTTGCAGTACAGTAAATCCTCTGCATCCCTATCCTGACAAGAGCAGCAACAGAGTTTTTCACAAAGTTTAGGAGTCTGGCCACGATAAAACCAAAGGCCGTGCATGTACAGAACAGGTAGGTCACCCACTAACTCCTTCATTCATGCGACCCATTTTAACAACTATTTACGACTGCCTCAGAATAGCTTTGCTCCTGCTGACAGGTTATCAAATGTGAAAAAGCCTAATGCACCACGACTCCAGGTCCCCCACTTAGGTCCTCACCCACATATCAGGAAAGACACCTTGCCCTTTTGTTTTATCAGACGGGCTAGCAAATTATATGTGTAAAAAGGACACGCAGAAGTTTGTTTTGGTAAAATGCCATCTTAGTCTGTTGCACATATATTATCCCCAGTTAACCTTTGTAAGAAATTAACAGTTGTCCACGGGCGTAATATGACATAGTCTTTGTTGTTGAAATACACACACACACACACACACACACACACACAGAATGCATTTCAAGATAAGTCCCATGAGGAAGTGTGTGCCTAGTGAAACAGCTGAAGCAGTCATCTGTGTGGGCTCCTTGTTCATATGACTGTAGGAACTATTTCTACAGTTTGCATTTCACTAAAATGATAAACCGACGTTCCCTTGCCTGAGTGATCCAAGATGCAACAGAACAGCCCTTCATCCAACTGCATGTGAAAGAAACTTAATTTCCTGCTCTCAAAGCTGCCATAAAACTTCCTTTGCTGCATGCTTTTTACTCTTCTTCATTCTTGATCACAGAGCCCAAGAAAGAAAAGCATTTAACAGCCCCAAACCCCAGATCTGGTGATTGATGCTTTCATGTAAATGCAGCTTAATGTGGATCAAAGTTCACACTGATAGTTCCTATTTTAACACTGGGCTGACAAATGAAGAAAGGATTCTGAGGGAGAAAATTTAAGAGGATCCAATGCTACCTTGTAGGCTTTGTTATAACTAAGATTGTGTGAGACTGGAATTGCTTTCCAGAATTAAAAAAAAAAAAAAGAAAGGAAGAAAGACAGACCACGGAAAATTCTAAACCAGACACTGTGCTTCTTTTTTGCCATGTTTCTCAACAACCTCTTAATTTGTGGAGTTAGTTATAAATTGACTATAATTTGGGGCTACACATATAACAAAACAAAATAAAACAATAGCCTCAAACTATTTTTTACATCACTTGATTGACAGCCTACATTAACTCCAAGACAAACAAATATAGCTTCAACAGGATAAACAAGAAGATGGAATAAAACAAAAGAGGTGAAGAGTCTTTTAGAGAGCATCAGTTTTCTGATTTTAAAGATTAGGACAAAACCGGGCAATGGGTGTAAGAGAAGTTATAATAAGGACAGAGCTTGTTGACACGCACAGTTTGGCCCCAACGCCAACACACCCAATTAAACTTGTGACTTTGGAGAAGCATTTAACCTCACGGAGGGCCATTTTCCTCAACAGGGAAATATATTCTTGGGCCTATTAATATTGGTAACACATCATATCACAACAGAATTTCTAGATGAATTCCTTGTCAGTATAACTCTGCTTATGAATATATTTGTATACAGGTGCATGCTCATACTATTTGGGACATGCATATGATTCCAAAGATCAAATTTCTAAAGAATCTAAATGACTTGAGGGGAAATGCCATGGTATCCTGGGCCTACTAGCAAATAAAATGTGCTTAATTCCATCAACACACTCCAAATGCAATGGGGGGGGGGGGTGGAAACTTTAGTTAATGACATTTATAGAAGGGACACTGGGGCTGTCCCCACATTTTTAAATGAAAAAGCTAAGATTCTGAGAATTTGACTATAAATATGAACTTAATCACAAGCAGTCTCCTAATGTGATAATAGTCTAAAACCCTCAAACTGGATAAGAAAACTCAATAGGTAGTATAGTATTAAAGGGTACTCTTTGACTTACACAAGTAAATTTCTCTTCAGTTTTTCCACTGCACTGGCTTCCTCACAGTAGCTCAAAACTGCCAATCCCGTAGACAACAGAGCATCACAACCAGTGGGAGGAGAAAAGGGAGCTTTTCTCCCTTGGGATTTCAGGATTTGGAATGACTAACGAAGACCACCCACGTGGTCTACTGAAGGCCCCTCTTTCTCAGAAATCTCCAATGAGAGGGGGTGGGGGTGGGGAATTACAACCACTCCCAGAAGTGTTTTATTTGGCAGGTATGCTACTTTAAAAACACATACCAATTTATTTTTGCCAACACAAAAACTTCGGGAAATGTCTGAATGTCTACCTTCTCTTGATATAGTAACTGCAAACTATGCTATGCTGGGCCCACATTCCCGGTAGCATCAACTGCAATGGCCTCCCCTCCCCTCCAACCCGCAGTGACCAGCACAGGCAGCCGTCTGTGCTCCCAGCTTTCCCCTGAGACAGTCACAGAATGCTTGAGCTCTAAGGTCATCTAGCCCAACATACTCATTCTAGAGAAAAATGCAGCCCGTATTTGTGCAAGGGTGAAAAGCTATCTCTAGTGGCCGCCCAGCTGGGCATGAAAGAGCAGCATTCTTCAAACAGGAACTTTACAGTAGGGGTTCAACAGATAACTTGGAAACAAAAAGGGGGTGGATGGGAATTAGTTCAGAGTGCGGATGATTCTTTCCGCCTGTGAATGCCCCCAGTGGGAGATGTTCCCCCCAAAAAGGTTTCAGTTCTCTTGTGTATCTCATAGTGTCTAACACAAAGCCACATGTATGGTATGTAAAGCAGGATTTTAGAGGGTTTTCAATAGTTAATTTTTGCCTTATACAAAAGATCAACTCCACTGCACCTTGACTTCTCAGGTCACTGAACCGTAATTTCTTAAACCAATGAAGCTCATTAACACAGAGGGTAGCAACAGTTCTCACAAGCACTGTCTTGGTGAGGAGGCAGCATGCACTTGGACTTGGAAGTGGTGGGCCTTGGGTTGTATTGGGTTCAAATCCTGACCCTATCGGTGCTTGCTGTGTGGGACCGTGAGCAAATTACCTGGCTACTATTAAGGCTCAGTATCCGGGTCTAAGAAATGGGAGTAAGATGAACAATTATCTGTGCAGGGTCACAGTGAAGACTCACTGAGATAATTCATGCAAACTGAAGGCTCAGCATAGTGCTTGGCTCGATAAACAACAGCTTAGAAAAAAAAAAATCCCTGTTCTGATATTACAGTTCCCTAACCCTTCATGCAACTTTACAAAGCTCCTTTTTATATCCTACTATGTTTAACATAAATCTATAATCCCCTTCACATGCATGGGTAAGTGCTGTTAAAGTGTGTTAAAAGTACAAGGAAAAGGGCTTAACCCCAGGAAGTTCAGCCGGGGGAGGGAAATACTGGTGCTTTCATACATGAGCATCTGGCAGTGTAATCCACCCCCATTTTATAACACGACCTGATGAGTCCCACACTCCTGCAAAACCTCCTTCCACTAATCTCTCGTGGCACCTCTTTTTCATACACTGATCCCCCCAAAGTCTCCTTTTACTTGCCTAAACTCAATCACATATCCACCCAATAAATAATTTCTCCACACCTGCTATGTGCCAGGCACTGTGCAGCCTGCTAGCAAAACAAGAGTGGGCAGGGCTGTGGCACTAATGGTATAATCGTACAAATACAGCAGTATTGTAACTGCAGAACCGCAACCAAGGGGCTGTCCACGGTGGCGGGAGTGCAAATAGCAGCATGAAGGTGGAGACAGTGTGGTGCACGGTCAGTCTCTGGAGCTGCAATCCAGCTCTGCCTTTAACTATATAACCTGGGGTGAGTCTCTTGATCTCTGTGGGACTCAGTGGCTTCATCCATAAAATGGAAATCACAGCTGGCTAGCGTGACTAAGTACATGAGATCATCCAGACAAGGTTAGCTCAGGGCCCGGTACAGCATAGCGCTCAATAAATAAAAGCCACTACCATTGTCAGTATTATCATTATTACAAATATACTTGAGACATAAACTGAAAAGAAATCAATAGGTAGTTTGGCCGTGCAAGGCCAAATGATAGGATTTGCTACTTTCAAAAGGCAATTGAAGGGGGGCAGGTATGAATACCTTTCTGGGGGTAAGTTCTCCAAATTGGTGCTATTCAGATACTCCCTTTAAAAATCGTTGGGGGAATTAGTAGCTTAATAATACTCATAACTGGAATAAAACATGAGAATAGAGAACTGGTCGGTTTTAGTAACTGTTCCTTTGTCAGAGCTCTTTTCTGTCATCTTGATGGGACACTGATGTAACCTATTACAGCCCAAAAGAGGAAAGTAGGAAAGCAGCCATCGCCAGTGGAAAAAAAAAAAAAAAAAAGACCCATAAGTCTAACAGCTGGTGGTGGCAGCCTGTCAAACTGAGGAAAGTTAATGTCAAGAACAGACGCACGGCAGTCTCTCACTGTTATTTTTGCATGATTATTCCCAGGTGTTGGTGCACGCTGAGCAGTAGCCTGGCTATTTATCACTCGAGAGAGCCTAAGAGCATGGGAGTGGGGGAGCGAGGAGAATAGAAGGAGGCGGGGAAGAAAAGGTTATTTACACAGATAGCGGCACTTAGTGTGTATAATCAGAGGACTGGGGGGAAGTCTGCAGAGATAGTCTGGCAATATTTCCTCTGTTCACCTTATTTCAAGGGCTTCCTGAGTGCTGATGAGCAAGGCAGGCTGCAAAGCTGGAGTGCTGGTGGTGGCAACTTAGCATCACTTGAGCCGTGGCTGGGTCCGCCAGGGATGGCTTCCAGTACCTGGAGACTGAGAGCAAATGTGTATGGGCTGCCAGGGCAGGGCTGGGGCGCAGCAGCAGGCACGCCTCCTCCACTAGGCCCCAACAAAGAGACAGTCAGGTGGCTGGGCTGAGGGGACAGCTAGAGCTGCCAGGCAGAGAGAGAAGGGGAAGCTCAGGGCCAGGGAGACAAGCAAGTCTCAATGGATGATTCTCTCCCACACCCCAGGGCAGGCTTGCCCCAGGTTTCTTCTCTCTGTTGCTACACATCTCCAAGCTCATCTTGCTATTAACCCCTCCAACCTGGGGTTCTGAGATGGCCAACAGTCAGAGTGGGGAGGGTGTTTTATTTTGCTCAGTCAGTATTTTTACATTCTACGAGAATGCTGGAGCCCGGTCACTTAATGCTCACGTTTTCGTCATATCCTGGATATTTGGCTGTTTTATGAGATGGCCCACAGTCACCTCTTTAATTTGAAAAGCATTAGACAGATGCACTTCGTGTAGGGGAACTCACAGCTCTTTAGAGGTGCTGCAGTCTCCCCCTTTTCCATTCCAGCCTGACATCACTGATGCCTTAGCAAGCAAGGGAAGCCTAAGAACTGATCTTTTCTCCTCCCCTGACAGACCAATCTGGGACAACTGTATGTCAGGCATTCCTAATTCTTGTCTTTCCTAGATGGAGTGGAGACCTGATCAAAAGCAATTTGTACTTCAATGCTTTCTGCGAAAACATGGGCAAATTCTTACTGAGGGCCTACTGTGCACCTGGCACCACACGTTCTCTATGAGTATGTCCCTTATTTAACTTTCACCACGACCCCATCTCAGAGAGGCAGAAACTGAGGATCTCAGAGGATGGGCAACTCAGCTAAGGAGCTGAAATCCAAGGCCAAACCTCTCTGATTCCAACGTCCAGTTCTTACAAAAAATAGTAAGAACACTAGCAGCTACTGTTCAACACAGGTAACAGAGGAGGGGTTAGGTTATACTGTGCATTCTCTCTTTCTGTCTTCACAACAAGATTGTGAGGAAAATACTTTACAGATAAGAAACTTGGGGAAAGTAACTTTAAAAGTCACTCAGGGTCCATGGCCGAGCCAGACTTTGAACCCACACTGACGTAACACCAAAAGCAAACTCTTCTAAATGTAAAATTTAGAACTCACAGGCTGGAAAGACACTTTCCACCCAAGGTAATTTTACCCTTTTCTGTGTGTTAGAAGCCACGCCCACCTGTACCGCCCTAATTTATTGCACATAGCTCACAATGGTGCACCTCGAGTGTCTGAGCAAATAGTACAGTCGCCGCAGAAGCCTCACTTAGGAATCTCACTGAAATCCAAGCTCATGTTTGTTCTGTTGTTACCGTTGTAAAGCACCCGATTCCAAAAGCTACAAGTATATACAATGACTGGGAACTATACCATTATTTTCACTGTCACATTCCCAGGTGTGAAGACCAGAGACTGCCCTGAATAGTCAAAGGCTTAGCTGCCAACTTGGTGGGTCGCCCTGGGGATGGATCAGGGCTCTGGCCCCAAGGCCAACGGGGGCAAGATGAATGCTTCCATTTCCTGCCAGGACTCTAGCCACCCTGAAATCACAGAAAGCCAATCCAGGGTCTCTATGGCACTGCCAGGGGGTGGGGGGTGGGGGTCACTGACTATTAGCATATCATTTCAGAAGTGGCCCCATGTGTGGGCTACAAAGCAGAGGCATAAAGGGTCCAACCACATGTGTAGCATACACCTGAAACAAGTGACTATTTTCACTTCATTCTCTAATGGTGACAGTTTTTCAAAGCAAAAGAAAAGGTACTGAGTCTGTGAAGGTAGAGTCTACGTAATTAAACTACTCAACTGAATGTCTCGATTTTTTTTTGTTTGTTGTTGGTTTTTTGTTTTGAAGCCAAATCAAATGCAACTATGTCGAGTTCCACAGGAAAGCGGCACTGGAGGTGGAGGGGACACTTTCCACCAGACCACGTCAACGCGTCACATACCTCACCTCATTTGTGTTCTCTGGAAAAAACCTGTCCTCATGCTGAGCCAGACTCTTCCTAGTACCAGTGACATCTTCCACCACTCAGACTGCTGGGTGTGCTTTAAAGAATAGCCCTAACTGACCAGTGTCTTCATAGCTCATTCATAAAGGTTGTCTGATTTCCCCTCAGCCTATCCATTTCCAATAACACTTAAAATAAAAATAAAAATAAAAATAAACAACAAAGAAATGGGACTGTTCTAAAGGTACTTAAAAGTCTGTCTTATTGGATTAATTCTTTTCCCAAGCCCCTTTACTCTGCACAAAGGTTGAATTCCTGTCAAGTTCCCACAAATCCCATTTCTAGCAATTAGATCTGGTCCCTAAACCTTAAGAGTGAAACTTGTCAAAAAGCCAACAGTTAACCTCTGGATTTTGCTAACGTGGGTGCACTGATACTGATGAACAAATTACATTTCACAACCTAAATAGTGAGCAACTTAGCAGATCCTGGACATCAGTACTCTGCCTGACTTTGCATGACCCTAATTCCTCCTTGAAATTAGGTTGAACTTAGGGAAGGGGTGGAGACCTCTTACCCTCACTCTTCTGGGCACAGACAGGATTTCAAGAAGGGAGAACAAAGGAAAGGAAAGCTGTTGGGCTGGAGTGGGGGAGGAGTCACCTTATTCTGAAGCGTCTCTACTAACAGCTCTTCTTTACTTTATACTAGGGAATCTCACTTGCAACTGCCTAAAAAAAGTATTTTCGACTAAAATTTTAGATATTTGGGGACTTCCCTGATGGTGTAGTGGCTTAAGGCTTTGGCGCTGGCGCTGTGAGTGCTGTGGCCTGGGTTCGATTCCCAGCCAGGGAGCTACCCACATACCAAAAGGCAAAACAAACAAACAAACAAAACAATAAAATTTTAGATATTTGAATTATCAACACAATACAGGCTGGTCATAACAAATTAAGTAACAAGGAAGCGCCTGAATCACCCCGTGAGGGAAACTAAGGTGGTATCTTAGAAAGGGGCAAGCACCTGCCTCTCCCAAGCAGCAGGGGTCAGCCACAGAAGAGGGACATTTTGACCTCCTGCCCAGCACACTATCTTGGTAACGTTCAGGCTTCTCCCTGCACAATCTAAACACTGCTCATAGAAATCAGCATCTAAGAGGCCCAATATAAACATCTTGTCCGTCTTCCCTCCAGACCTCCCAAACGCTGATTCTAAATAGTGATCAATCTCAATAAATTAAGGAAAGCTTTGAAATTCTTATTTCATATCAAATTAAACAACTCAGTAAAGCTCTACATAGCTGAGCACAGAGACAGAAGGTTAGAGAAAGATAAAAATCATGAGCTCCTATGGTCACCTTCATACCTATTTTCAAAAACATCTTGGAGCCACTCACCTTCATTCTCATTACAGCTCTGCTGAATGGCAAGGGTAGATTTTTCTCATCAGAATCTGGAAACTGGGGAAACTGAGGTCTTAAGAGATAAGGCACCTCTGGAGTCAGGATCAAAACAAGAGGACACGGGATATCCTAACAGGGGCTGTTGTGACCTCTACCAAATTCTGTACCATAACTCAAACTTTTACAAGTTCCTTCTCATAAAACCCTCTACATAAAAACTACTCACAAATCCAGAATTCTGTTTTCCCTCATGAAAACAGAGCAGTGTGGAAGCCCATAAGGTCACTCTCCAGGTAGAACCTCTCTTCTAACAGTTTTTTATGCATCCTTCCAGGAATTTATCCATACAAAAACACGCATGAGGGATCACTTTTCTTTTCATAGCCTTCTGTGCAGCATGAATTTTAATATGAACATGCACTACTTTCATAACTGTTTAAAAAACAAATTTTCATTAAAAAGATGCTAAGCCATTCCACTTTAAAAGAAAATAAACAAACGCTAATGCAGAAGGGAGAAGGCTGTGATTAAGACTAGTATTATTTCAACTCCTCATGCAGAGATCCTAAAATCAGTAAGCCAAGGGTGGTATAAGGACCCAGTTTGTGTGACAGGGGGGGTAATGTATTGATCCCGTGCCCTCTTCTTTATAAGGGCTACTGCTTAAAGCCACCTCTCCTTGAGAACTCATTTCCTCATCCAGCAAATTTTTGCCAGGTGCCACACTATGTGCCAAGCTTTGCTTCAGGGGCCCTGGAGAGGTGGAGAGGACTAGCAGTAGCCATAGAGCAGTGTGTGGTCAGGGCTGAAGTGGTCCGTTGGGCCCAGGGCATTGTGGGAGCACCAAGAGTATGGCAGGGAATATGCAAATTGATCTTAAGGAAGTGCAGGTCAGAGCCAGGGGGAGGGACAGGAGGTACAGGCAGAGCTGAGCTATTCTGGACAGCACAGTCAGTTGAGGGGCTCAGCGTGTAAGGGATGAGGGACAGGCTGAAGATCGGGCACTCACAAAGTGCCCAGATCAGGCTAAGAATTTGGGGGGATTACTGCAAAGTTAGAAGAGCGCACTGAGGATTTTAAAGCAGGGGTATGAGGGGATCAGATGGTTCATTTGGTTAAAAAACACACAGGAAGCTGTGGGGAGAACAAACAAGAGGGAGTACAACTGGAGGAAGGAAGGACAGTTAGGAAGCCATTACAGTAGTTCACAGATGGCAGCTGTGGTGGGGTTGGGGCGTGAGGACATACTCGGCCAGGCAGGGGAAGAAGGCAAACTCAGAGAGGAGCCCCGGGGTTCTGTTTCAGTTGGTTAGGACATCTTTGTGGTAGGAAGCATGGGTGAAGGATCGCCTGTGGGTGACATCTATCAGGCAGGAGGATAGAACTGTGCGGGACTCAAGAGAATGATCTGGCCTGCTGAAGCCAGCAGAGCGGACACGGTGGCTCAGGGACAATGTAAAGGGTATGAAGAGAAGCGGCAGAAAGACAGGGGAAGGAGTGCCTGCTGAGGTCACAGTAAACCAGGAGAGTCGAGTTACAGAAACCAAAGGAGAGGATGCAAGATCAGAGTGGTCAGAGAGATCTGGTGTCTGACCCCACAAAGAAGTCCAGAGGACACGGTGCCTTGAAGAGCTCCAACCTTGAGATGCTGGTCTAGGGTCCCTCCTTCCCCTCTACCCACCTGAACAGCTAGTTCTTCAAAGGCTCATAATTCCTAACGCAGCCCCTAATGGCACCCTAATGGCCATTGGCAGCCCCGTCACGTGGCCCGTACACTTCCCTGGAATCTTCCATGTCAATTTAGGAAAAATAATAATAATAATAATAATAATAATAATAATAATAATAATGATTCAACATGATTTCAACATGATGGCTGCAGCTACCCCTTTTCCATTAGTAGACTTGATCTTTCAAAACCCAGACTCCACCCTGACAAATGCCAGCTCCCTCCATCTTTTTGTGTCACTGGCATCCAAGAAGAAAATGAGGCCTTTGCTGCAGGAGGCTGGATATCACAAAAGCAACGTGCATCCCGAATATGCTTTTCCAAAACCTGACCCCCTCCTGCCCCTGCCCCTCCCAAAGGGACACCTGGCAGTGTCCGAGGCATCTTCTTCCCCTGGAGCAAAACTGCGGACACTGGACAGAGACAAACTGCCCCCCTCCTTTCTCTCTTCCTATTCTCGTGCCTTCAAAAATACGTTCCCTTTCTCCCTGTGTTCGTGCGCACAGATCAGCCCGTTTCCTCTAACGTGAACCCCTTCCCTTTACAGTCTGGGAACAGTAAGCCTTTACAGAGGAAGTACGAAGGGTAGTTTACTCTGCTTGCGATGTCTCTTTGTCCACAGTCTAGTTCGAGGATCGGCAAACAAAGGCCCATGGGCCAAATGTGGCTCACTGCCAATTTTCTGTACAGTCCACAAGCTAAGAATGTTTCTTACAAATGAATTTTACAATCAGTTTAATGACAGCAACCACGAACTCTGAAGCCACATTAAGTGAAATGTTGTCACCACCCCCCATAAAACGAGAAATCCATCCTTCTCATTAGAAGACCTGTCTTATAAACAGATGTACTCAGTTACTATCATTAGGTTTTAATTTTGGTTAATTTTAATTAAAAACTCTGTAGAAACTGTTCTCTCTCCCTCATTTCATAAGTATCATATAATATTCTTGCTGTATCTGGGCCCACAAAGCTTAAAATATGTATTACAGGCCCTTTACAGCAAAAGCTAATTAATGGAAAATGCCTGTTCAATTGACCCCTACCTTTTCCAATTGTGGAGATCTACTTATAATGCAGATTTGTTTTCAGCGAATACTGTAAATGTATTTTCAATAACGTTTTCTTTTCTCTAGCTTACTTTATTGTAATAATGCAGTATATGATACACATAACATACAAAATATGTGTTAATCCATTACCAATGGTACTGGTAAGGCTTTCAGTCAACAGCAGGCTATTAGTAAAGTGTTGAGGACTCAAAAGTAATATGCAGATTTCGACTGTGTAGGTGGGTGCGTCCCCTAACCCTTGTGTTGTTCAAGGGTCAACTATCCTTTCAATAGCTGACTTAGGTCCACCCGTGAACTCTAATGTAAGGTGATGGTGAGGGGCACAACAGCTAAGAGGAGGAGAGTTGGAGAAGAGCAGGAAAACGAAAACTAGTGAGCAGAGAGTGGAGAGAAGTAGAGGAAATAAAAAGAAGCAAGCACATACATTCATTTCTAAATGAGGGAAGAATGGAAGGAAAAAAACCCCAAACTTAATGTCCCCACTACTTCTTAGATTTCCCATTAAGACCCAGGAGTGATAAGGCAGAAAAGAGACACAAGGAGGCATATTTTAATTTTAACTTAAAACATTTGATAAATATTTATCAAATATCTCTTTATAGTGCCAACCATTCTGCTCAGCACTAACACAATGATAAGCAAGACAAGACCTTCCTGCACAGAGCTCACACCAATTAAAAGAAAAAAGAAGAAGTTGATAAATTACACCTCTCTACTCCTATAAGAACAGAGAAAAAATGTAAGCATCTTATGTAATTCCAATGTGTTTTTGTTAATAATTTAATCTTGCAAACCAGGGTATTTTCCCTTAATTCCTTCATAAGTGAATGAATTAGATGAAATAATTTAATGTTCTCATACATATTTTGTTGGAGACTAAAAATAATGAAGCAATCTTATAAACTTGGAGTTCTTTCATCTAGAAGTCTGGTTGTGAATGGGTCAACTAAGATTATCAGTCCCAGAAGCTCCTTTACACAGAGAATGACAGACAGGTCAATGTCTCATGCCAAGTGTCCCAGGAACACTTTTGAACTGAGTAATAGAGTACGATAAATACCAGCGCAGTCTCTACGTTTGACTCACAGATCTTTCGTTTACTAGCTGTATCATCTTAAATTTTTAAATAACTTGGCTAAGCCTCAGTTTCCTTACCTAACATGGGAAAATAACTGACTTCTATTTAACATAACACACATCAAATGAAATTATCCATATAAAGCCCTTATCATCCCCTTCACATAATAAGCGCTCAATAAATGTTAGCTATGAATGTCATTCCCAGCACGCACTGTGTCCAAGAGCCTCAACAGCACATGTTTACAGGCCTTCTTTAACTTGTCACATGGCTGAACCAACACATTAAAAACATACTACTGTGGTCTCTGAAGACCAAAGGATAATCTTCAAATGAAATGGAAAACTTCAAAATACATGGGGATGTCTATAATTGAACATTTACAATTATTTAGAATTGGGTATAGAACAAGATTTTATTTAGGGGAAACAATGATCTTTTCCCCCTTTCAGAAGCTGGTGTCCTGGGAGAAATCCTAGCCTAAGAGTAGCATAAAGATGTTCCAGTGTTGGCATCCATAAAATGGCATTAAGAATGCTAGCCTTAGTGACTTCATAGGGATAGAATCAAGGATTAAAATAAACTCTATGAAAATGGTCTCTATGAAAAGAATGCACAAATGTAAATACGAATGCATAGGATTATTTACACAAGACTATACAGTCACTAATCCATTTTAGGTGTTTACTCTTTAGAGTCAAAAGGAACGAGGGCTTAGTTGGGGGTGGGAGACAGGGTCACACTATCTTAGCACCTCTATTTCCAGAATATTTAATTTTACTGTCTTATTTCAGAACAAATTTTAGATGGCTACAACAAATTGTTAAGACTAATTTTAGGGGCAGTGCACCCAATCCCATTCTTATCAAAACAATACCCGCTCTAAATCTTGGTCACATAAAACCATAAGAGATCAGCTCATAAATAAATGGGTCATCATAACATTTACTTTTTTATCTTTTATTATTAAATTTATTGGGGTGACATTGGTTAGTAAAGTTATAGGTTTCAAGTGCAGAATTCTATAATACATCATCTGTGTATTGCATTGTGTGCTCACCACTCAGAGTATAACTTTTAAAGTGCATACTGTAATCTGTCCAAGATTTCTTAGCCAACGAATTAGAATTTTTATGTGATGTAGCCCTCCCCCAAAAAAACAGATGAGAGAGGACATACTCTATACATCAACATCAAACTGTAAGGACCCTGTGGGTGATGGAGTTTCCACATTTATATTAAAATGTATATTTCTATTATGCTCTCCCTTAATATTACAGTAATTTCCAGTTAGTTCATAAACACCTGCAAACAGGATTAACATTAGACTAAGCTAAATTTAAATTAAGTTAATTTGAATCATGATTTAAATCAGTCAAGTAGAACTGGTATCTTTTCTAAGTTGAAGAATGCACTTATTTTTGCCATGATGGTACTACACTTCATAAAACTCACATACATATTGCATTTTTAAAGAAAATATTATTGAAGGATGGCAAAAAAATCTTTTAAAATATTCTAATATTTTATTTTTAACAGTGGCACCCAGCCCTTACATATGCACACATATTTTATATAATCAAAACCATACTCCACATCTTTTAACAGACTTTTTCATATTTTATAGCTCCATTAGAAACTCTGACTCAGTGGCTTTACATATCAAAACTAAATGAAGAATGCATTTACATCACTGAAAGACCGTCTTCTGTAGGTTAATTATGAATATTTTTCCACAGTGCATTAAAATCCAACAACCATATAACCATAACCAAAATATAACCATAACTGAAACAGCTTACATTTAAATTGTTTTGCTTAATTAAAAAAAGGGAGCAGGTATTTCCTTCAACCACAAATCATTTTAAGATAAGCAGTCTAATTAAGTATACCTTTCGTCTTCAATGCTAACACTTACCAATAAACATTTATTTCTTTAGCATAATGCTTATTTTAATTACAGTCCTAAAAAAATACTAGGGAATATGGAGTGCTTGTTGAAAACCACTCTTAGGCAGTTAAGGAACAAATTTGGCACCTAGAAGTAAGGACACAACGAAGGAGCTAAACTGGAAAAATAGTTTTTTGAATTTGGGGCAGAGGGGTAGTTAGTTCCCTGGCTGGGAATCGAACCCAGGCCGCAGCGTTGAGAGTGCCGAAGCCTTAGCCACTGCACCACCAGGGAACTCGCTTGGAAAAATAGTTCTATGTATGCAAAATACCAAATCTATCAAGCATGTGTTTTAACTCACAATTTTAAGTCTTTAATAATAATTTGGAAGCCCTCCAAGATTCTATGTAATTTCTGTTTTGTTTGGGTGGGGTGGAGTGGGGCAGGGGAAATTTGTTCAGGTAGCTATGGTGTTAAGTGTATTCTCCTGCATTCTTATATTTTAGAGCTCCAGTTAAGTCTTTATAAACTGCAACAATTTATTAACAAAACCCCTACTCCCAATTTTTGCCCCATAGTTTTATTCTAAATTAAAGTTGTACAGTTCTTAAAATCACACATAATTATGATATAAAGCCTTCTTTGGAAGCCAATATTTGCTGTAAACAAAAGGTAAGTGAAGATGAATTAACAAATATTAGCAACATGACTTGGAGGTGCTCTGGAACAACAAAGCACAAGGATGTGCAAAGGAAGAGAGCAGCAAAATGATCTTAGAAATGATGTAGTCTGTTTGTTTGTTTGTTTTTATAAGTGAGGAAAGTTAGTCAAAGGACACAGGAGTTTATAGAATAAAGGCCCAAGACTCAGCAGGGGTTCCCAACCAAAGTCCCCCATGGGTATGCAATGTGCAACCTGGTTTCATCTAGTGCCCGGAGTTCTGGGCAGATGTATCTCTAATGAAGTGTCCCTCGGTGTGGACAATGAAGGAGGACCACAGATACAGTTTCTGGGGCTGTTACCTCTTTCTCTTGTAAAATCTTCTTGCTTTCCCTTGCCCTTCTACAAAGCGGAGTCATACCTGACGCATGGATTCGGCATATACTATGACTGAACAGTTAATGGAATCTCACAGTTCTAGATGGCTTGCCCCACCCTGCCATGTCACAACACGAGTGTAGACCCACATTCTGAGAACTTCCTCTCTGGTGGCATCTTCTTCTTTCTTAGTGGCGTGGCCCCAAGTGGCCTGACCTGACTCCATTCACCTCGGCATGAGTACCAAAGGACAAAATACGGCCTTCCACCCCAACCTGTGCACCTTCTCATGGAGAGCAGGTAATTTTTCTCTGCCTGTCATTCTCCAAGAACCTTCTTAAAGGAACGAAAATGTTTCCTTGCACAAGCATTAGAAAGTCTAATATTTTGTCAAACAGAAATGAAAAATAAACCTAATCTAAGCTGTCATAGAATCATGAAATGCCTCTGGCAGTTCTATCAAAGTATGTAGACATGTACGGACTCTTTGAAGAAATGAAACTGCAGTTTATCAAGTGTGATTTATAAGCAACACTGATGTAGCTGGTAGATAACACTGCTGTCTAATCATTAGTAGTCAGAAAACAGCCATGTGAACACATCAATTATGGGCCACTGCCAAAAGCCCTTGAGATCTTAGAGATTAACAGCCAATCCTCTGTTTTACAAGCTCACATCAAAAAGAATATTAATAAGAGGAGGGGCAATGTGAAAGCTTGTCAGAGTAAATTCAGCCACTAAAACAAGGCATTTTCCCCCTCTCCTCTCTGTTGAATTGGCCCAAGGAAGAAGCTGGCATCAGCTACAAAGTACAATGCTGCCAATTTCTTGGAAAATGTTTTTCACTAACATATGGGAGCTTGCAAGGGTCTGCAAAACTGCAATTTGGTGAAGAAAGACAAGCAAGCCTTCTTCATGTCCTTTTTTTAATGCTCGAATGAAACAAATGGAGTCATCATTGAATTATTTTCAGATTACTGTGAATTCTAGTAGAAATACCCATTGACTTTTCTCTGCCTTCGAAATCAGAAATTTTGTGAAAATTCACATATTTCTAATACTTCTACCACCCCTCCCCCAAATTTAATTAGCGAAAAGAAACTAGACGTACTAACCGGCACATTAACGAGTTTCTTCAAATCAACATGGTTCTTTCCAATGTAGAACAAAAATCAAAATGTATGATCTCTAACTTTAAGTATTTAAATTCCTTCTTTCCAACCATCTCAGGAAGACAGATATAAATCCCACTGATATTTCTGCAATTAGAATTAAACCAGCTCTCACAACCCATATATAGAAAGCATTTGCAAAAATACATGCCACAGGCATTGCATTTATTTCAGTTATATCAGTATTGAATATACGCACCAGTGAGAACCACTATATTTTTGTAAATGATCAGATTAAACCAAACAGCTGGCACTAACAGTTTAGTGGGGTTCCAGCAGGCTCCCTAATATATGAACATAAGCCACACTACAAAATGCATGGCCTGGATTTCCCCTGCTAACACTTAGAGATCTGTTTGCATTTTTATTTGTAGAACACTATATTTACTGAGTGTTTCCCTAATATTTCATTTGTTGTTCATCATTTCAAAATCAGCATGGGGTAGTGAGAAAAACATTAGGGGAGAAAAAAGAAGCACGGAGTTCCTGTTGCTTCTCAGTAGTCAAGCTGTTTGGCCCCTAAGTAAGTCACTTAATTCAAGGGCTTACTGACAAGCAATTGTTAAATCAAAGATTCTTTACCTGGGGTTCAAAGTCTTTGTGGAGTCTGAGAAGCCCTGTAATTATAGAACCAAAGGTTTATATGTTTGTAATAGGTAAAGTTTCATTTTTTTTTTCTCCAACAGAAACAGTCTATAGATGCTCAATAAAATTCTAATCTAAAACAGAGTAAGGAAGCAGAAACGTGGTGGTGAAGTCAAGGGCAAGTGTGGTGCTTCTTTTTCACTACAGTGCATACTCTGTACACGTGTGCTAGGAAAAGGCGCTGTATTAGTTCTAAATCTTCTTTCTTCACCCGTAAAATAACATGCAATAACATGCTCCTGGCAACCTTTGAAGGCTGTCCTGAAAATCAACAGGATATGGCTTTAGAAGTACTTAATTTACAGTGTAACTGAATTCAATAAACAACCCCTGGGCAGCTAGGTGCTAGGCATTGTACAAAGATTAGTAATCATTGGTTGCTTTTTGGATATTAGAAAGAAATAGCCTTCTGAGTAAATAATTGATCTAGGAGATTTATGGGGGTGGGTTGGGGGAGGGGTGGTCCCCCAAGGAAATGATTCCCAGGCCTTGTCGACAAGCCCACTCCAAAAGATATCAGAGTTCTCGTTAACGGACGCCGGTGTCCTCGTCATCTTCTATCATATATCTGACTTTGACATGTCTTTTCTCTATCACTTTCCCAGCAAAAACTTCTTAATGTCAGAAAAGCTCCCACGACTTACTAGAGACTCTAGAGGACTCACAATCTGCTCTGGCTATTAAACACAACCCCCACTCGTTCAAGTGAAAAAGACTTCCACAATAAACACATAGAGTTTCAATCTATTAAATGTATATTGGCAAGTGTATTTTTTTTAAATGTATTTTAATAACATGTTGACTTTAATGGGCCACTTCAAGGTAAAAAATCAAACCACTGTTCTACTTAACAACAGTTATGACTATTAATGACACATGATTGTAATCAATGATTATAGACCAAAGCTCTCAGAATGGGCTGTGCTCCAAATTCTTGTAGAAATGCTGCCAGAGATCAAGGGGCCAAATTCCATCCCTGAATTCCTAAGATCTTATTACACTCCAGAACTCCTGGGCTGACTTCTTTATTTTTCCTTTTGCAAATTAGATTGTTAACTTGGTTCAAACAATTTCCCAAGGTCACACCTAAGCTGTAAGTTATAATAGGCACTTCTCTTTTACTTGGATAATGACTCCCTTCCCCTTTTTTAAGAGTAGCCTTCCATTGGAGCCCTGAGGGTTTTGTGGGTGACAAAGAAATCACCAGACAAAAATCTGCCAGTGTACAGGATGACATAACAATCTGTTATTCTAACACAGCATAACACTTCCTGGGTAAAGCATTTTTATCTCTGTTCTTTAAAATTCAACAGACATGCTCTATTAGACCCAGGAAAGCAGGTGCAATATAACCGATTATACAGATGCTTTAAAGAATTAAAAAATGCCACATAAATGCAAAATACGTTAAAATCCACATAATTCCCAGCAATGTTTTTGCCTGTGATCACTACAGGGAAGAAAGACAAAAGATGTGGACCCAGAGCAGCCAGCCTTGAGACTCTCTTCTTCCTGCCACACAGCACATGTGCACCAACAATTTCCTAGCATCAGGCACACTCTTCTCCAGCACATTAAATAGGAGAGGGGGGAAATTACAACTCCTTTTGAAACACTCAGAAAACACTGCCCAAAAGGAAGCTAAGGCCCAGAGACAGTGGCTTTTGCCCAGGGTCATAAAAGAAATCAGAACCAAAACATCAAGTGGGACCCAGTCTCCCAATTCCCAGTTCCAGAGCTTCTCTCCCTGAACCATGACTGGGGTGGGAATCAAAGTAGAGCAAAGGGTCTGCCACAGAGAACAATCTACCCAAAGGCCACATGCGTCCAACTCTGAGGACTTAACTGGCTTATGCTGCACTAGGAGGGCAGGCATGACAGTAAACTGGCAATTTTCCAAAGCCCAGCTGACCATAAGAGATGGCCTCCACAGATCAGACTCAGAGCAGTAAGACTTAGAACTGCATGCTTTATACCCTCCCAAACATTCCCCACTGCCTGTACGACAATAATCGACGTGCTACTAAACAAAATGGCTAACTAAGCAAAGCCATGGTTCATCTTTACTACTTAAGCAGTTCACTGTGCAGGGATGGCTCTGCTCTAGGATTTAGGAACACTAGAAAGGGTATTTGCCTAGCTATAAATATTCCTAGGGCTGTAGCTGTAAATCATTAGTCCATACAGCCCTACCTCCCATTTGACCAAATACACCAATTAACCAACTATAAAACACTTAATGAAGTCTTATTTAAAGCAATACTGTGATTTTTCTATAAAGAACCTTAAAAAAAACTCAGGATTCTAATAATCATTCCTTACATCTGCCTTTGAGAGAGGAAAAAAAAAAGGTATCTTCAAATGAGCTATCAGAAGCTTTTTATAAGGAACCCTCTGTAGAGAATCAGAATGCGGGTAGGGGAACTGGGACTGGGTATTTGGGGATAGGAAAAAAAATTAAGCACTCTTCAGGTGATTCAGATGCACAGCTCTGATTAAGAAGCAATGCTTTAAACTAAACATTCAAAATTGGATATAGGATCAAAATTATTAACATTGAAATATGACCCCAAAAGCCAGTAAAATGAAAATCACACTCACCTTCAAGTTGAAAACTATAGTCAAGTGCCATCAAAGTAGTACAAAAAAAAATTTTTTTTTAAATAATCTTGGAGAAAAGACTACATCGATACAAAACTCAGAAGCCATAAAAAGGAATGAACCTGATTACACAATTTAAGATATTTACAGAGGATAAAAAAAAAAAAACCCTAGCATAAACAGACTCAAAGACAACTGAAGAGATAGGAAAAAATCTGCAAGTACATGAAAAAATATTTGAAAAACACGAAAGTGTATTTCATTAACATACCCTGGAATACTTTAAAATCAGTAAGAAATGTCCAACAACTCTTCAGAAAATTAGTCAGAAGTTATAAACTGTTGATATGTAGGGAAAAAAGGAGATATGGTAGCTTATAAACATGAAAAGGGCAAATTAAAATAATGGACAACTATCAGACGAGCACAGATTAAAGCCAAGAAATTTTAATTCACAGTATGAGACTAAGCATACAGGCATTTCACATTCCATTGTTAGTGAAATGCAACTTGTGAAATCAAGTTGGGGACAATTAAATTTTGAAATGCATTCAAAATAAAATATGCCAGAGCATTTCGGAACTGCAAAAGACTGAAAAACACCTAAGTGCTATTAATAGAGTATCAATTAAATAAAATACAGAATCAAAGATGGAAAGGGAACTCATATTATCTAAGACATACTGTTCTGTGAAAAGAACAAGGTGCAGATCTGTTTCTTAATACGCTCTGATCTGTATAAGCAGACAAGAAATACAAATGTATACACTTGAACATATGGAGACTATTTCAAGAAAGACTTACAAAACTCGTAAAAGTGGGTGGCTCTGGGGAGCAGGTCTAAGGGGGAAGTAAAACCTACTTTCCATTATATAATATTTTAGTACAGTTTAAATTTTTATTGATTTATATACTGCTTTTAAAATTTTTTGAAGTCAAATAAAAAGTATTTTAATAAATGCTAGTTTCGCAGGGCTCGAGACCAGTCTCCAAAGCAGGAGGCATGTTAAATTCCAAGGGAGTATTCAAGAGCTCCAATGAGGTACCGATTAAAAAAGGGTTTCTATTTATACTACTACATTATCATTTTAAATTTCTGTTGTTCATAATATTCGTAATAATCAACTATATTAATATAATAGCCTGTGTGGACACACAAATTAGAAACACCTGGAAAACCTTCACTCGGGGAGCCTAATGGCCACTTTTTAGTATCTTCTGAGGAAGGTACCGTTTTGTCTTTGAAAGAATTTTAATCTTTATGATCCTGCACCTGAATTCAGTTGATATCATTCCCACAAGATAACACCTCCATCGTCTTCACCACTTAAAAACTAGAATGAAATCACAAGGGCTGAGGAACAGGGCCAGAAGTAAAGCTCAGGGGTCCCCACACACTGAGATCCTTCTAGAACATAAGTCACATCCTGGCCCTCCTCTGCTCAAAACCTCCCAATCCCTCCCATCTCGGAGTCTTACTTGGTTCTTCAGGCCTCCCTGGAGCCTCGCAACACACTCCTTCTTCAAGGTCACCTCCTCCCCCTCTCCCCTCCCCCTCTGCCCTCCCCCTCTTTCAGCTTCACCCTCACACTGGTGTCTCCTCAAATACACTCTCTCCTCCAGGGCTCCTACACAGCCTGTTCCCTTGGTCTAGGCAGCGGTTCTCAACCTGTGGGTCACAGCCCCTTTGGGGGTCGAACGACCCTTTCACAGGGGTTGCCTAAGACCATCAGAAAACACATAATGTACTTACACGGACCAGTCACACACATATGGAGAGCAGCTACCAATAATTTTATGGTCGGGGGTCACCACGACATGAGAGACTGTATTACAGGGTCGCGGCATGAGGAAGGCTGAGAACCCCTGAAGAGTTCTCTCCGCAGGAGGTCAAATGCTGCTCCTCGCTGTATAGTCAAGCACCACAACATGACATTTCAGCCGACAACGGGCTGCTTATGAGACAGGAGGTCCCCTAAGGCGGTAGTGGAGCTGAAAAACTCCTATGGCAGCCACTGTCACGTCACAGCACAATGCACCCACCACTCGTGTTTGTGGTGGTGATGGTGTAAACCGGCCTGCACTGCCCGCCGTATAAAAGTACAGACAATTACAGCAGTGGGCTATACCATCAAAGGTGTGTGTGGGAGCGCACTCTATGACGCTTGCACAATGATGAAATCACCTGATGATGCATTTCTCAGAACCTATCCTCATCGTTAAGGGGCACAGGACTACGTATATCAGGTCCCTACTCAAACATAAACAAATACAAACTCTCCTTTCCCACCACCTCTTTCTCCTGCTTGTGTCTCCCTTACAGCACTTAACACCAACCAGAATAGATTTCCTTGTCCAGAATAAACTAGAATAGAAGCGTCATGAGAGCAGAGACTTTACTATTTGTATCTCCGGGACCCAGACCGTGTTTGGCATAAAATGGGCATTCAACGAATATTTGCTGAGTGAAGGAATGAATAAAGGAATGAAGGAAAGAATAAATCGAGACCTGCATTAACACCTCCCCCTTTCTACTATTTCTACTGTCAGAACACAAAATAGTCAAAGCTCTCTAAACCATAAGAGGAGGCAGAGAATAAATAAAGGCATGAATATTTAATTGCTCAGTAGATCTCTATTACAAAGAATCCCTTAACATAGCACAGATATCCTACACCAATGATAAAAATGAAAACTTCATTTTTCCACCACAAAACCGACCACCGCTCTGCACCTGCACATATTTTCTGACTTGCCTCCTGTTACAGTGGAGGACCTGTCCCAGGTCCAAAGGCCCACAGATGCACCTAGGCACCAGATCTTTCCCATCCCTTACCCTGTGCCTATTCCAGAGCACCTAACCTCTCTCTCTCCCTTTCCTGTGTCATTCTATTAGCATATGAACAGACTATTTATTCAAGTGTCCTACTTCAAAAAATGATATAGATAGACATCCCCTGACCTTATGCTGTCCTTTATAGAAAAGTCTGCTATACTCACCACATACTCTTTTCCTCACCTCCCACACAACACCCAGGCACCCCAAGCAGACTTATTCCCCCTATCCCCACCCCTTACCCACCAGGACCACTAGTGTTAAGATCACCAACAACTGTCATCCTTCCAAAGACGGCAGTCAACTCTGAGTCTCGTTTTAACCTGACTTCTTGGCAGCACCTGACACATGTGATCACACCACACTTGCCAGACTTTCTTTGCTTGCTTCTGGGAAACATCCGCCTGGCTGGGTTTTCTTCTTCCTCAGTGAGCTCAAAGCTGGCTCCCCCTAATGCCCCGTGGCCCGGCGCTGGGTCCTCATGTTTTCCAACTGTACTCTCTGGGTGACCTCCGTTGGCCCCAAAACCTTAAAGCCCACCCATATGCCCACTTCCCCCAATCTATACCTCTAGCCGTGGCCATCCAATTGGGCATCACCACCTGATAGCCATGGGGGACATCAAAAGTGTGTCCCAATTCTTGATGCCACCCATCCCCAAAATTCTAGACGTTACCCTTAATCCTTGTCCTCTCATGCGTCCATATCCAAGTCCTGTCCTCATTACCTTAGACAGTGTGATCTCACCAAACTCCAGGACGACCACAGAAGTCCATCCTCTCTCGCTGGGACTACTGAATGTCTTATAACTGGTTTTCCTATTTCTCTGCCTGCCTCTCCATAGTCAATTCGCCATGTAGCCGTCAAGAGCAACTTTTTAGACACAAATCAAATCATGTCAATCCGTTGCTCAAAATTCTATGAAGGTATTTCATCATATTCAAACTCAAATCCAAACTCTTTACCACAACCACCAAGGTCCTACATAATCTGACCTGCATGCATATCCCCACCTGATCTGGACATGGCCTGTCTAGAACACATTCCACGGGGGTTACCTGTATGGATTGGACAATAGGTGCGGTCAGCTGAGAGAGACCAGGAAGCATGTCCAGAAAAACAGTGCAAATATCCAATCGATCGGGGGTCCAGGCTTTGGTTCTCTTCCAGTCAGCATCCATTGCTGAATCTGTTTTCTCTCTCCCATCTCAAGTTTTTACTTGACCCAGTGCCCTACACACTGTGACCGGGCCTCAAAACTATAGCTTCATTGGACCCTGCTTCAAAAGTCCTCTCTCACACCCAGTTCCTAGCACCAAAGGTCTTTAAAAGGTCTCCATAAGTAGGCAAATAAATCTTCCACTGTTTTTCCAGTGAACGTCTTCTCCACTATGTCCTAAGATGTGCCAAGATTTCCAATAGAAGGAGCACACAGCCACGTGTCCTGTCAGCCCCCAAAACCCTCTCCTTTGCCCAAGTCAAGGTATCAGAGGAAAGACTGTGGGGAACGCTGACCTGTGGTGAACTGAGAGGAGGTGGGGGGTACACGGGTGCGTTTATCACTTCAATTATCTTTCTGACTTGTGTCCTTGACCTTGTTGTATCAGGGTGCCCTCAGGGGATCTTTTCCAGTTACACACATTATTGCTAATTATTTCTACTCCTCAAATAAAATTATTCAGGTATATCAGAAATGTGCAGTGCAAGAAAACACGACTTACATAAATGTGTACGTATATATTATATGTTATATACTACATATTAACAAATAAGCGAAGTAGAAATACAAGACAATAAATACTACTCTCAAGTCTGATTACATCACTTAATGGCAGTATCAATCCTCAAGATCTCATTTGCCCTTTAGGTCCCTATTTGAACCTTACTCCTTACATTATAAAAGTTATAAAAATCCCTTAAAATATCGCCCATAAAATCAGGGGGGAAAAGAAGCCATATCAAACAAACCCTGCTTCAACCTCATCACTTACACCTTGTTGCTAGCTTCAAACATCTTAAGAACCATTTCTAAAAAAAAAAAAAAAGGGTTCTCTCCAAAAGCAGCTTCACAAAGAAACAGCTCCTGGGGCAGAAAGGTGTGATTTAAGACACCAAGAAAGCTCTCCGCTTCTCTGCCTCTCCGCCTACCAGACAGTTCCTTCCTCTGAGCTTCCAGTCCTTGGGCCTTTAAAAGTCTACTCACAATGAAGTACTGGCACCATCTTAAAATCACCTGAAGGGTCATTCAGTGGATTGCTAATGGAGTGCAAAGCTCTTGACAAATGGAGAAAAATAGGCTCCAAGCAGATAGGGACATAAAAGAAGGCAAAAGAAAGGTATTTTTTAAAAGGAACTTAGCCAAGGAAATCAAAGCACAGATCACCTCTGCTTTGGGGTGGCTGACCTTGTGTTTATCTTGCTCTCCCATGCTACCTACAATAATAGCCTCCAAGACCTACACATACACCTCCTCAGGAAGCACCTTCTCGTGGCTGGTATTACACAGGTTTTCTGTAATCTGAAAATCACTCGCCCACCAGGGCTGGCTTCCTGCTTATCTTCCTTATACTGTAGAAAAGCTCTAGGTCATTCCTTGTGCTATTTTTAAATGCAGAGAGTTCAATAATCAAATATTAGGCAACGACTATATGGTAAATACAACATATAAATTTAACCCATTTCTCTATATTTTCTGAATATTATAAAATGGGCAATTTTTTCCCATTTCTGGGAAAGAAATGTGTCCAACTGCTTGCATGGTAGCTCACTTGTGTCACAAACCCCAGGCATTGAGAACAAAGCAAATCTTATCAACAGCCCCATGGGCTAAACTTCTCCCGTCTGGGATACATGACTTTTCTTCTCTCTCTCTCTCTCTCTCTCTCTCTCTCTCTCTATTAGCCCACCAACTTCAAAGCTAATTTACTGGCCCAAGATTTAGGTCAGCAGTGTCCCTTTTAAAACAAAGGAGGAGGCAATTTTTATCGTTTTAAGCTCTGATTTGCATAGGAGACAACCAGGAAGTCTTGAGCAACTTTAAAAGCATCAGCTCAGATCATGGCACTCATTCCAGCATGGCCATCAGACGCAAGAGCTGGGGGGACAACATGGATGCTGAAAAGCAGGCTGATCTTTCAATAGCACTTTGCACCATCCACCGGCCCCTTTCTGCAAGCTTACTCCCTGTTTCAGCTTCCCAGCTGCAGTGTCAGGACAGCAGGCTGACCCAGGCCTCAGCGAGCACCACGTCGAGGGGGACACATGCCAAGGCCTGGGCCAGTGTGGTATTCCCTAAGGTTTGATGAGGTCACTGCCAACACTCTTTAACCAAGAATGTGGGTGATGGGAAAGTGGTATCATCTTAACACACTTGAGAGGAAACCAATTTTGAGTCCAGGAAAGGCCAAACACACTTTAAGCAGCACATACCAGATCATTAAACATTAAAAATCACTTCTCTTCTCCATTCTATCTGATCATGCTCACTGGTAGAATAAAGGCTTCAAGCTTTTTCCTTGAATACTGTGTGTGTGCTTGCGCATGCGCACGCGTGCGCGCATGTGTGTTTGTGTAATATACAAATATGCTACATTTAGTGACTTGTAGTTACTTTTCATTCTTTTTTATTGTTTAGTTGTTGTTTCCCTCACTCCCCCAAAGGGTACTTTGAAATCTTTCCAGTTTTTACAATTAAACCTAACCATCTGGACTAAAATCTTCACATTCACTAAATTAGTCACAGATTTTGTGGGTAAGCTGAGAAAGTAAATGCTATGCTCAGTGCTAGGATTTAAACCACATCTACCACAGCAAAACACTCCAATAATCTCTCCAATTATGCACGCACATTCAGACTCAAATAACATGGAGGCAACTATACCTCACTGCACAGAATATTCGTACAGTCAGTATCACTCTTTAGATCCCGAAGTGAGTTGCAACAGATCCAAAATGAAATTCTTCAAAAACCCTTCAGAATTTATTTTTACAGACAAAAGATAAAACTACCTATTTTTCCACCACCATTTAACTTCCTTCTCTTACTAGTGTGTGCTGACAAGCTGCTCACCAAATTCGGGGGGCGATTTGAAGAGGTCTGTTATCTACATGTTGAACACCAATAAAAATGTGATTTCAATATACTTGTCATTTCTGGATTTTTCAAGTATGAAAGTCTTCGAACCTCTTCAGATTTCATTGCATCAGAAAAGGAAAATTCAACATGCTTAAGGTTCAAGTGATTTCGTGTTATCATCTACTCGCAGGTAAATAGTGGTACTTATTACAGAACTGCCGTCAATCTAAAATAGGGCAAGATTATCTGGTGGAAGTAATTGAAGCTGTATTAACTCCAGGTAAGCAGAAAACACTGGTTCTTACAAGGCAGTAACATATATATATGAATTTATAGCAGGTTCATTGATTCATATGCTATTGCCCTTCAAAGGACACTAATCCTTTAATATAAGCTAAGACAGAAGGTACTAGACTTTAGTGTAAGTAGGTTTATAAACATCATTTTCAGAGCAACTTAAAAAGGTTAGCATTTTTCCCTTCACATTTTACATGAGCCACAGAAAGCATCCACTTAAATATTAGAGAAAGCACAAAGAAGTTAGAGAGGATGAATTAAAAACAAGGGGAACCCTTGTTAATATACAGGAAATTCAACGCCAATTCCTGTTTTTTATGTGCATGTGAACAAGAACTAAGCTCAGTGAGATATATGATGTATTTAGGTGGTTTTTTAAAACCCTCAGAAGCATTCCCATTGTGGAAACACTGACAATTTGGTAAAAAAATCAAACAAACAAAACTAAAAAGTAACTTTCTTTCCAGGCTGGATTAAAATTTAAGAGATTGCAAGCTTGTAAAGCCTCTAGGCTGTCATAAGCATTAACACCAGCTATGTCTTTTATCTTGGCACTTTGGTTTTTGTTTGCTAAGTAAACCTAGGTTGAGCACGTTTTAACAGTCAAACAATACCTCCCAAAACCAAATTTCAGTGAGCATTTGCAGGGATTTACCTCTTTGGTAAAATATGATGTTTTTATTGCAGGATTTTTTAAAAATGTTAATTACACAAACTTAATCTACTTAGTGACTATAACAGCGTTAAATGTTATGATATTTAAAAGTTAGAAGTTTCAAAACTTACGCTGGATGCTCACAAAAATAAAATCTAGTCTCTTCTCTAATACAGAAAATATTAGTAGAAAAGCATTTGGAGTGACCGACAGAACATTAAAAAGTCACTAGTTTGACAAGGCTAATCCATTAAGACCTAAATCTTTATACCCTTTTCGCTCCCTCATTCTTTTCATCCTCCTGTTGCTTACCACCACCCCTTAAAAAGGAAATAGATCTGCAAAATGAAGTGATCAGCCATGACCTTGACTCAAAAATTAAGCCATTTCAGGGGTTCCCTGGTGGTGTAACAGGTAGGCTTTGGCACTCTCAACACCGTGGCCTGGGTTCAATTCTCAGCCAGGGAACTACCAAACAAAACAAAACAAAACAAAAACAAACAAAAAAAACACAATTAAGCCATTTCAAAAGGATCATTTTCCCAAAATAATAGTACCATAATTGAATAAGGAGAAAAGCAAAACAAGATCACGTTAAGCCAATTTAACAATTTATCTAATATGCATCAAGTATAACAAACAAATAATTTTAATGTTACTGAAAGAATGGGCATTTACAAGGCCAAACAGCACACAAAGACATCATGTAGAAGCAATACTTGTAAGCATCCAGAGTTAGCATTAGGGTGACAATTAACATAGTACAAAGAAGCATTTTTAGATAAAGGGTTTCACTCTTAAGATTAATGTAAAAATAAAAACTAAATTGGAGTGTTCAAAATGATACTTTTGGAAAACAACATTTTACTAGTGATTTTCTTAAGCCTATTATTCATAAAAGGATTAGAAGAACGGACTACAAGTTCAATGGAAACAAATGCCATAATTTCTGGTCTTCTACTGTTAGACACAATCTAATTCTTACACACACACACACACACACACACACACACACACACACACACAGAAATTCTGGCTGCCAGGCAACCCTCCCACCACCAATTCCTATACCACTTCACACTGCCCTTGCTAGAGAGTTCCTCCCTATTCAATACCATGGCCCTTAACTGATGAAATAGGGGGGAATTTCTGCAAAAGGTCCACATTATTCAAGAGAATACATTGTCCACAGCTGTTTTAACAAAGGCTCTCAACCAAACAGCCTCTTTCCCACACACCTTTCTACCTTTTACTCCCTACCTCCATCCACCACCACCACCAATCCTCCTTATTTGAACAAACAGGAAAATTCAGCAACAGCCATTGTCCCTCTTAGCTGGAGGAACCTTAAATTTTTAGCTTCCTGACCAAGCAGCAAAGAAATGACAACCTGCCTCCGCCTCCCTCCCCCCTCTCTTTACAGCTTAAGAAGTACACTTGGCCAGGCCGTTCTCACCATTAAACCATTCATTCATTCATTCCTCCCTCGTGAAAGAAACGGGTAAAATGCTGAGCATGATCACAAAACATAACACTGGCCATTCAATTCCTATACTTTATGGCCTCATTCTTTCATCTCCTGCTCCATAGGATTTGGTGAACGAATAAATCTTAATCTATAAACAAATGGTTTGCTCTACAATTAAACCATTCATTCCCCTTTTTTTTTTTTTTTAAACTCCTGTTTGGCGGCTACCCAACCCAGAGACTTCTAGGGTCCTCCATTATTTAGTGCTCCTAATGGTCAAAAGGCAATAAGCTCATTTGGAGTTTATAAAACTATGCACCATCAACAAAAGCATGTAATACTTCCAAGATGCACAGTGGCTTCCACTGGCACAATGGGGGAACTGTGTGTAGTCTCCCCCAAAACAAAAATGCCCAGCTCCAATTAAGCACCCTGGGGGCCTTCAAAGCAGTTATGCTAAGTTGCAAATACAGCAAGATCCACTTGAACTCCAACTGTCTTGTATGCTTTTCCTCCCAAGGTAGGGAAAAAGCTGGGGCAGACTGACCTCATTAAAGGGTAATTAGTGAACCCCTGGACTTGAGGGGCTAGCACAATCGTGCCTATTGTAAGCATTTCACTATGGGGCCACTATTTCCTTTTTTTCTTTTTTTAACCTAGGAGGTCTCTACAATCTTAAAGGCCCACATTTAAAAATTTTAAGGATTTCAATCTGGCTATATTTTCTACCACCAGTCATACATAGGGCAGGAAGAAAGGAAGCAGTACAAAGAGCAGGCCTATGTCTTTTGTGGAATTCTGGCATAGCTAAAAGTTTTCAAGTAAAATCATTTAAACGAGTTATAGGCTATAAATAATAAATAATTTAAAATAAGCTGTGTTATGTAAAGTGAAATAAATGTTCCACCTCTTGGTTACAGAGATGGAAAACAACACATTTTAAAAAGGACATTATAAATCAATCATTATAGAGCATTTATGATTATATGTGACAATGATGTTGAAAAAAGCAATTGATCTATTTATATGTGAAGGTGTTATTTAGAAACTAATACAAAGTAATGTGATCAACAAAACCACTTTACCATCAATAAAATTCATCACACTTCTTTAAAATCCATTACTACAGTTAGTTATCAATCTGCCAAGACGACGAGGACTGAACACTACTATAAAATACACAGTAAATTTGGCTGTTTATATTCTTTAACTTAAGAGTACTACCTTTCTGCAAATATTAAGCCAGCAACCCACTGCCTTGGTACTAAAATTCACCCATAGGTAAGAAAGTAGTTTTTAAGGCAAGCAATAAAGCTAAATTTGATCTTCTCAGGAACCAATGTTTAAACAACCTTAATCTTTACATATAATCAGGTGGATCAATAGATTTATAAATATTAAAAAAACAACAACAACAAAAACAAAACCACTGGAAAGGAGGAAACAGAGTTGGAGTAATGACCTTCCTCAGAGCTGAGTCACCCCCCAAAAGTCCAGCACATTCTCCTAACAGTGGATTATGTAGAGAGAAACACGAGGTAACAAGTCACAGGAAGCCAGCGACTATGCCTACTTCAAACCAAAAGTTCCAACAGCTTCCGGAGGACTGCTCAGGAGCGTGTGCTCCGGATCTAAGCACACACTTGAAGGATAACATTTAAGCCCACTGTGACATCTTTAATGCTACCCTCGTATTTGTTAAGCCAATTAACCAGCCAATTCGTTTATTTGGTTTTATAGCTTTTGAATGTCAAATAAAAGAAATTTAAACGTGTGTAACAAGTCACAAGCAGTTTGTGTTTTAACCAAATACACTTAAGCTCTATTTAGAAGTGAATTTGTGTGCATTTGTGTTCTACTAAAACCCTGTTCCAGGACCCCTCCACTAAACTTGGGCAAAGATCCTTGTTTTGTTGATTTTAGAAATACCTGCAAAAGTTATTTGCGTAACTTAAACATGTGTAACACACATTTTGAGAAATCAGGAAAAGATGGAAAAATCTTCATTATTAAGAGATGGGGCGGGGTGTGAAACCCCACCTTACTTGTGCTTTTTAAGAATACCTAACATACCCAGTAAAGGACCCTTTGAAGAAAAAAATGTAAATCCTGGAAGTCCTTCCGAACAATTGGAAACGCTTCCTCCTCCTAAAGTTAAATCCAAAGGCTCAAAAAAATAAATATTCAAGAGCATTAATTTGTTTCTAGATGTGTGCGTGCAAGTAAAACAGCAGTCATAATGTGGAAATTTCAGTCACGTTTTGCAACTAATTGGAAGCAGATTAGAATTCCGCCTCAGGGGAACGTTGTCAAACTAGAAGCTGGAGCAAATGAAGAAAGAGGTGAGCGCTTCGTGAAGAGCTGACACATTTACAGCGCTCTGGGCTATAAACGGGTCCTGGGAGGGAAGGAGGGCGCGTCCCGGCTGCGCGCCCCTGCCCGCCCCACAAGGAGCGCGCAGCCCAGCCCGCGGGTGCGAGCGGGCCACGCCCCCGGGGTGGGGGGGCCTCCATCTGCTCCAGCCAAGGAACAATAAACTAACTGGGGCCTTCCTAAGAAACCAGTGGTTCAGATGAGATAAACCTGAAGACTGATAAACTGGAGCTCGCAGCAAAAGTCGAGGGAGAGAAGGTTTCTTTTATTTTGAAAGTGGGGGGAGGGGAGAGAAAGAGAAAGCAGATTGTGGAGGATAATACAGTAATAGAGTAATGGAAACAGCTGCTCGCTTTCTACTTCAGTGTCTGGCATCTGCTGCGGCATCATGGGAAAGGCTGGTGAAGGATTTGGGCAAGGAATGTAAATGTAGACAATAGGCCAAATGGAGTTTGATGCGGAAAAGCTCAATTGCTGTGTTTTAAAATCATGTTGTTCCCTTTGGGGAGCAGACGCAAACAATACTACTTGCTCAAATTCCACCTTCAAAGCAGTTTCAAGGTTTGGGAATGTGAATCACTTTTCAATCAGTTACTTAAGATGGGAAACAATATAAAGGGATAAAGCCTGGTTGTTGGAGCAGCCTCCGTTTGTCAAAGTGTCCTGCTCATCTTGCACCAATCTTCACTGAAAAGTTAAACTGAAGTACTTTTCTACATGTTTCACTTACTTTGAAACAAATTTTTCTTAAATCACCACTGCTTACTTCTGAACTGGCCCAAGGGACAATTTCTATTTGTTGTGCCTATTTTCCCCTTGGCTGCAAAGACTCAGTTCTAATTTAATTTCCATCACAAAAGAATTGGCAAAGAACTAAAACACAGAAACACATAACTGAAGTGCTGCTGTGCTAGTCATAAGCCTATAATAAAGCACAGATTTGATAGCATTATCCGTGTACTGTGGTGAACCACACACAAATAAACAGTTCTCCATGAAGAATGAAAACCCCAGGCTTCACCCCTTCCAATTCAAACATTGTTGCTTTTAACATGAGCCATCCATAAAATCAGCCAAGGCAGTGACAGGAAATCCAAAAGTAATCTGGTCTGGCTACGTACACTTTGCAAGAAAAATGCTAGGAGATGCTTTCCAACTCATCCTGATGATGTTCTAAGTGAAGAATGGGTAAAACTAAAATCTAGGCATAGAAACAAATGGTACTTTTTTATGCCAAGTGAATTCAAACACATGGTGGGTATAGAAACCAAAAAAAGTACAGCCCCTCCAGTATGTGGGAAGCTTGCTGACCTAACTAGGAACAACTCAGACATAACCTTTGAACCTTCAGTGACTAATTCGAAAGACAAAAAAGGTGTACCTAAAGCAGCCAGAAGTCCAGATGTGCTTTCCCAAGAAACCAACCAGGAGGTTTCTTTAATCAAAAGGACGACGAACAGTGACTTGTGACTTCTAGGAGTTTATGAAAGTGTGACCAATTGGAACTTTGTCGTCTGTTGCTAATTGAAGCATATAAGAGAGTCCATTTCTTAAAACATACTACAAACACTTTTTTTTTTTTAATTCACTGCCACATGACAAAAACCAGAATCAAGTTGACTAGTAGAAGATCAGTGCAACCAAAGACCAAGCTATTATTTCAAACTGTCAGGGGAAGGCAGTAAAATTGCTACCAGGTCTCCTTAAGTTACCCTTCAATAAAAAGAAGCCATCAGGGAAATAAGAGGAAAAGAAAACACATCAAAACCTTAAAAGTCCCTTTAAGTAAAATTATACGTCTGTGGCACCATGCCATCTGCTCTCCGGTTAACATAATAAGCCAATTCCACGACCCAAATATCTGCTTTCTAAAATCATTAGGTACAACACAAAATATAATCAATATATTTTTTTAAACTGTACAAAAACCTACATTCATGTGGCATTATTGGAATATGCCTAAATGTCCCTGTAGGCACATTATTCTTAAGGTGCTAGCTGACAATGAGGATTCCCAGGAGGCAAAAAAGCTCAGTGGTTGAGGTAGAATGTCACAGTGAATAATAATCAAACCGGGGAGGGGGTGGGGGTGAGAAAGAAAAGGACAGCTTTGGAAAATCAGCAGTAGTTTTATTCATCACTTCCGTGCCATTTGTTTGAATCGAAACATCCTTCCCTTGGAATTCTCTTTTACAATTACAGTATTTTTTACATTTTCATTTAGCTTTGCTGAGGGGAGGAAAAGCCTCCTGAAACCCAGATGAGATCCAGGTAGTTCAAGACCCACTGACCTACCAAAATATAAGAGTGATTTGCTTTGGGATCACTTCAGTTCTTTAGGCAAAACCCATCATCTCGTTTAGTACACTTACTCCCAAAGGTAGTTCTACCCAAAATTTAGCAGATACAGAGATCTCGCCTTTAGGAAGAACGCACCAACCTCACCCTCTTAAATATCCTTAGAGCTCTCAAAATAACATTACAAACAGTCCAAGTGCTGGTCAATTGACTATGAATAGTTTAACAACCTTTCATTCCTTTGCAAAGACTTTCTTCCAACTGCCAAAACCATTAGCTCAAATTAAGATGAACTTGCAACAGACACCAAGTAGTTTGTAGTGAAATTTCAACCGGGAGAGAATTGGACACCGATGGACCCATTTACTCTGCAGCAGAGTAGAATGAAAAATCAATGGTGATACTTTTTTTAAAAAGAATAAAGCCCATACTAACTGTATCCTCCCAATCCACTCGCAACCCAACATCTATATATAATTATAGCATTGAAATACATACACCTGTGCAATACCCACATAACAGGGCACCGGTCTGATCGCTATGGTAGTCTGTAATGCTGCTCTAAGTCATTCTGGAAGCAGAAATGTCATCTGTTCTCTTTCCTCCTCTCTAACCTTAAATGTACAAATTAAGAGGGTATTATTATTTATCGACAATAATCCGAGTGGAGAGGGTTATTTCCACTAAGGAAAGCCCAGCATTTCCTTAGTCCTGGCTTCTATGTTCTAAAAGAATGCTATACTTAGGAATGAGTGATTCAGGAATAAACTGTTTAGTATTCAAGCAAAACCCTTGATGTTCAGATCACTGGCAAGTTCAGAGTGCTGGCAATCAAAACTGTGTTGTGCTAAAGTAATTACTACAAAAAACTTCCAGTGCTTAATATTAAAGAATAGAAAAACATGATCCTACTCCCTCTTCTACACCTCGAGAGTGTGTTCAACATGGCAATTACCTCCATTCAAGAAGCAGAGTTTAAACTGCACTGAAACTCAATTATACCTATGACTTTTCAAACATACACTTCAAAAGGCAGGTCTCATCACATTCCAATCATTGAGCAAAATCTTTTTCTCTACTTATAAAAAATAGATTTTATCCCTCTCCCATGAGACATCTTCAAGTATAAAAATGATTTCTTTTTAGCTTTTGGAACCACTTTTTTTGCTTTATTAAAGCGGGGGGATGATGGAGCAAATGATGAAAGACAAAAAGAGATCCCATCTGATGAAGACAGTTCGAAGTACAGCTCTCCCAAATGTCACTACCACCCAGCCGAGAAGTGCCACCATTTTAAAAGACCGGATCGCACACTTGTTAACCAAAAACACATTACTTTGCTACTTTTAAGAATGTAAAGAAACTAGGAGTGTTAGATTTATGATGTAAGTGCTTGTGGCTAAAATAGCTTTCCAATTATCGAGGGCCTCTTAGGAAGAGCAAGAATGCATTATGTGTTAATGACCACAACCAGGGGTCCCTTCTCGACTCTTTTGTCAGAGCCCAAGCAGATCCTCCCCACAGCTTCACCATTAACATGTCTGTTTCCTGTCAGCCCACTCAGAGATAATGTCATTTATCTCAGGGAGGCACAAGCCCAGTCATTAGCTTCTATAAAAGACCTCAAACAAAGGCCGGATAATGTTTTACCCAGGGCTCTTACGAAAACCAGAACCCAGAAGCTTAGCATGTAAACTTCAAGGACTCAAAAGTTATCATCATTAAATGAATATATTCTTTGTTATCAATAACCCTAGACTACAGCTCTGAGGGAGAACCAGCTCTCTGAATAGTAAACATCAGTCCACAGCGCTATCACCTACAATTAGATTAGCCGATAAACGCTGACCAGAGTTAGCCTGAGAGAGCCTTTGCCCCCCTTGCCTCCAGGGGCAAAATTGACAGAATAATTCAGGTACTGACTAAATAGTTAGATCTTTGAAGAAGTGACCCCTTGTTGTGACTGCCTGCAGGAACTGAATAACCATTATAAAGTGTTCAATGGCTGGGCTTCTGGAAATCTTTTAAATAAAAGTGGAACTGGTTAAAATAAATGTAGAAACATGTGTTTTCACAGTGTTGCTCATATTACTGCAATTTCAAGTTTCTATGAAGTACCAGGTGAACTTTTTTAAATTAAGAAAACACACACACACACACACACACACACACACACACACACAGAGTCAAAACTGGAGCAAATCTCAACCATTCAATCCTTGTTTTTCATGCTGAAAACGAAGAACAGATGGTACTTTCCATGTTGTTTGAATCTGGTTATTGAACACCTCTGTGGTTAGGGAGATTTCTGCTTAGCGCTTTCGGCATACATTTCATTTGCTAACTATAAAATGCTGCTTAGGAAAAATAAGGCTTCATAACACTCTAATTAAAACCATTTTGCAGTCAAGCAATTTCACTTGAAGAGCATTCTTAACCTCATAACATTTGGACAATCAATCCCTCCCCCAGCTTTTTTACAGACTATTTGCAAAGTTATTAAAAGTTGCTAAACATTATTTAGCACAATCCTGATCAGTCATGTGTATTTTTTTAAATCTCTTCAGCAAACCCAGCAGATTTCAAATACTAGGCTCAGAACTCAGTGACCGGCCCAACTCAGACACAGGCTCCAAGCTGCTTGGGTTCTCCTAGACAGCTTCCTTGGGGAAAGCGCAGCCTCTCTGCACCCACCTCAAAAGCCCTGTCACCCTCTGAGGAAGGCTGTAGAAAAAAGTAAGAAGCTGGATCAATGCTGATTGGGAGCCACCCTTAGTTACCAACGTTTTAAACAGCTAAATCCCTTGTGTAGCTTTCAAAACAGTTTGCTGTCCGACAACAATGGACTTTGTTCTTTAATTATAGCAAGTGACCTTTCTGCCCTTTTATTTCACAGTAGATAAACTGCACTCTCTAAGCAGAATTTGTAGGGGGCACTATATTTGGGGAGGCATATTGACCACAGAACTCATTAATCAAAATATGTTCTTAAACAGCTCACACTCACTTAGAAAATGTGCCAGAATTCCCTAGTGAAGTGTAAAAAGGCTTCTACAAGTGAATTAAATACAATGAATGATAATATCCTTTATAGACAGGTCCATTTGTAGATCTCACCTCTAGGCTGTCAAGGACCAGCTTAGTCAAACCAGTGCGACATTAGAGAAATAATTCTCCTTTCTGAGTATGGACTGAGTAGTCAGAACCCTAAGACAACTCTAAGATCTCCTGTGCCTTCTATGTCTACTTAAGTAGCAGCTGTTTTTTAAAAATCTAAGTATTTCTGAGTTTTCCAACGATCAAATAAACCATGTAACTCTAACCATTTAGCCCAGCCGAGTGCCTGTGTCTGATAAGTCAAAACCGTAAGACAACTAAGGAGGATATATGCAGAAAAGCCACAACACAAGCTATTATGCTTCAAAAGGAAGGAGTGGGGAGGTGGAAAAGCAGTTTTTAACAACCAAAAGCCAACCCGTCAAATCTACTTATTCAGACATGTCACTGGTGGCTTAACCACAAAATGGGCTATAGAAATAGAGCTCAAACATCTTAGAATTATGGCATGTTTTGATTTTGTTCACGTATTAAGGGAGTGGCGACTTTTACAACATAGTTGTGGTTTCCACATAAAGGAGCAGAACACTCATTGATTTAATTAGGTTTCATAAGGTCCAATTTATCATGTTTTACATGACTTTGTGTAGTGAAGAAACAGAATAAACACACCAAAAATAGACATTTAAGCATGCTGTGAAAATTAACCGGTGACAGCCAGCCTTATGAATCTCCTGTGAACCTTCCAACCAGGAAGAAATAAAAAAGTGCACACACATATCCCCATTTTGTTTTGTACATTTGGCCAATCATGAGCCACATCTGATTGCTGAAAATTAATCATCTTTACTTCTGAGGCATTTGGTCTTTACAAACCCAGGTAATCAAGCAAGGCTGAAATTAAAACCTTGTACAAAACCTCAAAAAATCTTCCTTGTCAGGTGAGGGCTGTCCTACTAAAGCTTTACCTCCCATATAGGTAACCTCCTGTCTTTAGGAAGTACTGTTTTCTAAACTGAAGTCTAATGTACACAACCACGAGTTAGTGGAATTAGTTACTTCCCTTGGTGGCATCTGTGCCAGGGAGTGCCATCTCTGGGTGCCAAGGATAAGAGCATTCTTAAGAGAAGTTGTTCTGGGGCGGGGTGGGGTGGGGAGGAAAGCCTGCAAGAACAGTGTTCCTGAGCCAACACACCCCAGCTTGACAGAGAATGGCCAACACAGCAGGATTCAAAGCCCCAGGAGCCATCCTTTTAGAGCCCCTGTGCGCTCTGGTGGGAGGTGGAGGGAGTCTAAATGCACTGCGCTCTCTCCCCTCCTCCACCCCAGGCCCATCACGACTTGTTTGCTCTCCATTTATGTAATTCGTATTATCACATTTATACTGAAGATGAGTTGTATGGATATGAATAATTTAATTCTTCCAGTCTTCATCCAGCTTCCTCTGTGACTGGAAAGTGAAAAGAACACACAAAAACTGGAGAACCGACACCACACTCTCATCTCAGTTGCCATGACAGCAGTCTTTGAGATACTGAAATGTTCCGATTGCCAGCTAAACAAAATTGTTGAATGTGAACATTTGGCTGGAAGATTAAAAGGCTAAGGGGAATGCAAAAGGGCAGTACCTCCCACATTCCAGGCAGCAGTGAATCCAATCAAATGGCTCTGACTCCTTAACCACAGCCATTGTGAGCACTGGATTAGGGCAATTCATCTAGATAGTTAGAGCAGATTAGAACTGCAATTTGAAGGCGATTGGCAACAAAAGTAAATGCCCTACTGTACTAAGTAATAAGATGATTTCAGAAGGCCTTTTAGCAGAAATTATGTGAAAGTACACACTGAAACATAAGAAGGAAAACCTAGGATTTTACATTGATTAAATTCATCAATGTAAAATGCTGCCTGACCAAGGGGATACGAATAAAAGACGTGTTCAGAGGCTTTTTGAGATTTTGGCATTATCTACACCTTACTGGATCTTCCTTCACTTGGATGACAAAATCATCAAAACTTTATTCCTGTACTCCAACTTCAATCTTAAAACACATGAACAAAGAAATGGAAAAGGCTTAAACAGAAAACAGTGAACAAATGTACACAAATAATTACCAAGAGACATCTTACAATTTTGATCAAGTTAGAAATAGCAAAAATCAAGTGATTTAATAAGCATATTTCCAAACAACGCCACAAACCACATGATGTGAATGTTGCTTCTACAAGGCACAACCTATAAAATTAATCTAAAGATTGATATTATAGAAACATCACTCACTCCCAACCCCCAGCTCACTCTCAACCTGCCCGGTGGACAGGACACCTTCCATCCCAGGACATTACTCAACGGACAACCACCACCAGACCAGTAAGTCACAGGCCTCCAGCACCAAGCAACCGGACACTGGGGGCTGTTTTTCAAACACAGTGTCTACCGAGACTTGTAACTACATTTGAAGACAATGACAAAGATGGAAGGGTCCAAAGTGACTAAACCGAAGATCCCCCACTTCTCAAACACAACACATAATTCTAGTATCTTTTGGCTGTTTCCACATTTCAGAATACCAATCTGCCAAGTCTATCTTCACTTTTCTTACCAACTTTTCAGCTCCCTAGTCAAGTCAGAAATCCAAGTGACAACACTCTTAAATCTCCAGCTGAGAAGTGGGCGAGGAAACAAGGGTATAGCCCTACCTAGCAGCCACCAAAACCATTCCAGTCTTTCCACATAGTTACAAAACCAATGACCCAAGGATACCAACCAAAGCTGGGGTTTCATTCAGGACCAATGAGAGGAACCCATCCAAGGATGATATCCTATGACAGAACTATTTCGGAGAAAGTCATGAAAACATAAACGGAGTGAGGGTGGAGTGTAAATTAGAATCCCCAACATACCTCTCCAGAAAAGGCTCATACACCCTGCACCTAAGGACACATAACCAGAAATACTAGGAAGGGTAATTAAAAGGAAAAATGGTTCTCCTCAGGGGAGAAGCCAGGACACAAGTCAACTGCATGCACAGGTTTTCTGGTAGCACAACTGGCTGACTGGCCAGGAGCCCTTCAGCAGGGCAAAAGGTACTTAGAACACCCAGGCCCTCCCTCCTGGGGACCCAAACACTAGCATCCCAAGCAGCAGCAGCAGCAGCAGCAAGAGCTAAACACTGCACCCGAGCCAGCGACCCCGTACCCAATTTTCATGGACAGGATGCAAACAAGAGCAATCTCACAAGGAACCAGAAAGCATAGGAAGTGGAACTCACCCAGAGGCCCCCCCACACACACACCCCCACCAATGCACACAAAGAGGAAAGTGGGAGATCTAGGAAGGCGACTGTATCCTACCTTCTCCGTTTTCAGTTTCTTGATTCGCCTGTGGCTCTCCTCCTCCTCCTCTTCCTTCTTTACCAACAGACAGTTTCCCATGAGCCCTGAATCCGGGGCACTTTTGCTAACTTCCCCTGCAGCCGCGACACTGCCACTCCCAGTGCCCCCGCAGTGGTAGGGGCTCGTGCCACCTCCATTGCTCTTGGCCCCAAAGCCATAGAGGTGCCCCCCGGAAGGGGCCTGGTTGCCACTGCCATTCTGGTGGCCCTGAAGCAGGTCGTGCTTGTCCTTCCTGGATTTCCCTGCATCCTTATCCCGCTTGGCGCCTCGGCTGCTCTGGCTTTTACCTGGCTTCTCCTCTTTGCTTTTCCCACAGGAGGCCGCCCCCGCGGTGGCGGCGGAGGTGCCGGTGCTGGTACTGTTGCTGTTTGGGTTGCCGCCGCCGCCGCCGCCGCTGCTCACACTTTGACCCAGCGTTGAATTCATGCCAGTTGCCTCTCCAGGGCGCCCTTGGACTTCCTGCCTCTTGCCAGTGCTGCTGATCTCGGGAATCCCATACAAGGCAGCAGAAGGCAGAGATTTATTAGCATCCTTAGAAGTTTTACTCCTTTTCACTTTTGATTTGCTGGTCTCTTTGTGTGAATTCCCCTGGGGAGCAGAGGGCTGAACAGAAGCAAATTTTAGGCCATCAGCTAAGGCTGCGGTAGCACCGGCCCCACTGGAGGCCAGACCTCCACAATCCTTAGAGTTGCTGCTGCTAGTGGTATTGGTGGAATTATTCATCTCAAATTTCTGTCGGTCTTTCTCCAAATCAGCGTCCAAATCAATGATTAAATTTCCAACCCCGATTTCCCAATCATCGCCACTGTCATAAGTATCAACGGTATTTGGATCCACACCTTTTCCTGCAGTAGAAATGTTCACTGACATCCTGAAGATGAGCTCTCTAGAATAAAAATCCGATGAACTTTCCTTTGGAGATGAGGGGACATTCGTTTAGCTCCGCTGGGCTTTCTCTTAGGGGAAAAAAAAATCTTCTAATCTTCCTCTTCTCTTTCCTGCCCCAGGAATGTGTCCAGGGATTTTACACCCTTCAGTCCAGGTCCACCTTTTCCTGTGAAGGGGGGAAAAGTCGAATATTTCTTGTCTGGGTGTTACCAGAATAAAAAACGATTAATATTGGGGAGTCAGTAAGGGGTACAGGGGAGGATGCAGAGTAAGGTGGCTCATGTATTGTCTCCACAGTCCAATATCAGGTATAAAGGAAAATAACCAAGCCCCCAAAACATACCCACGACAGTAAGCATCTTACAGTAGCTAAAAAAGAAAGTCCCTTTAGCAACAACACAAGGATCATCACTTTTTAAAAGGCATTAAAATATCTTAATGATCTGAGTCAAGTCCAGAAAGGTTAAGAAAAAGAAAAAAAGAAAAGAGCTTAAGCTTTTTTTCTGGCACATACATGTGATATCTCAACCCCAGATACACAGCCTGAACACTCAGACAAGAGGAAGGAACACGGCTTTAAACATTTCTAAACATATCCTAGATCTTGCAATTTTAAAGACCAGACCCTGGAAGTGCTCTGAGGTTAGTTTCAGAATGATGTTGCTAAATTCTTCTTATTCCTAATTTTATTACTTCTTTTTACAAATTGTCTGGGCAATCTGGTTTTTGTTCCCAGTAAGGAACAGAAAACAACAATCAGTAATTCCCCCCCCACCTCCATACACATACCCCCTTCCTATCCTCTCTTTCCCAACAGTTTATACAATTTTATTTTTTAAATATACACATCTCTTAAGAGCATTTCTCTATAGAAAAGACAGTGTTAAATAAAGAACTAAATATCTGCCTTTTGAGGAAAAAAAAAAAAAAAACAAACCACCTAAACTCTTCTACCATATTCCTAGGTCACACACTGGCTCAATCTGTTAAATATGGTGCTGCTGACTGTACGAGGAACTGATTAAGACATACACTTTAAGTGATCTGCGCCAAGGTGGCCTCAATGACCGCAAATGAGTGTGTGTTTGACAAAGATCAGTTAAAACGGTTTTTAAAGGGATCAGCCCCCTTTTAACAGTTGATTGTCAAGAAAAATAAATAAATATACATACACACACACACACACACACACACACACACATTGCTTACCTTTAATCCTTTATCATTTTTTAATTAGGCCAGCAAATCAAAATGCCTTTCCCACTCCACTCGGCAAACAAGCCTGTGCCTCATTTTACTTAAACACCAAATGATCAAGAAGGAAGAAACCAAATAACACATCTCAGCCAGAATAATCACTCGATAACATTATTCCATCTCCCCACCCCCCCTTTTGGCAAACAGATCAGGAGTCCTTTTCTCCTTAAAAAAATGTGTCACTGTACAGCTGGAAGATAATGTTTCACATTCACAACAGAAGCACCAAAGGTTTTTTTTCCTCTTAACAAGCATCGAGAATAATAGTTTTTGGTTTTTTTTAAGAGAGCTTAGAGAAAAAAGTTTTCCCAACTTCTCATTCCGCCTTCAGTTCCAGACTTCGGCGTCACCGTGATCAGTAAGTAATGATCCCGTGTAGCAAACCTAGAGGCGTCCGCTAGTAACAAGACAGAATGTGCTAACATCGGGATAAATTAGTGAAAGGGAAGAAAGAAGAAGAAGAAAGGACTGAAAATCTGGGCTGGATTCCGCCTGTTAGTCGGGAAGTGGCATTTTTCCGCCCGTCCTGACAGATTTGATTTCTTGAACTAACTTAGGAGGCAAGGAGGGGGCGGGGGCGGAGGAGGAGGAGGAGGAGGAGGAAGAAAGGGTGGGATGAGAAGCGGAGCCAGAGGAGGAAAAGAAAGGTGTGGAGGCTCCGGGAGGGGCGCAGATGACTCAGAGAGCTGATAAACCAGTTACAACAGCCTTCGCTCGGGGCCGCGGGGGGAAGGGAAATAACGGCGATGAAAATTGGTTCGGTCTTCGAAACCTAAAGGATGTGATGTTTTCCTGTTTTATGTTGTTTTAAGAAAAAGGAACCGAGTTCCAAGTAGAGTCCCCGAGGGGGGAAAAAAATCCCGCTGTCGCTCAAGCCAATCAGTCAGGCGGTAATTCGATAATTAGAGTCAAAAAAGATTTTTTTTTTAAGGCGACCTTTTCCAGGACAGTTTTCCCTATTTATAGTCGCAGCAAACGGTGCGTCTCCCTTTTATTTATTTTTCTCTCCTCCTCCTCGCTCGCCCACCCCCTCCTGTGTTTAGTCAGATGGCCCCGGAGCTTGGCTTAGTATTTTTAATTAGCTGGCGTTTGGAAGCTAAAAGCAGTAATGAATTGTTGATGGATTGGAAGTGGAGAGTCGCTTTGCTGGAAATGTCGGGGTTGGGGGAGGGGGATGGGCGAGTTAGCAACAACCAACCATCTAAAAGGAGCGATTTTGTTACAGTGCAAGCCTTTCACATCACGTGAGGATCAAGGGCTCAATTGGTTGTCGTGAGAACAAAAATGGTGACAAGCGTATCAAGAAAATACTGATCTGGTCTTTAAAAAAAAGCTGAAGGTCTCTCCCCTCCCCCTGCACACTCTCTCCCCACCGCCGCCTACCACCACCACCCCCTGCAGTGGGCGCAGCTACAAGTTATGAATGTGAAACATTTCTCGCAGATCTAGGCTCTCGGAAGTTCGGAAGGAGTGAAATGTAATGAGCACAAGAGCAAAGCAGATGTTTTAAAGAAACACCTTATAAACCTTTCCTCAACTTACTTATCTCCAATTTGTAGGCTTTCCCAAGGGGCCAACGATAGGGACGCCGAGACGAGGGAGGAGGGCACCTTTAAGCTACTTGGATTTTAGGGACCCCCCCTTCATGTCTTAAACAAAGAAAAATATCTCGCTAGCTCCCAAGCCAGGTCCCGTAATAAACACACCATTGCTACTATTTGTGGGTTTGTTTGGGTTGGGTGGGGCTTTCCCCCCCTTAATGGTGTTTTGCTACTTGCTTTTTTAAGGAGGTGGAAAATGGTAATTATAACCATTACATGTAATGGGTGACTATTCCCTTGTTTAACATTAAATTATTGGGCACTAGGATGTGACAGGAGACAGAAATCGGCTTGTTCTGCCCTTGCCCCCATTTTCCTGGCTCGGTTTGGAAGAGGGTCTTGTCCAGCTAGGAGAGCAGGAGAGGGAGTGAGGTGAGCCAGAGAATGGACACTGCAGATCAGGATATGTAACTGTGTCACTTTTATACTCCTTGGGTTAGAACCCCAAAGGCAATTTACTCTAAGTTACCCCGAGTGCCCAGTGAAGCTTAATTTGTGTGAAGAAGTTACAAAATGCTTCACCCTCCACTGACTAAAATTCACCCTTCTTGAGTTGTTGTTCTCAATGCAAAAGCCAAACCCTGTAACTAGTTCCTCATTTCAATGCATAAAACTCGCACATTCCCCTGCATGAAGTCCCCGCTAAGTGCTATATAGAGACACACCACGCAACCGTACTTACGGTCTGTATTGGATCGAGTTGACCTTTTCCTTCTAACTGCATTGAATGTGTTTGGTTGCAGCCGCTTTATTTTGGAAATTATAAGCTCTTCAACAAATTTATTATTAAAGAAGATGAACCATCAAATGTCACAGACTGTCCTGTGTATTTTTTATAAAAGCAAAAATTAAAATTAAAAAAAAAAAGAAAACAAAAATCCCCCTGGTGCACACACACAACAAGCTTGTTCTGCAACACTGAAATCAGGACTGAAATACAACACACACACAGGGGGAGTGGAGCAAAAGGAGCTCTCAGCCTCTATACCTGAAAGGGACTTTTCTTTGTTCCCATTGCCCTTTCGGATCGGGCCAATCAGAGAGCAGCTTTTATGAAACTGGGCTCTCTCATTGGCTAGCTGCTTTCTCTTGGCTACTGTAGGGGGTTGAGAAATACACACGTATAAAACACACACTGAGAACGGGTGGGGGTGCGGTGGGGGGTGGTGGTGGAGACAAAGCGTTTTATTTTCCAACCAGATTGGGGTACAGGAACCTCCTGCAGTAAGAAGGGGGGAAAATGGTGCGCCCGTTTCAATTACTACATCATTCACACAAAACACATTTATTAAAACAAACCTCAAACAGGCTGCAAGGAGCGGAGGTCGGTAAATACGAGTTTGATTGTGTTATCTTGGGGGAAATAATGTATGTGATCGCTCGGTGGCAGAGGGAAGTCAAATGAGCCACTAGCGCGGAGCGAGGAGAAAAGGGAGGCTGGCGGCGTGGAAGTGACTCCGAGCGTGTTGTTAGCCTCCCTTCCCTGTCGCAAGGACTCGGCAGCTCGAACTCCCAAGACTGATTTTTCCGTATGGCAGCTCCTAGCTTTCGACCCTTCCCCACCACTTTAACCTTCTTCCTTCCCCCCCGCACCCGCATCGTGTCTCTCTTTTTACTCGCTGATTAAATAAGAAAAATCGATCTGGGGGTAAAGGCGGTAGTGGAGAAACAAATGTAACCCTTTTGTTTCCAGTCTCCTGGTCTACCAGCACTGACGTGCGAACGCAGGCAACCATTTAACCACTACGTAAACGGTTCTTCCCTGGCATTAGTAACAAATCTTTCCCACCTGGTCCTAGGTGGCTCCAAAAAAATACAAAATAAGCTCGCCAGCCAACCTCATTAACACCTGGGGCTAGCCTCATTTAAAAAAAAAAAATCGATTTGTGGGAGATAAATATACTAGGACGATTAACCCATTAAACAGTCCCAGCCCACAGTTTTAAACTGACAGAGTATCTGAGTTCCCCTAACCCCCAAATCTTAACCCTAACTTGGGGATGGGGGTGGGGTGTCAAAATCCTCTTACTGCCACACCTTGCAATCCACCAAGACTTCAGAAATATTTTAGAATTTACTGTAAGGCAAATGACAGCACCCAAGTTAATAGGACTCTGAGGGCACAGGATAAGAGAGGTTAAAATGAAATAAGTTCAGTACTGTGCTGCACAGCTAATATACTTACACTACTGTATTTGTATACATTAAGCCTTTAGAGCACTTTTAATTTTTCATTGTTATTTTTCAGTACTTTTAGGAGCTACAATATGGAAATTCAAAAGTCTAAGGGTGCTCTAAATTTCATCAAAAGCATCATGAATTTAAAGATCCAACACTACTGGGATTGTAATTTCCACATGGCAATTGCAATTCAAGATTGTCCTAAAAGAGTCAATTGGACATGTAAAGTGAATTAGTGCTAGCAGAAGATAACTTATGATATAAATATTCAGTGATAACTTTGTGTAACAATAAAAATATTCATGTCACATATTTTAAGTAATGTCTAATAACTCATGTTTGAGCTTTCAATACCATTCACAAATAATATGCCAATTAGTTCCACAACTCAAGATGAACTATATTCAATGCTGCAAACAGTAATAAAGAGCACTTTCTACCCTTTTCTAAGGTATAGAAACTAGAGGAATGCGATCTACAATAGTCCTTAGATCTCCCTAAATAGATCTGTATTCAAATCAAAGCTGTACATTAAGAAATAAAATGGTGCAAATTAGGTACCTGATATCCACTTATTCTCCATTTTAGTTTTGATGTTTGTTTTATATTTTTGAATGTACAAATTTTACAACTAGTGTTATGTCTCAATGACACTAACACAGCACCATATGGTGATGTTTAACTTTTCTTCTTTTAGAAGAATAGTTCCTCAAAGGACTAGAATCACTGTTGGGCACTTCCTGTGTCCCTGGAGTGTCATCTACATTTCAGCCTTTGGAAGCCCATGGCTACCCCATATGTTATATCAGTTTGGAAAAATCAATGGTTAGCTCTTAAAACAACTAGACTTCAAAAAGCACTCCTCCAACACACTCCCTTTGGAAAAGCAAATCACAGGGTCTGCAGTATAGATTTAGTATAACTAAAATCAAGCGTAGGCTTCCTAATACTAAAACATCTAATCCATTCCTAACTTCAACACCTAGCCCTAACTCTTAAGTCATTTTGATAAACCCCCATTGGTAAAAGACAAAGACTTATGCCAAACCTAGTCACAAATTTAACCCATACCATTCTGATAAGGTAAAGCATTTTCTTTTCATTCCAACATCTCCACACCCCATCTGCACCCACCCCCATCTCCTGCCCTCCAAGTTCTTCCAGGAGACTTGTATAAACCAGAGTTGTTAAGCTTTGTGTGTTTGTTTTGTGTTGTTTGACAAAGGGGCCAATCAAGAGACATCAGAGGGTTATCAGCTAATTGATGACTGACACTAAGATAATTACCAGCTTAGAAAACCAGAGGTATGCCCCTCACAAAATTGGGAAGTTCAACTAACTATGTTTTAGAGAAGACAATTTTATCTTTATCTCTTATCGAGGTAACAACACTAGTCTCCCTACTAATATCCACATGCATATATCTGATAATACCAGTACGCTATTGCATGTGGCTGGATACCTTCCAGACAGCTCTTGCATGTGCAGTGTAATTTTACATTTTAGTGTGAGTCTGCTTAGAGATGTGGAGAGGGGGGGTGCTGTCTGGAAATGAGTCTAGGAGTGGAGGGGTGGGAGGAGCTCGAGGATAGTCTTAGGAGCAGTTATAGGGCGTTATCCCCAGCTCCAGTCACCACCACCACTAGCTCTGCCCCTGTTCTTACTGCATTGATTACAAGGTGATCAGAAGATCCTGGAGCAGGGGTTTCCCTCCGTTTTAAGGGCAGAATTGCACAATGCTGAGGAGGCTGGGAGCTTCAAGTGGTTACACAGAAAAACTTGGTGGTCTTTCTTTGGTGCATATATCCTCTGATTTGTGGTCTATTATTAAGGCTCAGAAATAATCTCCTGGGTTTTTGTTTATTTGGAAGGGAGTCTATACCTGGGCCTTGATTTTCTAAATCTATGTTAACATTAGGTCTTGAGATTTACTCAAGACCCAGGGGGAAAAGTGGAAAGCAAAGTTATAAAAAAATAAAACCTACCTGGAAATGGGCTTAATTTATGGGAAAAGACACTTAATTTACACATAATGAGAAAATTTCTGGCTACCCAAGAAGATTGTAGAGAAAATTCCTATCTGTCTAGGGTTGTCCATGAACAGACCATCCTCAAGGCAGTGGGCCGGTGACCTGCACTGGTTTCTAGGGAACGCAGAATTGGTGATTTATGAAACACCCACACGAACACTAGACGGTCTTCATTCTTTTTACTTACAGGTACCTCCCTAACTTCCTACCTCTGAAAGGCCTTTTAGAGAAAACTCTCTTCTCTCTGCCCTGTCACACACGCTTACTAACTCCAAGTTTCTGTGGAGTATTTTTAACAATATCCATCCTCAGACAACTGTCATCAACAAAATGTGAGCAGCGTTCTTGGTGAAAATTTGATGTTTTTGCAGTATCCTGAAATATTACTGGACCAAAATAAAGGGCCAAGAAGCAGGTGTTCAATGGAAAGGACCCTGAACAAGGAAACACTTCTGGTCCTGGGGGGTTGGGGAGTGGGGGCAAGGTTTAGAGGAAAAAGACACTGATGGTGGTCACCCTGCCATGGAAGACTCCCAGACATCCTGATATACATTTTGTGAATGTGGGAATTCACACATTGTGTAACAGAGCCATGCTAACTTTTCAGGTCATTTCTATGCCCTCATAGTCACCTTCAATTTGTACTTTGTAGAATGTAACAAAGGGACCATATAACCAAAGGAAGGAGAATTGTAACTGTCCTCACAAATCTTTGTAACACGGTTTTGCTTAAACAAATCGAAATGACATAAAGCAACTTTTCCATGCTCTGATTTAAGACTGCAATGCATTTTCATAGTAAAGAACTCTAAAATGAAAGGAAGAGGTGCTTTTCCCTCTGTGTATCCCTCTGTGTATATGTATAATAGTCCCCCATCTATTCTCCCAATCCTCAACCTTAAAATCATCAAGAAGGAAACACGTGTCATCCCTTTTATGCCCTCAAGTTCTGCAGAACCCAGCAAAATACTGCAAAGCAGCACATTCTTCTGAAGAAAAACATTTGTATACGGCTCACACTGAGCGAACTGCAATGTAGGTCAGTGTTAAGTGTCTGAAACCTTACCTCCACTTGGCCCAGGCCCTTGTGGTGTGGTGTGCGCTACTATATCTGAACGGGTGCCCAAGCAAGGCCTGCGAATGGGCTAGCAAAGTAAGGCAATTTACATCGCATGTAATGAAACCATTTCTGGAAAAGGATTTTTCTTTTATGCCAATGGAGCTCGGGTGCATAAAGAAGATCAAAACACGGGCTACATTTTTTTTTTTTTTTGAACTACTTATTGGAGATTGCTGTTGCTGGTTTTATTACAATATGTATTTTACAGATTTAGGTAATAGCCCTGATTTTTCAAATCGACCTCTGTTTAGACACGTTTCACTTTGGGCTGTTTCTTGTCTGCGAAATTACAGTCATTTGCACGTTATTACAGTGAGTAGGAGACAGATTGTATTTAGCGTTGGGTGGGGGAAGGGTTATTATGGGAAGTGATCTGCTACGGTCAGCACATAATTTGAGCCTGAAGAAAATTGCTTCTGAATGGCTGGTCTGTTAGCTAGCCAAGAATGGTCACTGGGAGAGACTGAAAAATACTTCTGCTTAATCTGCATTATAGAATTATTCTTATTTCCAGAAAGATGGTCTGTGGAAGGAATGATTGTAAAACTAAATTTAAAACTTGTAGGTGAAACGTTGTCACTGCTCTATTTGACTTTAAAATGACAAATGTAACAAAATACAACCACTAAGCAGGAGAGGGCTGAAAGGAAGCAGGATACAGCTGTTAGGTTCTATCCCTTCTTTCTTCCTTGAGTCCTTTTCTCTACTCCCTCTTTTGTCATTTCTTTGAAATTTCTGTGATGCAATGACAGTAGATTCTTATAGGTATGTAAAAATATATGAGAGTAATACTAAATGCATTGGTAAATACATCTGTAACTTTCACAAGGAAAATAACTGCAAGGAAATAATTTCCTAATTCAGCTCTTTTTGGGAAAGTAGCAGAACCCTCCTTAATTATGAAAGTGTTTCATATACTTTCGGTGCTAGAATTTAAGGATTTCCCCACACTTTACATTTTATTTGTGAGTATTTCACAAAGCTGACAGATTACTAAAGTAAAAACGCTTATCTGAAATAGTGACCCTTGTCTAATTTATAATTTAAATCAAACCCTGTACATCTCTTAGGAAGTCTTAATATATTTGGTTGGGAAAAATCAGGACACTAAAGTCGATTTTAAAGAAAACTAGAAGAGTACCATTATATTCAGCTCCTTTGGCTGCTGAATATCACTTTTGTTGTGAACAACTGTGCTTCTTTTGTTTTCAAAACAAGCTTTCCTAAAGGATGAATCACTACAATCATTTGGAAACTATGCAATAAACAACAGAAAGCCAGAAAGTTGTTTTGCTATTTTCTCAGCCGAGCCATTTCCTCCCCACCCTCTCAGCTGAGCCTCCAGTCCACCAGCCAATCATCATTATGGAAATGTGGTTCTCAGCGTCCCGATTGGCTGACTCCTGGGCCAGCGTGTTAAGGTTTCTACAGCTAACGTACACTCCATGCCAGCCTGCTCTGTGACCTTCTTCTTCCAAAATGATTTTAATCGCTTTTCTTTTTCCTCTTCTTTTCTTGTTCTTCTCCTTTCTCTTTCTTTCATTTTTCTTTTCTTTCCTTCTGTCTTCACTTACTAAGATTTTGAAAATCATCCAAGGAAGCACCACGTATTTTTTTTTTAAAGGCACCTTTAAACTAGTATACATGTTGGGAAATCTGCTAAGAGTAGAATTTAATGTATGGGGACATTTCTTCTAACCATATTTTAATATTTTCTGTTTATTTGGGTTCTCACGGTATTTCCTTGGATTTTAGCAGAATTCCACAAAAGTTAAATGAACAAACTGTTCTAACATATGTTTTAATTTTTATATTCTAAACATTATCCTTTCCAACTAGAACTTTTTCCTCTGAGATTTTTAAAATTTAAAACATTAAAGTAAAACACTTTTAATGTAATATTGAAAAGGAGTCATGTCAGACCATTTTTAGGAGCAAAGGTGACAATGTATTTTTCTTTATAATTAAGATATTGCATCATATCCATATCCATAGTTTTAAAAAGTGTTTTAAATTTTTATATTGTTATCCTTAAAGACTAACTAACACCTGTCTTAAGGATGCAGAAGTCTTTCAAACTTCAAATAGTTTTGTAATTCAAGAAAATGAATAATTATGGGGACTATATGTGTGACTTACCATGTTCCAGAAACTCTTCTTAATTCTTCATATTATTAATTAATTTAATCTTCATAGCAGCCCAATGAGATAAATACTATTATTATCAGAGGAGGAAACCTAGACACAGAAAAGATAGGTACCTTTTACAAGTATCATAGCCAAATCTTGGTGGAGCCAAGATTTAATGGAAGCCTTGCCTGTGCTTGGATGCTCAACCACTTCACTAGGCTGCCAGTGAAACGTGGCTCCAGAAAATTCCACCCATTGTGTTGCACATGGAAACATTGGCAGTTGTCTGATGACTCCTCTTCCTTAAAGAATAATGAATTTAACTGCTTTTCAATACAAGAAAAGCCACGTGGTCATTTTCTACCAGAGATTAATACTATGCCAAGCAGAAGTGGCATCTAAGACTCAGGATTTTTAAAATATCATCTTTTGTTATTATTCAATTAAAAATTTTTAAACATTAAAAAACATTACTATACTGGATAACAGAGCAAGGTTAAAAATGACATGACCGGTCATTAACACTGGTGGTATGTACATTGGGATCATAGCATTATTCTTTATGTAACACTCATGTATATATTTATAAATTTCTACATTAAAAATTGCAAGAAAAAAGCTACTAGATCTTAGAGAAGGACGGAGCTATTCAGAAACACAATTTGTTCCTTGGCTTTGAAACATTTTTGGCATTAACCCAATAGGGTAAAATTGTCTCAAATGACATGGCTGTGTAATACACAAGCAACAGATTATACTTGCTTCACACGATTTGTTTACTCTGGTAGTTATTTATTTATTTATTTTAGTTCAAATTTACTAACGAGGCCATATATGGTGAGAACCTGTAATGTTCTATTTATATTTTCAACACATACTTAGGAGACTCATTTAAACACTTTATAACGTTCTTTTTCTTTTCTAGTCTAAACTACCATAAAGTTCTCCTACTACAAACATTTAAAATTTAGATTAATGTTTTAAAATGAAATTGATAATTGAGCTGGCAAAAAAAAATTATTTTTAAAGGAGAGACAGCCTTATGTATCTAAACAAGGGCAACTTGAAAGCTAGAACCACAAACAACTTGCCTAAACATATGAAGACAGAAAGTCTGAATAGTTCTATAACCATTAAAGAAATTGAATCAGTACTAAAATTTAAAATCTTGCTGCCAAAACAAAAAAAAAATCAACATCAGATCTTCCTTTTCATAACTTTCTAATATAAACTATATTTCAATCAAGAAGAGAAAAATAAAACCAATCCCATGTAGAAATATATTCAATAAAAATTAAGAAATAATGATTCAATATTCCATTATAGGTATATTATACATTGAAGGAAGGAAAAATGTTTGGTAATTTAGATTTCTTCAATGTATGTTTTCTGTCTTATTCAAAGAGAGTTGGGAAAATGAAACTAACATTTCAGGCACAAAATTAAATATTTTTATATAAAATAGCAACATACAGTAAAAAAACACTGTGTCATATAAGCACCATTGAACAGAATTAGCCTAAATGAAGAGAAAAAATGTTTAATCTTTTTACAAAGAAGGCTATGACATTGAGCTTAAAAAGAGCATTGAAGAAGATGAAATCATGGTAACAGTTACTATTCTTAACAAATAGGATATAATTTTGTGAAATAATGAGATTATAACACAAGGAATCACTGATAAAATTGTTGTAGCAGAAAATGGATAAATCGTTAAGTACAATGAGACTTAACTGTCACTATGAGAGAAATTCTTTCTTCCATTAACTCTGTTCTACCTACCAAGAGGTGTTATTGAATAAATGTTAAACATTATGGGTATATATTCTGTGTTTTTTAACTATTTTCTCATACTTTCCATATTTTTGTCTGTATTAGTCTGCTAGGGCTGCCATAGCAAAATGCCACAGATTGGGCAGCTTAAACAACAGAAAGGTATTTTTTCACAATTCTGGAGACTAGAAGTCCAAAATCAAGGCCTCTCTGCCTGGCTCTCAGATGGCTGCCTCCTTGTGGTGTCCTCACATGGCCTTTCCTCTGTGGGCATGCATCCATGCTATGTCTTTTTGTGTGTCCAAATTTCCTCTTGTTATGAGGACACCCGTCAGATTTTATTAGGGCCCACCCATATGACCTAATTTAACCTTAATTACCTCTTTAAGGGCCCTATCTCCAAATACAGTCACATCTCAAGGTACTAGGGGTTAGCACTTCAAAATAGGACTTTTGGGGGAACACATTTCAGCCCATGACATTGTCCTTTTGCCTGCATTCTGGTAGAAATGCTGGGTTCTGTTTTCCCACTCATTAATTAAATCATAGCATATCCGTTTTGTTATTCCCCCTACTGAGAATTTTTCTTTCAATAATCATAACTTTTACTTCCAAAAGGTTTAATGTTGCTTTTTCACACTAGTTTATTCTTTCATGTATACAGTACTCTCTTGAATCTTTCATAATAATAACTTTCTCTAGTTCGAACACATAATTCTATTATTTGGGACTTTTTCCTCAGGACTCAGTGCTTCTGCATCCTGAATTTTGAGCCTTTTCCACAAAGTGTTTTTCTTCAAATGTTTGGTGCTAACTCACCATCTGGGAAGGGAGAGTGTACTCCTGACTTACCTTCCAGGTTGGGAACTCCCCTTGGCATTTGTAAGTTACTTGGGGGGCTCCCTCCAGTGCACACCTGTAAGAACTCCCCCTTCGATGACCCCCATTCGAGGTTTTATCCTAGTAGCAAAGGCTGTGAGAGCAACTGAATCGAGCAGATATCCCCCCTACCCCCTCAGGAGACCTTGTGTTATAGAACATTCCTCTCCAACCTGCACTCACATGCTAGAGGCCGTCACTATCGATTCCTTAGTTTGTTTCAAAAGCAGTTAGGGTGATCATCTGAAAGTGCAAAGACTGTTTCTGGCTATTCAGATGATGTGGCAAAGGAGCAGAGTTGGACCCTCCTAGTGCAGCTTTTTCAATGTGTTTCTCCGGGTGCTATGAGGATTACACTGGGGTGCCTGTTCAACTTTATACAAATTAGACTACTGCTGAGATTACCGATATCGCTTTTGTAGTAGCTCTCATCTATCCATTTTTCTCCAGTGATTTCTATCTTCCAGAATTTTCTCAAACTGTATGGTAACTGATGTTGCTTTATAGCACTCTTAGAGGTGATTCTGGGTAATTTCAGTAGTGTTTTGGGTGTAAGGGGTGGTATATAGGTATGATTAGATCACTATCTTGTTATCATCCCTATTGAGTTTTAAATAGAAGAAATAAAAAGAATCATGCTCATGTCAAAAAGTTTTTTGAAGAAGGACAAAATAGGTATGTACATAAAGCTAAAGGCATAAGCTTCCTGTCAATTTCTTCCTAATCACACTCCTTTCTCTAGTAGAAACTTCTCCCAGTAGCTTATGACGTACCTTTCCATATATTTTTACTATGACTTTACAAGCAAATATATAATATGTAGAGTGTTTTTCCTTGCTAAATCTGGAATCTCACTATTACAACTTTTCTGCAATTACTTTTTCACTTAAGAATAACTGATAAACATTTTCTGAGGCCAGTGCATATAAATGATCTCATTCTTTTTATGGCTGCATAATACCTTTGGGATGGAAATAGTATATTATTATATCAATTCTCTAATTAATGGGTACTATGGACTGAATATTTATGTTCCCACCCCCAAATTTATATGTTAAAATTCTAATGCTCGATGTGATGGTTATTTGGAGATGACATCTTTGGGAGGGGCTTAGGTCATGAGCATAGCATCCTGTTGAGTGGGATTAGTGCCTTATAAAAGAGACTGCAGAGAGCTAGCTTGCCTCATTCACCATGGGAGGTTACAGTGAGAAGACAGCAGTCCGTGAGGAAGCACTTCGGTGAGGAAGTAGGCTCTCACCGGACACTGAATCTGGTGGTGCCTTGATTGTGGACTTCCAGCATCCAGAACTGTGGGATATAAATGTCTCTTGTTTATAGGACCCATGGGGCTATGGCATTTTGTTATAGCAGCCTGAACAGACTAACGATGTTTAGGTTGTTTTCAAAAAGCTATGGTTTAATTTCAACATCTCAAAGTGTTATTAAGGTATTATATGAATTGGGATTGTCAAATAACATTTTATTTCACTATATTAAATATTTTTAAACTAATATTAAATATGGAAAATGGAGACAATTCCCGGAAAAGTCGTTGAGTTGTCTCTCTTATGCTTGGGATTAAAATGATTAGACAGAAAAAACTAAGTAACAGTAGCCATGACTGAGCATGAAAGCAAATATCTCAATATCTAAAGCATCAAATATTTGCATTACATGGGTCATTTGAAGTGCTATCAAATCTGAACAAGATCTGCCTTAAATTGTTGAAAATCTAAAAACAGTTGTACTACTGTGCTCCTTATTGTTTCTGATTCAGCCCATATCAGTTTACTTCTGTGAGACGTTTTGTCCTAATATTTATGTAAGCACTTTCTGTGTTCCAGGCATTGTACTAAACCTTTAGCCAGAGTATTTCATTTAACCCATAATGAACCCAGAAAAACATTATCCCCATTTTTAAATTAGAAAGATTTTGTTCAAGTCCTACTTTTTACTATTTGTTAACGGTGTGGCCTTGTGCAAATAATATAACTCCTTTGAGCCTTGGTAACATAACACCTGGCACAAAATAGGTGTTCAAATGATAACTACTATTATTGAGGCTAGAATGACATCAAGCTTGAATTTGAACCCAGGTCCACATAAGTCCAAAACCCCTCCTCCCACCCTTTTTAAAAATGACTCCATGTTATCTTCCTATTTAAAACCAATATCATATGACTTTTCCCATAATCTGCTATTCCTTTCACTGGGTTCTGCAATCCAATTCATACAGTTCTTCCAAGGTTAAAAAGTAAACCTAAACCCACCATAGTTTTTAGCTCAAATAATTTCTTATGTCTCTGATTTCATTATATCTTTGCACTGTGCACTGCATGATCTAATGTTCTATATGTTGTCATATTTTTTCTCTAGTACCTCCATAAATGTACCTATCTTTCAAGACTTCAAGTGAATAGGTGGAACTTTTTACCTCTTTTGTATTTCTTTTACAGGGCTTCAGCTATGACTAGAAACATGGTAATATGCAAATAAAATAAACATACAATATACAAATGAAATCTGATTTTACAAAATTTGCAAATCCGAAGAAATAGAATAACCACGATTACACAGATTTTACCAATATGAAAGAGGTGAGTGATGGGAGACTGAAGAAAGGGCAAAATTTAAAACACAGGCTTTTTGAGGTTGAAAGAGAGTGATACCAACGCCTTTGTGTTACAGAAATAAAATTGGGAAGGTGAGTGCAAGTTAACAGGAGTAGATATCTAACCTAACAGTTAATTTAAGGTCGTAAACAGAACTTCACAGTTCAAATGGTAAGGATTTTTCACTGCTTCCCATAAGCAGCAATGCTACTCACCTTTCACTAGAATCTTAGAGTTTGCTTGTTAGTTTTTATCTGATTATTAGATGATTTCCGTACCAGTGCACTCTTACAGCCCAGAAGAGACAATAGAGCAATAAAGCCAAGCATAGCCAGAACTTTTATTATCTTCAGCAACATATCACATTTAAAACTGAAAACTGGAAATACCTATATGAGTATCAGCCTTTTATGTATATGTATATGGATTATATACATGTGTATATATGTGTGTGTGTATATATACCTCTATGTGAACACATATACACACATACATATGCTTTGTCTTTTAAGACTTTAAGTGGACAGATGGTACTTTGTACTCCTTTTATGTTTCTTTTACAGGGTTTAAGCTATGACTAGACACATAGTGTATACGAGGGCTGTCTGGAGAGTATCCAGCCATGTAATATGAAAAATAGAGGCATTTATGGCTGGATTTTTTTCTGGACAGCCCTCGTGTATGCGTGTGTGTGTGTGTGTGTGTGTGTGTGTGTGTGTGTTGTTCTATTTTTATATAATAATTCCTTGGCTAGTTCAAAGCAATGTGTTACTAGGTAGGCGAGATGTCTCAGCGCAGTAGAGGATTTGGTGATTTGCACTTAGTGGGATGAGCAAGCTGACTGAGAATGGGGACAGGCACCATGGAAAGAACACTAGATTCTGAGTTAGAACCCTGAGTTCTTGTCCTAGATGTCACTCACTAATCAACTTGGTGCCTAGAGCAAGCCACTTACGTGTTCTGCTGTGCCCTAGTTTTTCTAGTTATAAATTGGGACAATAAGGCTTGCTCTACTTACCTCATTAGTTTGTTGTGAGGGTCATAGGAGTTAATTTGTATGAATGTACTTTTAAAACATAAAGCCATCTATAAATGCAATACATTTTCATTTTATATCTTGACCAGTGAAACTATTAAATGAGCATGTAATTGCATGGTGCTCCATCTTGACTATTATGGATCTCACAAACAGGTATAATAAACTTGCTAATATTATACATTAAACTTGTACTTCCAGTGTAAATTGAGAGAGAAGTCAAACTGTGTAGACTTATAAGCCTAACAGTATGTTAGAAACTGATATATTAGAAACTGTTATATATAGAAAATGTTGAGATAAAGACATAATAGCAAATGTGTAATCTAGACTAGTTAGTTTACCATTTGATAAAATAATAATGGGATTGAACACTTTGCTATAATAGCAATTTTTTTTGAAAATTTAATCTGAGCAGGTATAGAAGTAAAAAAAAAATATTACATAATGAAAATAAAATATTTTTAGTTAGAAAAGACCTCAGAGAATATTCTAATCCAACTCTGTTAATTTTGAAGCTGAAAACATGGAAACTCAACTTGCATGCTTTTGATCCAAGACCATAAATCTGAGACAGTGGTAAGATGACTCAGAGCTATCTTTGAAACCATTTCTCAAGTCTAAGGTGAGAGACTGGCTCAGGTGGTGACTGGATGAAGAATCTGGGATTCCAGAGATGGGTATGATGGATAATGCTGTTGACAATGCTAATGCTAGAAGACTAAATGAAGCTCATAGATAGCCATAAGTAAAGGCCGAGTTATTGGACGATCCATTCTAATGAAAGAGAAGAAGTGGGCCAGACAAATTCTAAAGGAAAGAACAAGCCACTTGAAGGGAGACTTTGAGTTGGAAATAACGTAGACACATGAATAGATTTCAGAAGTTAAGATTGGCTAACCAAAATGTGCTTGGGAATAAGCAATAAGATAATAATGATACTACCACTGCCACTATTACTAACTACCACCACTACTACTACTTACAGCTAACTTTTAGTGAGTGCTATATACCAGGCATGGTGCTAGGTGTTTTACACAATTTCGTTTTTAAAATCTCAATCTCCCTCCCTCCCTCTCTCTCTCTCTCTCTCTCTCTCTCTCTCTCTCTCTCTCACACACACACACACACACACACACACACATGAGATAGAATTATTATCCCATTTTAGGGAGGAGGAAATGAAGGCATGCTGGAAGAGTTGGAGTTTGGCTTGCATGAGTCCAAAGTCCACATGACCAACCACTGTAGACCATGACCTCCAAAGAAGAGGACAGTAAGACAACATGTGCTGAATTTAGCAAAACCAGTCATAGACTAGTTCTTAGGGGTGCGGTGTATAACATCCACAAACTATCAATGAACTTATATACAATAAATTACCCAGAACCTACATTTCAACTTTGTTTTAGAACTATAACTTCACATTAGCATCTTGCATTGATTCTGTTTCATTCATATGTATATGATTTTTCATTTTAGTGTGGATATGATATAGTGGATGTAAAGAGTCAATGGACATTAACTTATAATTAATTCTAGTGAATTAATGTTTATACCCAACAACAATCAAAATAATCAGGTCATTTCTATACTTGGTAAACATTTATAGAATTATAGGATCAAAAATCTTAAAAAGTTGACATATATGTTCAGAAGAAGCTATTTCTGGACATTCACTATATTGCTAATATTCACTCATTAATTAAGTCCTTCACCAAATATTTATTGACCATCTGTTGTGTGGCAAGCTCTGTTAGAGGCACCAGGTCATATATACCAAAGTCCCTGCTGTCATGGAGTTTATATTCTAGTGAAGTTGAAAAATAAGCAAGTAAACAAGTAAATAAATATGATACTTTCAGATAATAAGAAATGCTATGAAAGAAATAGGAGGGGTTGACATGAGGGAACATGATGAGGGCAAGGTGAATTTTAACTTTCGAACTGCTCCCACCCCTTCATTAAAAATCAATAAGGAGCTCCTTTCCTAAATGTAGACTATTCCTATGAATTAGGTTTAAAATAAGCACAAAAATATGCTTGCATTCAAGAGAATATTAACTAAACAGTACTCTTTGAAACACAGCCAGCCCCAGAAAATCATGTCTTGGTTCTGTGTGACCAAGGGATGCCCAGAAATAGGGCTCACTGGGCATTTTCCACTCCATTGCTGGCCACTTGCTACAGGCTCTTTCAGGGTAATACAATGCCAGGATTCCAGCCTGCTGTTAAAGATTGATGAAATAACTCATGGCTCTGGTCTGGTTAGTTCACAAATAAAGGTACAGGACACGCATTTCCTTTGTTTTATCACATCCGCCAATAAAATTAGGCTAAGTGGATAATACCAACTGGCATTCTGAAGCCATCAAGAAATTCCTGATACTGGTGGAACCATTTTCATAACAGTCATTTCATTTTCTTAAGCAAAGAGGCTCCAACTGGGCAATAATGTCTCTGATGCTTTCCCACATCCAGTAGCCCACATTTATCCATGGGGGATGTATTTCAAGGCCCCCAGTGGATGCCTGAAACTGCAAATAGTGCTGAACCCTACATATACTCTGTATTTTCTCTACACGTAAAGACTTCTGATAAAGTTTAATTGATAAATTAGGCAGAGTAAGAGATTAACAACAATAACTAGTAGTAAAACAGAATATAACCATACACGGTAGTAAAAGTTACATGAATGTGATCTCTCTCTGTTTCTCTCAAAATATTTTATTATACTGTATTCACCCTTCTTCTTCTTTTGATGATGTGAGATGATACAGTGCCTACATAATGAGATAGAGTGAGGTGAACGACAGGCCTCGTGACAAAGCTTGAACACGAGCACTGATACCGCCACAATCCATCTGATAACGGCGTGGCTACTACGGGGCTCACTGGCAGGTGGAGCACAGTGTAGATACGCTGGGAAGAGGGATGATTCACGTCAGGGACGGGGATAGCACGAGACCATGAGAGATTTCACCATGCTACTCAGAACAGCATGCAGTTTAAGACATACGAATTGTTAATTTCTGGGATTTTCCATTTAGTATGTTTGGACCACGGGTAACAAACTGTGGAAAGCAAAACCGCAGGGAAGGGAGGCCTTCAGTAAACGCAAACCATTACAGAAGTTCAGAAGCATAATGCTATGGAAATGTGGACATCTTATTTTTACTATTTTGACTAACTGAGGGTCCCTCTGGTAGCTATATGGGTAATAGGGAAACGATGAATGCAAACTTTATGATCTTATTTGAGATGAACAGCAATAAAAAAAACTGCCTCAAGATACTGTTTTGGTGAAAAAAATTTTTAGAAACCCCCAGTCCAGGAGAATAAGATGGGAAGGGAGACAGAGAATGTGAGGTTGGAATACAGAACAAAAGTGAAGAGAAATATAAACACAGCAAAATAAGGAGACGGTTAGGCGGTGAAGGTGATTATTCCAACAGGCGGCCTGGACCACGTATGTGTAGGTACGCCTCTTACAGTAAGGGACGTCTCTGTGTCAGATGTACATAGAAACCCTGGCGGGTACCATGGTCTCCCACGGAAGCTCTTCCTTTTACTCAAAAAACAGAACCACTTTGAAATATTTCATTTGGTTTGGGCCCAGATTACCGTGGTCCCGTTAGGAGAACTGTTCTCCCTCAGAACCAGCACAAGGAAAGTGTTTTCTTTCAGTCGGTCCAAACTCCCCATGGGCTACAGGCACCATCAAATGCAGATTGACATCTATTTGTCGCACAACTAGAAAAGGCAGTTTCATTCTGAATTATTTAACATGGCAACATTTTGCACATATAAATCATGTCCAGCTTTATTAGATTAGGCCAATTGAAGAAATATATATACCTGCCTGTCATGTAAAGCCCTTCATCTTGGAAAGGAGACTCCCCAGGGGGATGTCTCAGGAGGTAAATTGAATGCTGAGTGGTTTATCTTGCGATGGGGCCTGAATTGGAAATTGAAATTCCTGTGTGGACATCGAATTTCACATAAAAAATGAGAACCTGGTTCATCTCTCTTGGTTACCAGGGTACTAATCACTCTAGTAACCTAGATTTACATGACTATGGCTGTCCTGCGCCCTTTATGCTGGAGCTGGGCCCTGTTAGTGTGATAATGTTTGTAAAGCTCTTTGAGGTCCTCAGATGAAAGGCATTCTACAAATACCAACTACCACTTGCATAAATCAGCCAAGTAGTTGGATATTATTTCTCTCCATCTCTGGGTTTGCCAGAACAAGACAGGAGATCACAAGTAGTATACAGTGAGATGAAAGGATAGAGATTAATAGGTGACTGCTTTTTAATCAGATAAAGGCTGATGATGCCCAGTTGATCAGCCTGATTTCTATTACCAGAAAAAAAAATACACCCAGGGTTGTTCTCATTGTACTTAAAATCTCAGAGGAAAATCTCTTTCATGAAAACAAGCTGCGATCTCAAATGCTCCTCCTAATTTAAGTTCAAAAAAAAAAAAATCACTTAGTGCCACATATGGAGATAGCACTAAGAAAATGGGATTGTATTTCTTCTCCCCCCCCCACCCCCCGCATCTTCCCTCACCACTTTTTTAATCTTACTAAAGGGAGAATCTATGCATCTGAAAAGAAAAACATGATGAGGAGACCCAGTGCCATTACTTTGGAGAGCTGAGAGGTGGAGAATGAAAAAGCCATTGGTCTCAGTTTTACTGCCACAATGGCCTTTTATGAGAGGGATTAGATACGCCAAGAACTGGTGCAGCATTCACTGGTACCCTAGTGACAATCTGGAAAAAGGATGATAAAAATCAGTTTGTCGTAAGGTTAAGTCACCAAAGACTTCCTAGATTGGCTTTTCAGATTGTTTTTCCTTTGGAAAGGAGATGAAAAAAGAAAGAAATATGGGCAAAAGCTGATTTTTTCTTTCCCTGTTTTTTCCCTTGGTGCAAGATGTAGCATTCAGAAAACATGTTAAGCGAGTTGAGGCATTAAAAAGATCAGTCTTTGGCTGTTGAATGAAAGGCTGTTGTGCGTGTGACTCACATACTAAATGGAAACCTGCCTTCAAAGCCTATTTTACTGCCTAATTATATATACACAAAATGTAGCTGTCTGTTTCAATCAAATCATAGGAAAAGGAATAAAAATCTAAAGATGCAATTTTCATGGTTTGTCATAACCTTAGAAACACTACTAATGCAAAAGGAGGAAGTACAGCTGCACAGTCCAGATAAGGTTCCTGTAATTGTTTTTCTTTTAATTATTACTTTATAAAGACATTATACCTCCTGCTCCAAAGAAAGAAAATTAGTGTCCTCTGTCTCCTCTTTTTTCCCCTCCCTTCCCATTTTCACACCGAGCTTGTTGGTAGGCATTTCAGCTGTGGCTAGGAGCCCGCATAGCTATGGAAATAATATTTAAGTAACCACTATAACTACAGCTTTCAGAGGGTTCCAGGGAGGAAGCCGTTTCCAAATTTATGTTTTGAGTTGAGGAGAGCTTTCCAAAGCACAAAACAGAGTGCCAGAGATCAAGATAAAGGGCTTAGACCTAAACAACTATTTGTACTCGGCTTTCAGGGAAATCGGTTGTGTTCATAATAGCTAATATATTTATTTTTTAAAATGATTAATTGCATGAACATTTTCATCGTCATTCTCATCGAAGAATGATAAAATAAAATACATAGAAGGCTTTCCTCCCTAACATTATATATGTACAGATCTTTTTTGTACAATAACCTGAAACTGTCAAATTTAATAAGCCATTACTAATTTACATATTTTCATACATTTTAAGTAATTAAAATGCAATGATATTTTAATGGCTTAATATATGTCTAATTGTGGATTAAAACTTTCTAACACTGAAGATGGCATTGAAAATACCATCAAGGGATTCCAAGTGCTTAATTCAGGAAGCATTGGCAGCTATTGACATTTCTGAAGGAGACAGGGTTCACCATTCAATGAGTACATCGATCGGCTTGTAATGTGCATGATTTTAAAAAACTCGTAATTTCAACTACACCTACCACTCTTTTCCTTAATCTCTTCCTGCTTGCTCCCAGTTCTGTCTTCAGCCCTATTAACTTTGGAACCTGCTGTATGACTCTATAGAATAAACAATTGATCGTGAATTCTGTGATGATTAAACAGGTATGATCATAAACCTACTCTCAATGACTCTGAAAAATCCTGGGGCATGAGAGGTACATAGAAAATCAGAAGGAAGCAAAAACTGAATAAGACTTATGCTCTAGAAATCACTGCCTACATCCCAAATTGCAAAATGGGATTTGGGATCTGTTAACAACAAATGTGCACAATTGTTTATAGTAGCACTACTCACAATAGGCAAAAAGGAGAAACAATCCAAATGTCCATCAACAGATCAATGAATAAACAAATTGCTACACATGCTCAAACACACAATGAAATATTATTCAGTTACAATAAGAGACAAGGTACTGATACATGTTACAATGTGAATGGATGAACCTCTAAAATGTTAATTTGAGTGAAAGAAGCCAGACACAAAAGGTCACATACCATATGACTCCATTTATGTGAAATATCCAGAATAGGTAAATCCATTGACACAGAAAGCCAATTGGTGGTTGGTGGGTGTCAGGGGCTGCAGGGTAGGGAGAGAAAATAGAATGTGTATTGGGTAAAGGGTTTTATTTTGCAGAGATGAAAATGTTGTAGAACTGGATATAGATGGTGGTCAACAACATTGTGAATGTACAAAATGCCATAGAATGATTCACTTTAAAATTGTTAATTTTGTGTTTTGTGCATTTCACCTCAATGAAAAAACTGTGATTTCATTATTCACTCAATCCACTCAATTCATTCATTTATGACTTCAAATAGCATCTATTTTCCACCAACTATGTGTCCGGCATGTGGTCGTGCTGGGGGATGTAATGTTGAATCATCATTGGCAAGCGTTAGGGTGCTTGCATTGTAGTGACAGGGACGAAGAAAAGAAACACAGCAAACAAACTTAATAATTACACACGGCGTCATCTGACACAGAATGACTGAGTTAGTAGTGTTGGGAACTTCAGCTGGAGGGGTTAATGAAGGCCTTTCTAAAGAGATGATATTCAAGTTCAAGCTTGAAAAATAAGAAGCCATACAGGCAAAGAAAATTACTGGAAAAGACAAAAACATACAAAGGCATGCCTTTTTCATGTTACAGGAGCAGAAAGCAGTCCGATATGGCCACCAGAGTGAGTAGGGTAAACGTACAAAGTGAAGTCAGGGAGATAAGCAGGGGTCAGGTCATGAGGGATCTCATAGACCAGGTTCAGAAATGTATTCTAATTCGATTTTATTCTAATTGTGATAGGAAAATAATGAAGCATTTTAAGCAGAGAAGTGAGGTGCATTTTTCAAAAGATTATTGTCACTGACAAATGTAGGATCAATCAGTGGAGAAAGAGACAATTTAGCGGGCTACTAGAGTATTCCAGAGACAAGATGAGAAAGGCCTGACCTAGGGTGTGGGCAGAGAAGCTGGAGAAAAATGGACAGATCCAAGATTGATTTGGGAGGTAGAACTGTCAGCACCTGTGGCTGGATTAGGTGGGTAGAAAGTCGATAAAAGAGAAGCATGGAGAATGACACCTTAGGTTCTGGGCTGGGCAGTTGGGTAGATGTTGGTGCCACTTCCAGAGATGAGGATTGTATTAATTTTCCATTGTTGCTATAACAAATTATCGCAAATGTGACAGTGTAAAACAACACAAATTTATAATTTTTTTATCTTATAAATTTTGTATCTTACAATTCTATAGGTCCCAAGTCCAAGGCAAGTCTCACTGGGCTAAAACCCAAGTGTCGTCAGCACTGTGTCCTGTTTAGAGGCTCTACAGGAGAATCTCTCTCCTTGCCATTTCTAGCTTCCAATGGCGGTCAACGGTTCTTGGCTCCTCTCATAACATTCTTTTGCATCTAATCTGTCTGAAATTCCTTCTCTCGTCGTATCTCCCACTGTGCACAGCTGGGACAGCTTCTCTGCCTTTAAGGACTAGATGGTGCCCCCTTGGATAATCACACTGCCCTATCTCTAGTTTTCCTTTTTCACATGCCCTCTCTTCTGACTCCTTTCACGTTAAAGGACCTTTGGGCATATATTGGGTTCACCTGGCTAATCCAGGATAATCTCTTCATATCAAGGTCCTTAATCTTAACCACATCTGTCCTTTTTGGCTCATAAAGTAACAGATTCATAGGACCCAGAAATTAGTGTGTGAACATCTTCACGAGGGCTGTATTACTTCTCAGCACAATTGGGAGAGAACGAGATTCAAGATGATAAATAAAGATTGAACTTCGAGATGATTGAGAGATAGCCAATGTGGATGTTGGGTCTCCACTTGCATATACAGTATGTCTAAAGTTCAGGAGGCTAATAGAAATGTGGAAGTCATGGTATTTAAAACCATGGCACTAGTTAAGATAACCTAGGGAGAGAATGAGGTAGAGAAGAAAGTCTAGAATCGAGCCCTTGAAGCACTCCAGCTTTTAGAATTTGGGTAGAGTAGTGGGAGCCAGCAAAGGAGAATAAAAAGTAATCAGTGAATTAGGATGCAAAAAAATAAAAGAATATGGTACCTTGGAAAGTAGTGGTAGAAGAAAAGCATTTTAAGAAAGTTAAAGTAGTGGAGAGATAGAATAAGAGTAGGTCAGAAAAATGACCTTTAGATTTGGCAACAAGAAAACCATTAACGACCTTGCTAAAAGATGTTTCCATGAGAGAATCTAAAGATCGCAGGGTTAGGTAAAGTTGTAATGAAATGGGGCTATGAAGGGGAAGAGGGAACTAGAACCATTTTGGGGGGTGTTTGTGAAATCAGAGGAAAGCTGTTTTGTTGTTGTTTTTAGAAGATGGAATATATTAGGTTGGTGGTTCTCAAATGTGGTCCCCAGTCCAGCATCAGTATTAGTTGAGAACTTGTTAGAAATGCAAGTTATTGGCTCCTACCCCAGACCTGTTGTGTAAGAAATTCTGGGGGAGAGCAACCTGTGTAATATCAATTCTTTAGGTTGATTTTGACACAAACTCAGGTTCAAGAACCAAACTGTAGTGGTAGTGGCTATGATTTAATGAAGAAGGGAAGACTGATGTCACAGAAGAGAGGGGATGCCTCCAGTCTGCAAGAAGATGCGAGGAGATAATAAAGGAAGTCTCAGTAGAAGGGTGGAACTTTGATTGAATTAATCTAGAGATACTTGTATCCTTCTCTAATTGTCATTGACTATGCCAGGTGGGTTGTTTACAGTGCTAGAGGACACTGAGGCCTGGAGGACATCGTGTACCTACTACGGGTGAGTGCAGTGAAAAGTCTGGAAGTCTTTTATGAGAGACATTTTGAAGTGACTGGACTACATTTAATTATGCATCAGGTATTTCTTGAGCCAGGCAAAGCTGTATATGTTGGGGACAGAGCAGAAAACTGAGGAAAGTCCTTGTTCTGTCTCATGGTACCTATAATCTAGTGGACAGATGAAAACAGATCATATACGAGAAGATAAATGAAGCAGGTAATTTTAAATAGTGATTATTTCCTAAACACATTCAGATCATGTCATTCAACTTGTACCTGATGTGTCAGTCACTTCTCATGGTTGACTAAAATAAATACGAACCGATGCCTCAACTGAGCATTCATAACCCTTCCTAATGAGATTTAAATTTACTTTATCCCACACCTTTCCATTTTTATGTCCTACTGACCAACTGAACAAAAATGAGGGGAAAAATTTACTTTTCACAATAATATTATATTATATATATATTATTGTCCCCATTTCATAGAGAAAGAAGGTGGTTTGTTTTCAAGACGGCTGCAATAATTCCTCCTATTCCCATACTTATGCTTTTTTTGCAATGCGACTGCTTTTTCTCCCATCCGGAGGTAGAATTTATTTCTTTGAATCTGGATGTGGTCATGATACTTGCTTTGACCAATGGGACATTACAAAAACTCACAGAGGTTGGGAAAATGCTTGCAAAAGGGTTTGCTTTCTTTTGGCTGTAATTGCAAAGCTGAGACCATCGTGTGAACAAGCCCAAGCTGGCCTGCTGGAATGGTTATAGGGAGGAGATGCACGTGAGACCACTTTAGACCAGGCTGCCCCACTGGAGCTACTTTATTACTTTATCTGCTTGGCTGACCCAGGAGAGACCAGAACTACCCAGCAAAATCTAGTCCAAATTTCTGATCCACACAATGGTAAGCAAAAACACCAAACCAAACCAAACCAAACAAAGAAACATTATTGTTTCCATCCTACTAAATTCAGGGCTGCTTTGTTACATAGCAATAAATAAATAATTGCTCAAGGGAGATTTAGAGGGTTGTTCATAACCTTACAGAAAGTAAAATGTTGAAGCTGGGATTCCAACCCAGGTCTGCTAACTGCCCTCCTGTTTGTTTGCCACTATGTACACTACTTCCCCCAAAGTGTCCCAAAAGAGCCACTGACAAGGTTAAATTATATGTGATTGAAGAATGCATGATTGCACATTTAGCAATGATCCAAACTTAGGAAAATAGTTCTCAGAAGAACTGGATATGTTGCAATGTGGTTTGCTTGTTAAATTGAGCAATGCCTTATAAAGTCCTTAACCAAAAAACAGGTTTGTCTTAGATTTGGAAAAAAACGAAAACAAAAAGCCTCTGACCCACTTTTTATTTCTATCTCTAGAAAACAAAATATCTTTGCCAGAATTCCATTTCCATCCTTTTTTAGAAGCCTCCAGACAATCACATAGGATTTGAGTTGGGAAGTTGCCCTGACCTTCTGTTCTCAGGGCTGCTGGCCAAGATTCCTCTGGGGTGGCCAGAACGGTAGCACAGAGGGGCAGGAAGAGTGGTGAGCTCCATAATAATGATAAGCATCCTGAAAATCACAGGTAATATTGCATTTATTTATTTTTTTAAAAGGGATAAGAAAAGGACATTTGAAGGGATTGTAGAGTGCAGAAGAGTCAGAGGCAAGCTCCATCCTGCCCCTAAAATTTCCACTGGTCCTCTGGGTTGTTGAAGAGTGGTTCTGGAAGTTCATCAGCACTCGTGTCTGAGGGAGCCTCCATCCCTTCTGAGAAGTCAACGATACCACGTATTCGGTGCAAATGCATCGAGCATTTAGTGTGTGCAAAGCATAGCAGGCATTCAGAGGGAAGGCAATCTGTGTGTGGGGGTGTGTATTGGGTGTGTAATGTGCTCTGGCGTAGACACAGAAAGCTGAGTCCCCAGATGAGACTATCCATCACTCAGTAGGTTTCTGGAGAGCAGCCCCATGCCAAAGATTTAAGTGAACCCATCTAGTGTGGACTAGTTTTTATATCACCACAAATAAAACCCAATTAGGAGTATAAATCTATTATCCTGAAAAATTTAAAGCTATTCAACAACTGTAAACAGGCTTATGGTTAGACCTCTGATTTGGAGTATCTGGAACATTACAACATGGGAAAATGGGAAAAGCATGTGCTCTGGGTCAGAGAAATCTGGGATCATATCCTAGTTACTGTATCATGTGCTCTTGCAACTCTGGGTCTTTGAAAGTAACATAACTGTTAGGGTTGTGAATACTAAATAAAGTAACGTCTATAAAAGGTTTAGTACATTGCCTGGTCCCTTGTGGATCCTAAATATGTGTCAATTCCTAAGTATATTCTAAATTTTAAGAAAAGTAACCTAATATTTGCATGTTATTTTTTAAGTAGCAGAAATTAAACAGTCTTAGGGGTGTCAGCAGGAGGATCACATTTAAGAGAAAACCTTTATGCTATAATACAGTGAAAATATTATGCTAAATGAAATAGGACACGAAAGGACAAATATTGTGTGATCCCAGTTATACCTAGGAGAGAGGTACCTAAAATAGCCAAATTCATAGAGACAGGAACTAGAATAGAGGTTACTATAGGCTGCAGGGAGTAGAGGGAGTTATTATTAAATGGGGACAGAGTTTCTGTTCGGGATGATGAAAAGTTCTGGAGATGAACAGTGGTGACGACTGCACAACAATGTGAATGTATAATACTTAATGCCACTGAACAGTACACTTAAACATGTTTAAAGTGGTAAATCAACGTTATGTAAAGTTAGGCAAATCTTTATCAAATATCACCTAAGTGCTAAGCATATTCCTGTGTGTCACTGAGGGCACCAAAGAACAAAAGGTTTCCAAATCTAGGAGGGTAGTGGCAGTCAGCTTTGAATGTTAAATACTTCCTTTTAATATTCATTCTCTTTGTCACCATCTCCACATCAGGCTGAATGAGATCTGATAGGTTGGGAAGCAGTTGGCTCCACCCCTGCCCTCAGCAGTTAAGATCTCAAAGAGCTTGAAGTTATCCATTCTCTCCCTGACTCCCCTGGGATCCATCTTACCCTAAATTAGAATTCCCATCTGGAAGAACATGACCAGTAGATACTTGACTACGCACAAAAATTGCATATAAAGGAGGTGTTAGTGTTGGTGACTACGTCAGGATTCTTGCAATTGTGACAAGAAATCCCACTCAATAGTCAATGATACGTGTCACTATCTATCACTAAGTTGTATGGTGACAGATGGCTAGACTTACTGTGATGATCACATTATAAAGTGTCTAAATATTGAATCACTATATTGTATACCTGAAGTTCATAAAATATTATGTGTCAAAATACTTTAATAAAAATAAAGACTTAAATAGATAAATGTTCCTCACAAATTCCACTTAATATGGTTTATGCCAAAAAGGGGAACTCCGGGGCTCATGCAACTGAGTTAGTTTTGGCTTTGGAAGAGGCTGGCTCTATTGCACCCATGATGTCACTAAGGACCTGGGGGCTTCCTCCCCCTATTCTGCCCACCTTCTTGCTGCCTTCCTTTTCAGGCTCCACATGATGGAACAACTCCAGGTTCATGGGTCCGAGTGGCAAAACATCTGAGGTAATTTCTGACCTCAGCCTTACACCCCATCATCCAGAAAAAAAAGTGGGCTCCTTTGGGTTGCTCTCAGGAAGACAGAGGGAACTTCTTTTCCTAGGAGTGACAGCAAGTATCTCTTCACCTCCCATTGGTCTTGATTGGGTCACATGCCCATCTCTGAGCCAATCACTGTGACCAGGGAAATGGGGATGCCAATTGGCTGGTTTGGAGTCACTCCAGGGCTACATCATAGTCTACATATGAATGGCTTGCTCTGGAGTTCTACAAAGCCCGGCCTGCACAGCCCAGTACAACAGAAACCTGAGAAAGTATCTCATCTTCTCACCAACAGAATTAATTCCTTGAACACAAGGACGGTGTCACCATGTCATATCCACTTGTAGATGTGTCACATTATGCCTGCTTAGTAAGTTCTTACTGATTGATTGCATAAGTGAACAGAAAGCTCGTTGGAATGCATAAACTTTCCAAAAATGATGTTTCTGAGTTCTACATGTATTACTGATTTTTCCAATGACTTATTGCTACTACATGATAACCAATTCTTAAATTTTCAATATTAATAAAGAAGAATACAATCTCAACCTTGTCTTCTAGTAGAAAGTGACCTTTTTATAGCATACATTTCTTATATCTAGGTTGTTAGGAAAATTTAGTCTTTGAAATGCAAGGCTCCATGAGCAAAAACTAAGCTCTTACCTGGGCCTTCTCTCCATACTCACCACTGAAAAAACAGCCACTAACTTTGTATTTTTACAATTTTACTTCTCCTTTATATGGAAATATAAAACATATTTTTAAAAATAAATAAATCTTTAATGGAAGTGTATGGTGGTAACATAGGGAGTATGTAAACATGTCACATACAATATAAAAACATATTTAAATATGCATATTATGCACATTTAAAACTCCAATGGTTCAAAATAATGTTAGCCTCTTGTATGAAACATTACTTTTTAAATATAAGCCCACTAGCATCTTAAATACAGATTGCATTTTATATATGTAAGCAACCAGTGGTAAAATGTTTTTAATCTATTATTTATTTTTAAATTTGCTCTCTGTCTTAGAAATTATTATTTTATGTGCCAAGCTTACTTTTTATTTAGATATAGAAAAGCATAAAAATTCCTCAAGGCTTAATTTTTTACTTGATGTGAAAACTAGCATACCAATGAGAAATGGTTTCTTTCCCAGAAACTCTTTCCTAGATTATCTTTCCTTCTTTTTCTACCTCCTGCCCATAGACATTCTCATCTTTCCTTATGACTCAAACAACCAAGTATAAGTAAATGACCTTCCAATCAATGTATCCGGTTCCATTGTCACTCATCAGTGCCATCCTATTACTTATATGTCCAACATCCTAACAGAAATGACCATCTTAATGTTCCCATGACCTCAGCGGCCTTGGTTAATGGAATTATCATCTGAATATTCAACCCCACTAGATCCCTTGGCATTATCTTAGATTCTTTTTATCTATCATCTAACCTTGGGCTCCTAACAGGAACTCAGTTGACTATTTCTGTCACATCTGGTTCTACCATTTATGTCCTTCTCTCTCTATTCCATGGTCAAATTGAGGATGACTTTCTCCTCTTTGAAGACAGTGATTCTAGTTTCTTGCCGACTAACCTGCCATTCAACCTGCCCTCACCCAATGTATAATCTAGTTTGATTACAATCTCACTACTCAAATTTTCGAACTTAAAATTCTTCACAGACTAAAGTGAATGTTCAGAGACGCTTACAATCTGCCTCCAACTTCCTGTACGATCCCATCGTCTGCCACTCCCTTCAGCTCTTCCTCTGCGCTGGGCCCATGAAATCACCGATCAGTCTGAGAACAGGCAAGACCTCCATGTCCTGTGCTCTGCCCGGGTGCATTTCCGCCTTTCCCACCCTGTACAGTTGACTCCAATAAAGTCTCTTCTAACTTCCCATCACAGTTAATCATTCCCTCCTCTCTTCAGACTGTGCACATCTGCAACTGGTCTTCCGGGGTGGATCGTGCCCTTCTTGGAGGAGGCAGGAGAGAAAGGACGGTGTCCCATTCATCTCTGCATGGACAGTGCCTGGGGGTCAGCATGTACTAAAATAATGTTTAGTGAATGAGTCTTCATTTTGAATGCTCAGAAAGACCTCCAATTTGACTTACAAACTCCCAGAAATAGGAAAAAGGAAGCCTACAGATTCATAGCGGTTGCATTAACCACAGGCAGTAAAAGCAAGCAAGGTGGGAAGACAAGCTGCGGGTGAGTAAGCCATTTGCTACAGTCCCTTCTCTGTCTTTTGAGAAATGTCTAATTTGAGATCCCTTTCACGTGCTCCCCTTCCAAGGTTTAATGTATGTGATTAATCTTGACTTGCCTTAATACTGCTAGGAATGTGGCAATGACCTCAGCTGAACACTGGCGAAGTGATTAATGTTACATGAACTGTTGGAGCTTTTTTTTTTTTTGCTTTTCCCTAGATCCTGAATAAACGCATTCATGCAAGATTCGGTTGTAGACCTTTGCTCGACAGAAAATGTACCATGATTTCAAAGAGTAATGTTTCAGATGCAATAAACAACGTTAAAGGAAACATGGCTCTTATTAAAGAAAATGCTGTTTCAGGTTAAAGTCCCAGTGATCATAAAAGATATATGATGCAATAAACAAAATGAACCACAGACAGACAGGTCCATTCCAAGACTAACCACTGATTGCATTTTCCAACACTCCTGGACTTTCTGAGAGATAAACTATTCACAAAAGGTCCATGTTAAATATAAGGTTGTCATTTCTTTTTTATGATTCTAGTGAGGTATAAGAACAGTAGATGATCCCCCTTCCCAATTTCTTTTCTCCCCCCCCTTATTGGTTATTTATGTTTTTGAATTTTTTATGATGTGGGAAGACTGGCAAACAGTTGCTATGATTGTCAAAATGCCTTAAATCAAGAAGAGAAAATGCAATAAAACACAGTTTCCATGGTAACACATTGTAACCTAGTACCTCTGGATTATGAGCCAGCTCACATCTATGATCATTACTTGTTGACAGGCATAAATTGAGCCTAAAAGTATTAATTTTAGAGATAAAACTGGAATGTGGAGCTAAGTTATAAAAACGTTTAAATATTTCCAAGGTAGTAGCGGCAAATCAACACTGGTTATGTCACTATTTAAATAATGTTAATAAACTCAGCATAAACACTTAAAACATTTACAAGCTTTTCTCCAAGGATGGTATAACAGATTTGTATATACCCTTGAGGCGGCAAGTGGTAGCTGACGTGTTTTTGGTGGGGTTAAAAGAAATCCAGTGTCAACAAGGAAATGGAATGAGGATAGATAGACGTTCTAATGAAGGAATGGTTCCAATATGGAAATGATTCTTAAAATTTTTTGTAGTAGAGAAACTCCTAAAACTATCTTAGGACATACATATACCACGTTTCTGGATATTTCTCAGTAGACATACTTTCATTTTTTTTTTTTTTAATTAGAAGAGACTCAAATAAAATACAAATGATCACATCAGAATGTTTCCGTACTTACTTTTTCACACACTCACTCTTACGTTCTCATCAGAAGCACTCACACTTCTGTCCAACATTTTAAGGTTTTTAGGAAAAGATTGATTGTCTTGTGTATGGCTGCCTCCAGCTGGCTTCCGTAGTTACCCATTAACCAATACAATCAACAATCAAAAGACAATTTCTTACAAGGCCATCAGTAACACTTCTAAATATATTTTTTATGACCATCAAGATAATCTGATACATGGTTTAATAGGATATGATATGATCATAAAGGATTGGTTTATTTTCTCAACATTTAGACTTCATATAAAAGTTTGCATCATTTCCCTGGCAACGTCTGTGCTCAACTGCTCAGCTAACACTTTTACTGTGAAAGTGAGAGAAGCAAGAAAAAGACAGGAAGCACTTCCTCAAGGCTCACATGCACTTCCTGAGCCTGAGAGGGACAGAGAGAGTGACCAACATGCCTCAATTTCTGCTTCTGTGTTATGGGATTAGACCTGCTTCATAAGGTTGTTTATAAGCTCTTACTGAGATGGACACATGTAGGGTCTATCTCAGTGCATTGGGGAAGGTGAAAGGAAAATGACTAGGGATAAAAAAAAATAATAATAAAGAATGCCAAATAATACTGAATATTGAGTACTTAGACCAGTGCTTGGTGCATAGTAAGGTGTCCTAAAAGTTTAGCTCGTAGTCATCATTGTCATTGTCATAGCATCTCCCAGTGCTTAGCACTGTGCTTCACAACTGGGGGTGCCTAGTAAGTGTTTGTAAAATTGAATAAGCCTACTTGTTCAACTGGGTATTCCAAGAGAGTTTATTAGAACTACTTATGCTAGAATATGCAACATTTTCAGGAAATTGGACTGGATTGCTTTTATTCATTGGTACTGAACTACTCAGAGGTTCAAAACACACCTGTTTAAGAGAGCTCATGGAGCTGTGCAAGAATCCCATTGCCAGTGTTAGTAATTTGTACAATTAAACCCTTGGGAATAGAGCAGGGCATCTGAACCAATGTAACACAGACTTGTGTTTAACCTGTTGACCTGGGAAGGGCATGGATTTAAGAATCCTCAGGCTCTCTAGCAGTGGCTCAGAGATATGCTGGTGACTTCTGTTTTCTCAGTTCTTTCTTTTCAGCCCAGCTTTTTAAGAATATAAGTATTTTAAGATTGAAGAAAGTAATTTTCTCCAATGTTAATTGGTATAGACCCTGGATTATGTCAACATGACATTAGTTTGTCTAAAAATAATTAAGACATTGACCTATGCATATCCAGCTCTCAATACTCAGTACTATTTGACATTCCTTTTTTGTTTTTATCCTTAGTCATTTCCCTTTCACCTTCCCCAGTCCATACCCCCAAATGTTTTCCTCTTTTAAATCTGATCTCTATTTTTAAAATCTTAGCCAATACCTTTTCTATCCCTGTCCCTCCTGCTCATACACAATGCATTTTGTCAGCCTTTCCTCCATGTACTTCTTCTCTCCCAGCACTGCCCTAGTGTGCTTAGTGGGATGGGGGTTTGCAGTTGAAAAATGCCTAGTGCAATGGTTGAAAATCGGGCACAATGCTACTTTTGTTTGTGTGTTAGTCTTCACGTAGAGTACGTTCCTATGGTTCTGGGAGATGATTACATTTAGAATGGGTGGAGGGTTGCAAGAGATAGATAGCGTCATCATTGCATTCTTGTTTGGGGGATGATTGCTATTACACTCTCGCCTTTAAACAAATACTCCTGGAAAAATTTCTCCCACCGGAGGAGCTACATTTCCTTTGTAACTGTTGTTTAGTGGAGACTAATGTTCCACTAAAGAAACACGATTTTCTTTATGAGACCATGATAGAGTGTCATTATTCAGCCTGGCAGATTTTAATACCAAACAAGGTAACCACCGTGGGCTGGTATAGGGAAGCAGGAGTGTACATTAGCAGCCAACTGAGAGTATTGGAGTCTCTGGATGACCTAGAGCTGAGTGACTTCATCTTTGGCACGTTGTTGCTCACTCTGGAGCTCTCTTTCATCCCAGGGAAGTACTTGATCTAAAGGGCAGCAGGCAATAGATGAAAGGTTGCTAAGCCTTCCCCAGTCAGGTCAGCCAATTGTGTGCTTCATGTTTCCCAGCTACCTTTACAAAGTTTCCTAGGTAAGTCAGAGCAAAATAGTCTTTCCTCGTGGATTATTATATCCTTTTTATTATATAAGAATGTTTGTACTTAGTCTCTATATTATCTCTATCAATGAAATGCTGATCATCATGCTGTCACTCTTCCATATTTTTCCTAAAGGGACACAGTTTTCCTGTTTTTGAGACTTTTAGAAGCTTAAAGTAAAGGAAGACAAGGGCCAGGTTAATTGTCTGGTTCAGGCCTGGGCAGACCATTTCAGGGCAAGGGCTACTTCTCCAAGTACCACGGACTGCAAAACCACTTGGCAGTCCACCAGTGGACTAGAATCGATGTCTTGCCCAGCCCTGGACTAGTGAGCAGAACAGAAATGAGTGAACTCATGACATGGATCATTTCTGCTTCTCAGCTTCAGTGCCCAGTGTTGGCTTCCTGTCTTTGACTCATCCTAGGTTGGCTGACCAGATGTACCATTTTAAATGGGACAGAAAACAACAGTACTGTCCCATTTCAAATGATACATCTGGTCAGCCTACAGACACCTTGAATTTAGCCCAGTGAGACTAGGCTGACCATATGTACTGTTTGAAACGGGACCGAGCATTGTTTTCTGTCCCATCTAAAATGATCCATCCAGGGAGTTCCCTGGTGGTGTAGTGGCTAAGGCTTCAGCGCTGTCAACACTGTGACCTGGGTTCGATTCCCACATTAAAAATAATAATAATAAAATAAAATGGTCCATCTGGTCAGCCGAGTCCTAGGGAATATTGAATGGCTATCCACTGCGCATGCTGAGTAAATCCCTACATTTTTCTTGCTGAAAAAGAGCTACAGGCCCAAAAGGGAGTCAGTTGTGCTAGGCCCCATGGCAGCAAACCAAGATTTAATACTTAACCTAATTGTCATTTCAGCTGCTCAGGAATGAATGTAACCTTTAGCTGGGCAACATGGAATTCCCTGGTCAGCACTAGTGAGGTAATGGGTTGGTAGACCATACCGTTTTGCTAACAATTCCCTTCTTCCCCTGCTTCCTTTCCACCTTTAAAAACCTTTCCTTTTCTACAGCTTGGCAGAGCTCCTTTCTACTTGCTAGATGGGATGCTGCCCAATTCATGAATCACTGAATAAAGTCATTTGATTTTTGAATGTACCCAGGTGAATTTTACTTTTTGACAACCTAAACACAGAACAGCCTGTCACCTCTACTCCTTAAATTAGGCCTATATTTCTGTCTATGTTCTTCTAATGCCTCTGCTACCAGCAACACATCATTATTCTAATCATTAATTTAAACATTTCTTTGAATCACAATATTCTAAATTTGTATTCAGAATTTTTTTTTAAAGGACACAACCTCTATGGTGTTATTTCCATAGCACCTGGAAAACAGCTGATGCCTATTGAGTGATGGCTGAATTAAATTGCCCTCAATTTATTAACAGGCAAGTGCATGCACATTGCTAGAATAGGATAGCCAGTCAGCACGGTGACATCACACGCCTTCTTTGAGTAGCACTTAGAAAAAAAGAATCTGTAGAACTCAATTTGCAGTGTCCTAACCCAGCTATGGAAAACGGTCTCACCAACACCATGAGGGGAAAAAAAAATGAGATGGTTGAAATTCAGATCCATCCAGATTAGGTGAGAAAAGGAAGGGCTGCTTTGTTTTCTTGCCCTTGTGCTGCCTCCTTTCATCATTAGTAATTCTATCCCTCTCTTATCGGATCAGGCAGGGACACATTATCTCACCAGCAAGCAATACACTGTGGAAAAACTCCCCAAATGTAAATGAACAGGAAGGACGTGCTGATACTGAAATTAAAGGAGCTCTGCCCCCTCCCCCACCCCACCACTGCTTGTGGATGGAGAAGTCACGGATATTCTGAAATCAGTTCCAACTTTGTCAGGAGAAACCTTTGTCTCATTGTTCTAACACTATAGAGGAAATAATTTACATGGCAGTAATTATGTTGCTATATTTAGGAATGTGCTCTCTGCCCATTTCTGGTAACTTGGCTTTATATAAAACATTGAATAAGCTTTTCAAAACTTGGAAGGTATGTGTGTTACTATTTAAAATACGACCCCTAGAAAGCAGTGCAATTTGGGTAGATTTGGTACACCTCTTAGCTTTGGGGGAAGATCAAAAGAGGAATAATAGCTCTAAAGTACCTTGTTACACAATGTGTACTATTAGAAAGAAGCTACCATGAGTTTTATTGGCTTTCTCTTCTCCCCAAAAGTGAATGATTATTTTCATTTTTTTATATATTGTGTTGAGCTGAGCTACCAGAGCATTGTTTTTTTGTTTGTTTTTTTTTTTTTTAAATCTGACATTGATTTATTTTTCTTTATCCCTTAGGTTAAAACAATGAAAAGAAAGACAACTATTCTGTTGGTCCACACAATTTATTTGAAACTTTGACTGCAGAGAGGCTCAAGTAGCAGTCTTTATTTGTTTCCTGGTGTTAGTCGGTTTAACCCTTTTTGACTTGTCCAAACATAGAGATTTCACTGCCACCCGGGAGTTTGCCGGCCAGCTGAACTATGTCCCATAGAAAAACCAGGGGGCCTTCCTGCTTTTCCTGGTGGCCACAGATCTTGAAGAATTTAGTCAAGATAATATTGCCTTCCATTTTGAGTTAACGTGCTTGAGGATGAGCGTTATTACCTAGTTTCTTCAAGTTTTGTTTTCAGAGTGATTCCAGATGAATATTTTGGGACCTTATAAAACTTTACTAAGTAGAAAGCCTAGTATAACCTGACCCTATGCTGTCCTTCCATCAACAGTGTTATCAATCCCTATTAAGTCTCCCAATCTTTCTAGAACCACCACAAAGTTCCTCACATTTCCTTTTTTACTTCTTTTTCCAATTTTATTTTCGTGCCTCCACTAAGCCTGAATTGGCATTTTCACAAATTGCCCTTTCAGAATTGCAAATAACGATACATCCTCCAGTCCGGTACATTTAAATATTGTGTTTTTAAAAATAAAATAGAAATGACTTTATTTTAGGCTTCGAATTGATGGTTTTCTTTATAAGTGTGGAAGAAAGGGGAGGAAAATCAAAGTGTAAAACTGTAGAAACAGTGTGCATGAGAGCATTTCATATACTATAATGGGATTAGAATATATACTCTCCAAGTTCATAAAAAATATAACCACGTTAGATTTACAGCAGAGCTGAGATAGCTACCAAGCAGCAGAGCTTTCGAAATAAAGCTTCTTTTTACTTCTACTCTTATGGGCATGAGTTTGAAATGGTGTTTTTATTAACAAAGTAGTTCTATCTGTGACAGATTTTTGGTCAAGTTATTTCATTAAAAGTACTAATTTTAAAAACTAATAATGTAAAAACTTCCCCCCCCCCCCACACACACACACAGAGAGAGAGAGAGAGAGAGAGAGAGAGAGAGAGAGAGAGAGAGCGCCAAATGGTCCACAGAACATTCTCCTTTCCTTCTGAAGGTGTTAGGATGCACTGTAACCATTAACCACTCCTTTGCTATTCAACTTAAATGGCCAAGTGAGACAAACAGCTCTGAGACTGTTCTCCCACCATTGATTAAGACTCATGTAGCCTTTTGAGTTTTGGGGGCAGACTTGGTGACCTTGTCAGCTTCAGCTGCCTTCTTGTCCACTGCCTCGATGACACCCACAGCAACTGTCTGTCTCAGGTCACGAACAGCAAACGGGCCAGAGGAGGAGTCAGAGAAGCTCTCAACACACGTGGGCTTGGCGGGAACCATATCTATGATGGCAGCATCACCAGATTTCAAAAAGCTCAGGCCATCTTCCAGCTTTCTCCCAGGATGACCATCAGTCCTCACTTTCAGCTCAGCAAATTTGCAGGTAATGTGAGCGGTGTGACAATCCAGCACTGATTTGGTCTGAATGGTTCAGGGTAATCACCAGAGCCATGAAGCCAGTGGCTTCCATCGGTGGGTCACCAGCCACGTTGCCACAACAAACATCTCTGACAGACACATTCTTGACATTGCAGTCCACAGTGTCCCCAGGAAGAGCCTCACTCAAAGCTTCATGGTGCATTTCAACAGACTT
>PVJL010001924.1:0-20657 GCA_004026885.1 Lyroderma lyra
GGCGTCCCCACGGAGCCCCTTCCCGGTTTCTGATACACAGAACCCATAAACAACGTAAAATGAGTGTTGCCCATACCACTAAGTTTAGGCTGGTTTGTTAATCAACAACAGTGGCTGCAATAGGAGAAGAAATTGGAGGGAAAAAATGAGCAACGAGACCCGGAAGAGTCCTAGTAAGTTAAGATTCAACAAAGGTAGGTAATAGACATTCAAATTTTCTTTGAACTAGTCTTTATAGTTTACTCTCTAGTCTTTCAATATTTTATAATGAATATAGAAAAACTATGCATATCCTAGAAGCTGTTGTCAATATACACAAATATTTAAAAAGTAGGTATCATGAATGAACAATAACACAATTATACACAAAATGATTGGGCAAAGGGGGCCTAGTTACATGGGGGAACATTCATGTAATCTTCATTCCACGTGCTAAATAAACTAGAGATGACACTGTACAGTCAAATGTAAAATCCTAATGAACCTTTTTAAAAGGAATAGGAAAAGTAGATAATGATGATCTACTCTCAGGATACAAGGCTTTCTAATATTAAAATCAATAAAAACCACATAGGATATGTCGACAATTATTTTTATTCAAGGTCAAAAATGTCAAAGATGAAGAAATAAACAATTATATTTTTGCTTCAGATGCTACTGAGAAAACTAAGACCATCATGTGTGACCAACCTGCAACAACTCCGTCCACTTCCTGCACACCCACATAGCTCTATCACCCCTCCTCTTCCTCATGCACTCCACTGTCCACTTTAAAAGTCACCTGTGCTTTTAAATCTGTCTCCTTTCATCAAGATGTTACTCCTCAATAATTAATCCTCAGTTATTTACAAGCTCATTGCCTAATCATTTTACTGCTGCTGTGCTCACTTTCACTAACATGTACACCAAACTATTTTCCTTTAAAATAATTATCTTTGTGTCTTTATGTAGCTATCATCCCATCACTGCCTTTTTCTTTTCATTGAAATATGTTGATAGTGCTCCACAAATTCTAAACCCACCTGAACTCCCATGCTCCATGTATGAGTATTTCTCTGAAATTTTTGTTTAGAGGCAATAGAAAGTAGTGGTTAGAGAAAAGTCTCCTATGGCCAAATCCTGAATTAGCCTCTTACTAGCTATATGACCTTAAACAAATTATTTTAGCTTTCTGTGCAGCAGAATCTTTTACCTATAAAAATTGGGTGACGATATTATTTCTATGATCATACTGCTATTATCACCATAATTGCCAAATGTTAATTACATCTTTTAATGACATGCATAACTAAGTTTGTCCTGTTCTTATTTCTTAACACTCCGCCCCCACACTATTTAGCTAACTCTAATTTATTCATTCACTTATTCACCACTTCAATTTTATCCACATCCTATGACTCGTATTTGCTAGATGTTGATAGAACAGCAGTGATTAAAGTAGCATTGTTCCTGCCTCATAAGGTTTTCAAGATGGTTAAGGAGACAAACATTAATTAACTCATCAATTACACAAAAATTGCAAACCTGAAACTGTTTTCCCTAAGTTTAGACACTCAGCAGAACTTCCTTTGGAATAAATGCCTATTGAAGCTCTCCATCCTACTGTCTAGTGATGGAATATGTCCAAAGCTAAACTCCTGACCTTGACCCACCGGCCTGTTCTTCCTGGAGTCTTCCCCATCTCATAGGATGGCAATTGCGTCCTTCATGGCTCTAGCCGCCCCTCTCCTCCCCCACATGGTAGCCACTTTGTCCATGGTCCTTTACAGCGCAAACCCAATCCTTAAGGAAATCCTAAATCTAATCACTTCTCACCATTACCAAGACCCTTCTGCAAGTCACCATTATGTCCTGTTTGGGTTGATGGAACGAGTTTTTAATCAGTCTCCCTGAGAACTTGTACTCTGCCTCCCCCACCCCCACCGACCTGCTGTCTTTTTCAACACAGCAAAGAGATTGTCAAAATCAAATAATTTGATTCTACTGCTCCAAACAGTCAAATGGCTTCCACCTCATTTACAATACAAAGAACAGTCTTTGTAATGGCTTTTGAAACCCCACACGATTAACTCTGCAAGACCCTTTCTCCGGGAGGAGGCATTCTCCGGCCTTTCCGTGCACATATACACAAGGATAACCACTAGAGGGCAGTAAGACACTTGGACTAAATGTGATTTTTTTTCTTACCTTTCCCAGTTCTCCATGTCAATTTAGGATTGAAAGAAGTCTGCTATATTTAAGTGATATATCGAAACTACCAGCCTGTTATTTAAAAATTCTGTGAAGAAGAAAATTCTCCACAAGTCTCTTCAATCTTGGCTTCCTTTAACCCTATTCTTTCTCACCCTATCTTAATGAAGCAGGTAGTCACAACAACACACACTCACAAACACACACAAAACAACATATCACTACCTATTTTCAATATATAAAGCAAAACTTGTTCATATTTAAGAGGACATTAACACTGATCTACCTATTTAAGGAAAGTAAATCTAGCAAGAGTGGGAAGAAGAATCAGGGAAAAAAAGAGACTGGAAAATAACAATATTTAATATTTATGGAGGATTTACTATATCCTGAAAACTCTTCCAGTCTCTTTCATAAACTGTATTATTTAATGCTGACACTTCTATGGAGAAGGAGATTTATTGGTCACTCCATCTTACAAGGAAACTTAGAGACGCAATCACACAGCTAATAAAAACAAAAACTAGCATTCCAAGTGTCTGACTGCATCCCTGTCTTTACCCACCAGGTCCTGCTGGGAGCAGGAAGAACACCCTAAAGGCTTCTGACATCGTATTCAGTGAGAAGCAAGCCCGACACTAAGAGAGGCGGTGGGATATGGAAAAGCATAGTACGAATTAAAGAGATACCTAAGGAAGCCAACTGAGAGGGCATTTCAGCTTAAACTGTTGGATGGATGTGTTTGTCATTAATCAGATAAGGAATTCAATGTGAGTATGTTTGGAAAGGCGGGGGCTAATGAGTTCTGATTTAGACCTGTAGCACCTGGGTTTCTACAAAAGCACACTGATTTAGCAATGATTTCCTGAGTGCCTACTACGCACTAGACATTACTCTAGGCTCCTGAGGTATATTGATTAACAAAAACAAAGTTCTCTGCTCTCCTATCCTGGCAATTAATAGCATTCACAAGAAATATTTCAGTTGTTATATGGTGACAAAGTTCTTTAAAAGAAAAAGTAAAGCAAGGCAAAGAATGAGTTTGAATTACAGGGGTGGGAAGATGTTACATAATTAACATTGCCAATAGAAAAAATTAAGTGACACATACCCAGACAATGCTCTGCACCAGTGCCATCTATAAAAATATAAGGCTACATACATAATTTTAAATTTTCTAACGGCCATATTAAAAACATGAAATTAAACAAGTAAAACTGATTTTAATAAATTTTTATTTAACTCTATACTCATATATTTAAATTTTCATTCCAACACGTACTCAATATTTAAAGAGATGGTTAACAGCTATGTTTTTCATAGTAAGTCTTCAAAATCCACTGTGTATTTCATACTGACTTTTCAAAGGTTTCTCAACTCTTCCACAACTAATGCATTCACATATTCCCAATTTCTCTGTGTCTTCTGTCCACTTCTATAATATTCCAAGAAATGTCTAACATCTATACTTCATTCATATAGGAGCCATCTCAGCAAACAGTTAAAACCAAGCGTAAACATTCTTACCACAACCTTGAATCCTGAGGTAATGAGTAGTGTCTCCATGGCAATGAATTCTCCCTCTCCAGTCTTGCCCAAGTGCAGCGAGACCCCAGACCCATTCTGCTAAATGTTCCCTTGTTCTCTGCTCTAGGCCCTCCAATTCCATTGTCATGATACTATTTGTCCCCAAACAGAACTTCTCAGTTCTAATGCTCTCAGACCTAATGAAGGGTGGGGAAGACAGGTGACAACAGGACCGTCCCATGAGGCACTGGCCTCTTGTGGACAACGGAGTCCCCAGCGAGGTTTCGGAGCAATCATCTCTCCTCACTGGGGCCCTGATTTTGACACGGAAGGCCTGTACAGGCTCCCTATTTCATCTTCTTGGCAGCTCCCTAGTCTAGAATCAGACTCTGGAACTGACTGTCAGTGTGATAGGACACTACAGGGAGGAAATGAGTCACCTTTAGGGCTGTCAGTGCCCTCTGGCTTTTACCGATGCCTTAAGTTGTCCGTTAATTGGTCATACTGATCATGTGAGGGGGAGGCTGGGTCCTAAATGCCATTAAAAAAGAACAACACATTACACAATCTTGGCATTATCATCCCCACATCTATTAGACACATAGTTTCCTTCCTTTTAGTACCCTCCATCCCCGCCCTATCACAATCGGACATAGGTAAAAGGTTTAGAAATTGGGATGGTCACTTATCTTTCTTCTAATGTTGTCTTAGCCAGGTTACCTGACAATAGAACCTGAGTTCATATAACTCAATAGTAAAATAAATAATAAAGCTCTGTTAAAAACCGGGCAGTCCCAGGAAGTGAGAGCCAGTGAGAAGTGAGGCTGGCAGGAGGGGCGGGAACACGGGGCTTCCCCCGCTCGGTCTGAGAGGCAGCCCCCCGACAAGCTCCCCAGAAGTCCCGGCCCACGGGAAGGAGGGCCGCCTGTGCCCGTGTCCCTTTCCTCGCTGCCCCGGGCGTGGCCCTTCATCAGGGAGGGGCGCCGGTAAGGGCGACCCGCACGGGTGCTGTCCGGAAGAGCCCGCCAGAGGCTCCGACTTTCCCTCCGATGTGGCCGCGTACTTCCCGCCCAGCTCTCCTACTCCCTGCAGGTTTTCAGAGCATCTCCAACGGTCTCTCATTCGTGTATTCTATTTTACTTTACGATTTTGTGTTTTTGCAGGATTTAAGAATTTTAGTGGGAGAGGAAAGGAGGAGGCGCTAAATATACGGTGATGGAAAGAGAACTCAGGCTGGGTGGTGACCTTATCATGCAGCAAGCTGACAATGCGCTGTGCAACTGTATGCCTACAACCTATGTAACCTACAACCTATGTAACCTACAACCTATGTAACCTACAACCTATGTAACCTACAACCTATGTGACCCTAACTAACGTCACCCCACGAAGTCTAACAATAAAAAAAAAGTTATATAATGAACTAAGTGAGTAAGTCATGAGCCTATATCTCTCCCTGCCGGGAGGAGGCCTCAGTAACTGGCCCGTGGGACCGCCCCTCGGACACGCACGTGCTCCCTGTCCGGGGACAATGGCGGCTCTCCGCCCCAGGGCCACGTTTGCACCCGGGGTGCAGGAAAGCGCCCCCTCCTGAGCCGCAGCTTTCATTGTTAAGAGTTTTCAAGATGCCCGCCGGAGCGTGAGAAGGGGGCCAGCGAGTCCACTCCCGGCTACGCGCATTCTTGCAGAGTGTGACAAGCTGAGGAGCCAAGATGGCCACACCGCGCGCTCCCGAGCGTTCCTATTCCCTAGGCGCTCTTACTCGCCGCGCCCCGCCCCCTTGCCACGCCCACCCGCCAACAGAAATCCTCCTCACCTCCCACCAGGCTCGACGCAGGACTCCCCACGCCGCCTGTCAGCTCTTCGCTCCCGCTTTCCTGCTGACAGTTCTGAAGGATTGCTATTTCCTACATTTAAAAAAGAAATCCGGATTTCTTACCTTAGTTTTAAAAACTTGCCATGAATCCCATCTTACCTCCTACGCCCATTTTATAAATCCTCCACTCTAGTCACTTGGCCAGCTGACTCTCCTGTTTCCTCTACAACACGGGTTACTAACAGATTCGTAGCATGCCTCCCGAGGTCAGAGTACGCTCTCTGGACTCGCTGCGACATTGCGTTCATAGTTAAGAAACCAGAGTTAGAAATCGAAGAGGAAATCGAAAGAGAGCTAAGGTACCAAGAGAGAAATTTCGGTCCGTGAATAGCGAGAGACCTCTGGAGACCACCTATGCAGGGTCACCTAAAACTCAGTGGTTGTTTATAAACCTGGGGGAGGACAGTCAGCATCTTGAATCTGCTCATTCCAACTGAAAATTTTCTTTTCTTTTTCTTTTGAAAGTGACAAATAAAATACGGACTTGGGCCATCTGGTATCTGGACAGAATCAATGTCGAATATGAAACAAGCTCAATTCGGCCTGGGCCATTGATACGGATGGGCTTATTGCCCCAAATTCTAGTTTCAGGAATCAAATGAAAATGGGACTCTTCCAGTGTTAAAAGTGGACCAAGTTTTGAAAATACGCTACTAAGAATTATTCAAATAAAATGCTTTAATAGTAAGCATATGGTTTTATTTACTGCTACTCTTTCATCCCTAAATAATTATATTCAATATTCATTTTGAAATTGGTATGAAGCCATGACAAAGAGGCCTAAGCATTTGGCAGCACAAAGCCGCACAATTTATCAATATTTGGTAAAGCAGAAATAGCATTTATAAAGACCAGATGGCTCCGCATATGAAGTTTTAAGTAATGGATATCATTTACACACGAAGTATAAGGTGAAAATAGGGGTATGACGGTTGTCTTTAAGAATATAGCAGGAGAGTGATTTTTCCATTCAATCCTCTGTTCCTTACTTACAAGATCATAAATAATCTTCAGTTGCTTTTATGTAAGAATCCAATAAGAATAGATCATAAAAATTACTACAAAAGTATAGATGATAGAGCTACAATGGACACCTGATCTCCTAGTTTTATAGATTATGAAATTGAGGCTCAGAAGATTTAAATGACTGACTTGCCCAGTTGGGGTACGAGGACTCCACATGGGCGGCTTACCCTCTTCACCAACATCATGCTACAGTGTGCTTCCTCTTCACATAAAGTCACTGCGCCACAGGGGTGGCCAATCTTGTGGCTTCCCTGGGCCACGATGGAAGAAAAAGAACTGTCTTGGGCCACACATAAAATACGCTCACACTAAGGACAGCTGATGAGCTAAAATAAAAAAATCGCAAAATCTCATGTTTTAAGAAAGTTTACGAATTTGTGGTAGGCCACATTCAAAGTCATCCTGGGCCACATGTGGCCTGTGGGCCATGGGTTGGACAAACTTGGTAGCCTATTGTTAACACAAAGTAGTGACAGCTGGTTAGGTATGAGACCAAAGATATAAACACAGAAAACATATACACTATCAGCTCGGGACACACGGTAAATAGGAAAGAAAAGGAGTGAGAGAGGAGACCCCCACCATAGCATTTCACAAGTGAGTACTTGAGCAGCAGCAATGAGGTAACATTGTCCCTTATCACTTCAGTCAGCTACATTTCTGGCAAGATACTCTGAAAGTCAAACAAAGCTTTCAGAAATGAATACAATAATCTGTTTACAACGGTCAGGACTGAGTTTAATAATGGCAATGATCTGACTTTTCACACACAAACATGAATAAATTACGTGTTTTACTTGTTAGAATACCAATAATTTCATAAATCTTTATCTGAAATTACAACATAATTTTGTTTAGGACTTCAAACGTCAGAGCCAACTTGCACAACTCTCTGAAGAATAAATTTGAGCATAATTCATCCAGAGAGAATTTACAATCTGATTCCTGATATAGCTAAAATAAAAAAAAAAAAATGCAAGCTACAACCAATAAAATGACTTTGCTTTGAATTGCTAGAGATGGAATTTAAACTTGACTGAATATGTTTAAAACCATGTTTCAATAAAAGAAAAATAAAACCTCTCCTCTAAGTCACTGACATCAATATGTTCTACAGATGTCTATTCACTTCCAAATCCAAAATCTAATAAAGGTAAAGCAAACTTAGTTCTGAAGCTGAAAGCTTCCATCTATTACAATAAAAGGAAAATTACAGATTAGTAATGTAAAACAAAAAGTACATCTAAATACAGGAACAATACATTCACCCCTACTTCAAATAAATACATAAAATAGATACCATGTGACTGTTTTCATTAATAAAATGATGATTGAAATCTTGGTGATTTCCACACAAAGGAGTCTAAAGAAAGATGTCTTTATTTTCTTAATTTGTGCCAGTTAAAAATGCTAAAAGTGAAAAATAGGTGAGACGCTTCTTTTTGAAATAAAATCGAAAGAGTGGTAGCCCTGGAGCTGTGACTCCCAGAGGAGCCTCGGCTCACTCGCTGTCTAAGCCTGCTGTGGACCCCTGGGTGTGACTGGGAACTTGGGCACAACTTGCATAGCCTTGGAAGAGTGAGCTCTAGTATCGTGGGCAAGCCAGAGAGAATGTGTCTAACTCGGCTCCCATGACAGAGCTCCCAAAGGAAGGGGAGCTGAAGGTCTAAAAAGACCTCCAAGACATACACGCATTGTAAGAAGAATGAAGACTAGAAATACAGGAGGAATAACTTTCGGGAACTTAGCTCGGCGGTAGTTTATATTAACGTCTCCTGAGTAAAAATAAATTCTAAATCATCCCAAAATGAAATGATAAAGGAGATCTCTTGCTCAGTTCAACTCAAAAGTGAATGTGAAATAAAAAGCAAAGGAGTATTCCCCCGGGCAAAAGACCAAGGAAATGTACCTTAATTGCCTCTGCCCTCTGCCGTAGCCCCATTGTATTACTTCTCCCCAATGTCCTTTCTCCCAAAACTAACTTCTCTCCCTACAAATGACTCAAATATAACAACAAAAAATGATGTGATGATCGTAGTAAAAGCAAAGTCAACACTCATAAATTTGGTTTCTAAGAACTCTGAGATTGACAGGTAGTAGATTATTAGTAAGAAGCACTCTCAGAAACACTAAAAATGGGACAAAGTAGCACAATGTGTCTTCTAATATCGCTTTTGTTGTTGTTTTACTTTTAATTCAGTGGCTGCACTGAAAAAGGACATAAGATCATCTATGCAGAATTACTGTCAAACACGTATGGCCTGAATCCACTAAGGAGGGGAATACTGGGGATGCCAAAGACATGTGCACACATTTTAAGAGATGTTATCTATGTACTCCCTAAATACTGATGGTAGTAATCCCTTAGAGCACTTCTTGTCATTGCCGAAGTCACACATGACCTGTACTCACCTTCTGTTATTAGTATATATGGAGTATTACATTTTTAATAGAGTTTTCCCCTTTCTTAAAATGTGTATACATTTTTTTGGCACCCTCTGCATTAGACAAAGATCGAGTGACACTTTGCAAAGCAACTGCAAAGCAAAGAGCTGTGTCCTCTAAAAATATAAGGGTCTTAAAAATGAACCATGACAATAACAAAAAATTAGAAAACTCTTCTAGAATGTAGCAGATGGAATTGATACAACATCTAAATGCAAAACTCTGTGATCAGATTTTTGGTAGAAGAAATTATATAAGGACATTAATCAAAATAAAAATGGAAAATGTATTCATCAATTTTCAGCTGCCCAAGTGTGAGGTAGAAGAATATTCATACTCTTAGAGTACACAAGCTGAAGTACTGAGTGGTGAAGTGTCATACTACCTTACAGTGTCATAGTATCTTGAAGTAACTTCATGTTTCAGCAAAATTATATATATAACGAGGAAGAGAAATAGAAGTAAAATAAAAGTGGAAAAATGTTAAAAGTAATCACTGAATCCAGGTGAAGAATATGCAGTTGTCACTTCTACTCTCCTGGAAAATTCTGGATTGCTTAACATGTTTTCTAATTAAAAAAAAAAAGTAATGAAAGCAAACCTAGATGTATTTTAGAAAGGGACAAGGAACTTAACAAATCTTTATTTTCTTAAAAATTTGCTTATTTTTATAGCACATAATTAATATTAATTTTAAGAAGCCATAAAGGTAAACCAGCAGCAATTTTTTTTTCATTTCCTACATTTCTAGCACCAGAGACAGCTGCAATGAACACTTTCATCAGCTCTGTAAAGGTATATAAACTGCAGTCCTCTAAAGGTAAAATGTGACGAGTTGTGACATGTAGATACATACGCAGCTATGAAGTGATGACCACAATCAAGGTAAGGGACCAGTCAATCAGCCGCGACAGTGTCTGCCCAGCCCTTTATAACACTGTCACCCCACCTCACCCAGGTAAACAGTGGTTTCTGCCTGTCAGTTTCGATCAGGTTGCATATTCTGACATTTTATTAGTCTTTTTCTCTCTCAATTCTTCCATTCATCATAATTACTTTGCGATACAATTACTTTGCGATACATCCACGTGAATTTTGTATCGGTCGTTTCTTCTTATTGCCATTGGCAGTATTTCATTTCACAGACATACCCCACTTTGTTTACCCTTTCATCTGTTGATGGAAATTGGGATCGCTCCCCAGTTTTGAGCTATCACCAATAAAAACGTATGAACATCCACGTACATTTCCATGGACCTCTGCTTTCTTTTCTCTGGGGTAAATACTGTGCGTGGAATGGATACATCATGGGGTCAACACGAACTTACCTTTTGAGGACAGCAGCAAATTGCTTCCCAGGCGCGTGTGCCCTTTTACATTCCACGGCGTATATGAGAGTCACGGGCTCCACTCTCCTGTCAGCACTCTGGTTGGCCACACATTTTTATTTTAGAAATTCAAAAAGTATGCAATGGTATTTCATTGTAGTTTTAATTTGCAATCCCTAATGAATAATGATGTTGAGCATGTTTTTTAAGCATTTTGTCATTCATATGTCTTCTTTGGTGAAGTGTCTCCTTCAATCTTTGACTGTTTAATCAGGTTGTTTTCTTACTACTGAGTTTTGAAAACAGATAGATAGATTTAGAGATAAAGATAGATATTAATAGATAGATATAGAAATAGATAAAAAGATAGAAAGCATGAATCCTCATTATTTGAAGATTCCATATTTAGGAATTCACCTATCACTTAAATGGATTTGCACCCCCAAATCAATATTCAGTGCATTTTCAGTCAGTTGTGGACACGTGCAGAGGGGTAAACAAAAATTGAGCTTCCTAAAGCGTGGGTTTCCAACTCAGGCCAAACCAGGCAACCCTCCACCTCGTTGTTTCAGCTTTCACACTGTAAACAAGTGTCCTTTTCACCGTCTACCTACTATTTTCATATTTGGGGGCTTTTCCTTGGTAATTTTGCTACTTAAAATGTCCCCTAAACATAATGTTCAAGTGCTGTCTAGTGTTCTTATGCACAGAAGGCTGTGGTGAGCCTTTCGGTGTGTTGGATGAGCTCTGGTTAGCCATGAATTACAGCCCTGCTGGCCACGAGTTCAATGCTAATAAACTAGACATATTAACCCCTTCGGTGCTGAAAAAAATTGTCCTCTCATCCCAGTGCTGAGTATTTCGTGCAAAATTTGGGCCAGAATACAAATTCCACAAGGTGTGAATTATCGTTGCAGTTTATAGTAGTTGCTTCCTACGTAGTTTCTGCCGACGTGTAACCATGGCGGTAGCACGAGACCCCAAGGTGTCAACTTTAGTCGCCTCCTGCACCAGCCCCTACAGTCGACTGTGTTCGACAGCCGCAACAACAGGGTTAAATAAAGTGTCTTTAACAGAAACACACTAAAAACAAGGTTTGTGTTTATCAGTTGATGAATATATTATGACTAGAGGCTTACCGGAACCTAACCCTTTATTTCTCCAGGGGGCAAGGGCTCAGAGTTCATTAATTCAGTGTTTATGACAACAGAACAATATAGACTTTAACTACTATGAATAACAAGGCCATATATGTGATAAAGTTAAATTTGTTTATTATACTCATGTGTGTGTGTGTGTGTGTGTGTGTATCTCTGTGTGTATCTGTGTGTGTATTTCTGTGTGTGTATATGTGTGCATGTATCTGTGTGTGTGTATCTGTGTGTGTACCTGTGTGTGCATCTCTGTGTGTGTGTACGTATCTCTGTGTGTGTATCTGTGTGTATGTGTGTGTGTATGTGTATATATGTGTATCTATGTGTGTATCTGTATGTGTATCTGTGTGTATCTGTGTGTGTGTATCTGTGTATCTGTGTGTGTGTGTATGTGTATATGTGTGTATCTGTGTGTGTATGTGTATTTGTGTATCTGTGTGTGTATGTGTGTGTGTATCTGTGTGTGTATGTGTGTGTGTATCTGTGTGTGTGTATGTATCTCTGTGTGTGTGTGTGTGTGTGTGTGTGTGTATAAAATTTTCAAATATTTTCTTGCAGGCTATTATCATGACTTTATGTTTATGTCCTTAACAGCACTTTCCAAGAACAAAATGTCTTAATTTTGACGAAGTCTAAATTATATATGTTTTTCTTTTAGGGATTATGTTTTTGGTGTCTTATCTAAGAAATTGTCACCTAACCTCAGGTCACTTTCTCCTCTATTTAGCTCTAGAAGTTTTACAAGTTGTGATTTTACACTTAGGTCTATGATCCACTTGGAGTTCAAGGTATTAACAAAAGCTCATTGCATATGGATAGACGCTTGCTGAAGCATTTTTTGGAAAAGACTATTTTTTTCTCCATAGATTTGCCTTTCTAACTTCACCACATGTCATCTGGCCACATATATTCTGGTCTATTTTTGGACCCTCCATTCTGTTCACTAGTCTCTTTGTCTAACTTGATGTTAACACCAAACTGTCTTGTTTGTTGTAACTTAGTGAGTCTTGAGGTCAGGTGACACAAGCACTCCAACTCTGTTCTTTCACAAAGTTCCTCTTGTAATTCTAGATTTTTTTTATTTCTTTCTATATGCATTTTAGGATCTGCTTGCCAATTTCTTGAGAGAAAAAAATGCCTGCTGGAATTTCTATTGGGATTGAGTTGAATCTATAGATCAATTTGGGTAGAACTGACAATACTAACTATATTATGTCATCCTACCATTACTCTGCATTTATTTGTGTCATCTTTCATTTACTTCTGCAATATTTTATAGTTTTCAGCATAAAATTTTGCACATCTTTTGTTACATGTATTCTTAAGAATTTCCTGTTTATCATGCTATTTCAAATGATGCTGCATTTTTTTAGTATCCAATTACACACTGCTTATATATTGATCTTATTCTTGGTACTGTGTCAAAAAATCCCTTTTCAATTTTCAGTCTAAGTTAGTGTCAAGGGAGGAACTCTACACAACAACAATATGCAAAAATGCAGAGTGATTACACTGGGTGCACTGTAGCAGCATGAATGCAGTGTCTTAACAATACACACACTGTCAGAGAATGAGAAAAAACAGTGAGTTTCCAAAACCGTTTGTTAACAATATATAAACAGAATGTCCTTTCATAGGGCTATTGAATAAATGACAGACTGAATCATGTGAAGACGGAGTGCAACAGCTTTGTTTCCAACTTGTGACAGTTCATTAACAGTTAAGAAACAACCCAGTCAATTTGTCTTTTTTTGTTTTGTTTTTTGTTGTTGTTGTTGTTGTTGTTTTGGTGGTTCCCTGGCTGAGACTCAAACCCAGGTCGCTATGTCAATCTGTATATTGATTAGATGTCATTAAGCTCTCATATCCAAATCAAAACCAATAAAGGGAAGACCACATAAATAACACCCACCCTCAAAAACTGATTTATTTACATGATAAGCTGCTTTTGTCAAGCAAAGTCCAACTCTGGAGAACTTAGAAAGAGAGGATGCTCAGACAAAGGGAGTAAAATCTCCCAAGTTTTCAGTAGTGCTGACAAGAAACACAAAATCAGGCAGGAAGGAGGGGTTGGAGGGGGACAGAAAGACAGAGAGTCCTCAAGAGACAGACAGAATTCTGTACTAACTGATTTGGGGGAGCTGGTGGCAAAGGCAGGCTCCAGGGTCCCAATATACTGAGCCAGAAGTAATGTGATCCCTGAGTTATATACAAAATAGTTCCCCTCATCGTCTCTCAGCACACTGCTTCACAAGATCATCTGTGAGAAGTCAGGGGTCTACGTACTGTCCAATCACGTCCGTCAGAGGAAACTACAGAATGCCCCCCCATATTCAATGCTCCGTTGTGACTTTAGCAGATGAAATAGCATTTGGCATGGTTTCAGCTTGGGCACGTGACAGTACAAACAAAGGGAGATTATAGTTCTAGAATTTCCCTAGGCAATCTGGATACAAATCAACTAACAAGTCATTTTTAAATTCATTAAAAATAAATACACTGGAAAACCACAAGATAACAAACATCACTTGAAATTGTTTAGGACTACAGAACAATAAAATGGAATGAATAATTTTCTACACTTAGGGACATCACTACTTTTTTATAGATTATATATTTTATTGTCCTTCCCATTTAAAAAAAATCAAGGTTTTGTATTCTATGTGAATTTTAAAATGATTTATATACTTATATATATTTTTGAAATAGAACTCCAATCAATGCTATTCAAAATCTTAAAATTCAGGAAACAAAAAATGAAATAATAAAATACTTAATATGGTTTTCTAGACCAAAATTCACATATTCTTTCTAAAATTATAAATAGCAATTAAGACAGGTGAGGCAGATGTCTGTTTAGCAAAGCACAAACTATCCTTACTATAATATATATTAGGAAAATAAATGATTATAAATATGATGATGATCCATTTTGAACCGAGTGATTTTCCTCAGATGTCTTAACATCAAGAAGACATACTTTATTAAACAGCAATGCAGTGAGCAATGGAAGTGCTCACTAAGTTTAGCACTGGCACATACTTGTAAGTAGAGGGGTCCTCATAAGGCATTTCTTCAAATCCCCCCTTTCGGTCTCACCAAACATCCCTTCAGCACGGCCCCAATGCCGCTAGACTGAATGGCTCTAGCTGCTGTCCCCACTTTAAGGAAGGGTAGTTCTAGAATCTAAAGTTCCTACCAGGTATAGGTCCCCTCTGGACATCCTCTTCAAAAAACAGTAAGACAGCTCTATCCCAATGGCTGTGGAAAGCCATTTCTTCTCCACGCTTTTGGGGGAATAAATGAACAGAAATCTATTTTATCTCATATAACTTCTCAAAGGCAGCTTTAAAAAAACAAGCAGCTCTTCCTTTCCTGGGTAAATTGACATTGTCTCCATTTACTTTTAATCCAAGAAACCATTTCTCTCTATTTAATTATTAAGTCACATTTTCTTCCTTCAGGACTCAGCTTGATTTCACATCCTGCATTAAGTTTTATTCTCCCATTTTTAACCCTTACGCATAATTCTATTGATATGGGCCAAACAGAGTAGCCATCCCGCCACTTCACTAAAGGACTCCCTTTTTCTTGTTCTTTTAGCTCTCAGTTTCACTTTTTTCCTAGTCTAAAGTTTTAATCGCTCTCCTTATCAATTTTCTCTGGCTCCTCTCCCCGAGCAACAGACTGTCCCATCATAATTACTTCAAAACTTGTAACTCCTGTCTCCAGCTTGTTGATTACAATCACCTACAGGCAAGCACCCCTTCCAGGCCTTCCTAGACCGAGACAGGAGATAACACCTGAATGACCAGTTGGGCCAGAAGTTAAGAAAGCCGCAGGCCCAACGGACTCTCCATCCTAAAACCATCTAGTGACAGGGGCTTTAAAACCTATTTCTTTGATTAATGCCTTTAAAACTACTAACTAAATTAATTTCTCTTCATCAGGACACAAGTGGTACCCCAACAAGGCTTCCAGCCCACCTCAACCAAAGAAGTCAACATAGCGGATCCCAAGACCCCCGCCCCCTTTAGATTAGATAGGGTGAGAACTCCGTGGATCCCCAATAGGTAGGGACAACGACCATCCTCAGCAGGAAGCAGATACAGAACATGAGACCTCCAGCCCCTCAACTTCCCATGGAGATTTGTGGGGATCACAACTGTCAAGGAAATGTGAGGAAGGCAGGTAGAATAGGGGGGATATCGGGACCCCTCCCATGAGACTTGCCCTGCTGGATAGTCACCGCCTTAATACCACCCTATCATTAGTAGTCCCCACCCCAAGTTGAGTAACCACAGGAAAATTCCAGGGGAAAAGTGAGCTAATACAAGGAAGTCAGAGGGCACAAAATAGCCCACCAGTTTGAGCCAGTTCCTAACGCCTGCGCAGTGAGAGTTACAACGACCTTCATCTCACCTGGGGCTCATTATACCATCATTGTAACATCATACATGTGCCCAAAAGTTCATTAATATCATTACAACAGACTGAACTCTGGGAAAGGACATGTGCAGTCAGAAGGCGTTATGTAATAGGCCCCTTGTCAATCAAACTTGTCAATCAAGGGACCTCAGCCCAGAGGTGTCTCCCCTAAAGATCTAGAAGAAAATAAAAGCACCAAAGCCTCGTTGATCAGGGCTCCTGAGCCACTCTTCCTGCTCGAGTCCACTCCTACCTCTTTGGAGTGTACTTTCTCCTCAATAAACTGTCTCTTTGTTTCACCACTTTACTTTTGTGTGTGTCTCGTTCAGTTCTTTGCTCAAGATACCAAGAACCTGGACATCGACTTCATGGCGACGAGGGCACCCCACTTTCTGGTCACACTATTTTATGAACTTACAGTACTTATCCTTCCTCATATGGCTATATAATCAGACAAAATTTCTTTAGAGAAAAGGGAGATACTCAACGTTTCTATATTCACCAGAGCAGAGGTATAGCAACCATATGGTAGGCATTAAGTATTTATTGAGTTAAATTAAGAGAAATAGTTTACCTTTTTTAAAAAAAACACCCACATTATCAGAAGTCCCCTACCCATGACTCGAATTCTGTCCACACACATTTCCTCTTCCTTTATGGTCACCCTGCTCTGGACCCACAAATCAAACCCCATCTACGTGTATTTGGTAAAGCTTTGCTCATCCTACGAGGCTTCCTGGGGCTACTTAATAGCCAGTTCAAGAAATGAAACAGAGGGCCAGTCCAGAGTCTTGGAATGAGCCAAGACTTAGAGTTAGTTTGGCCAGGTTCAAACCTTGGTTCTACTATTTTAGAAATATGTGATTTTAGATGATTCACACTCATAGACTCGGCCATCTGTGAAAGTGAGGTATCAATACTGACCACAGCATCATCATGACTCATAATTTTGAGTGTTTACTACACTGATCATTTTTCCCATGCCTTTACATGTGTAATCTTCTTTAACTCTCAGTATAACCCTATGACATAGATGCTATTATTATCTTAATTTTTATATATTAGGAATCTGAAGCATGAAGAGCCTAAATTATTTTATAGATTTGATGGAAGTACTAAGTAAATAGAAAAATACCCAGTATATAGTAAAATTCCTAGTTTCATCCCCCTTATATATGTATTAGGTTGTTGAGAAAATCAAAACAGTAAATGTCTGTATAACCAAGGAAAGAAGAACTGTTAAGACTTTGCCAAATCAAAATATTATCCCCAGAAATACCGATTTGTCTTTGCTTAATGACCTCATAAGTGAACTTCTACATCATACTGTTAGTTTTAAGCAAACTGATAAAACAGCAGGAAGAGAGATTGGAGTTTTTCTTCCATTTTCCCACTTTAAAACTGAATAGTGTCCCTGCTGAGCAGTTTGGTAGTGCTCTCTCCATCGTTCTAATGACAATTGCCCTTAGAAACACCTGACATCAACATGAGACTATCTTTGCTTTGTTTGAAGGCTTACAAGTTTCCATACTGATTCAAAAGCAAAAGATCCTTATGATTTCCAGTGTTAAAAGAAGAGATAGAAAGAGACTATTAAAAGTGTTTTTTTTTTTTCAAAACATTCTTACATTCAGGGCAATCCTTATATGTCTAAGTAGCTGTCCACTCCAGTTTCCTTTAAATTTAAGATTGGTCTTGATACATATATTCGGATCTTTAGCATGGTAGGTAGGCTATAGACTTCAGGAACTAAATTAGAACTTTATGATCCTGGTGGCATACAGTCTAAACTAAGTACCTTCCAAAAAATGCTCTTGTCCGGGCCTCACGCTTGATCAATCCATTTAAAATATCTGGGAAGAAACTACACTTAATTTTTTTTAAAATTAGAAAATATAAAAATGAAAATATCTAGATGCAAGTCTGGACATAAGTATTTTGTAACAACCTTGTAGTTGATTTGTATGTGCAATGATTAACTGCAGATAAATGTTCCACGTCAGCAGCACCCACATGCATTGACACCCACGACGAAGTCCTTGCTGGCTTATACACACCCCTGAACCTTGGCTCAAATAACAGATGATGTGTTGCACGTGGACATTTTGTACAATGTTACCCCCTCTATCCCCTCACATGATTACCACTGTGTGCGTGAGTGTGTGTGTGTGATGATAAAATTGAAGGTCTGCTCTCTTAACAACTTTCAAGTACACAATACAGTACTGTTAATTATAGTCACCATGCTGTAATTAGATTCCCAAAATCTGTTCACCTAACAGCTGAGATTTTGTACCCTTTGACCAACACCTCCCTGTCTCCCCACCTCCAGCCCACCCCCAGCCCCTGGCGACCACTATTGTACTCTGTTTCTGATTCTGGCTTTTTCCGATTCTGCATACAAGTGATATCATACATTATTTGTCTTTCTCTGTAGGATTTATTTCACTTCACATAATACTCTAAAGGTCATCCGTGTTGTTGCAAAAGGCAGGATTTCCTTCTTTCTTATGGCTGAATATTCCATTGCATATATAATATATACCACCTTTTCCTTATCCCTTCATCATTGATGGATGCTCAGGTAGCTTCCATGTCTTGGCTATTGTGAATAATGCCACAGTGAACATAGGGGTGCAGAAGTCTCTTTGAAATAGCATTCTGTTTCCTTCAGATACGGGTATACCCAGAAGTGGGATTGATGGATCACAGGGCAATAGTCAGCCCGGTGCGAGAATGGCTGGCTTTGGGGTTCCCGGTGAAGTCAACACTCACTCTGCCTCCTCCCAAGGGGATGGTGCCTCTCTCCTCCTGGGGTTCCAGGACTTAGGAGAGGGGCGATGCACAGGGTGCGGTGTGAACTGAGGATCCTCCTCAATGAGTCCTTTCTCACTTCTGTGCTTCGCCCAGGTGCTGTGATGCCCTCGCCTGGAATCCTTGGCACATTTAAAGGCATTTTCCTAGTTACCCACATTGGTGCTTCTGGTGGAAGCCTGGTGGGGAGAGACGAGCTGTAGAAATCCTCAGTGCTGCTAGTTTTCAGCCCACGCTTCTGTAATAAATCGTCCTCGTTCTGAAAGCTGAGAAATGAGGCGGCAGCCAGGACACAAACCTCTTCTCAACGCCTAACCAAACTCCAGCACTTTATTCCAAACTCTAGTACTTCCTCCTCCTGGAAACGCAAATGGCCCACAGAGAGCTGCTCGGTCTGTCCCAGGGTGTTTGCATTTCTCACTAGACAGCACTAGCCATTCAGCGTTCTCTGCCTATTGCTGTGCTTTCCTATGGACCCCTTACCGGAACCGCCAAATCCCCCTTCTTCCACTTCTTGTTTGTTCCTCGTCGTTTTTCCTATTCCTTTTAATGTATTCCAGACACACATTTTCTGTGTTCTCAGAATATGCAACAAGAACTCAAATGCCAGCCACCAAGACAATAGCAAACCTTAGATGGGCAAAAAGAAAATCCCCACGGTTGAGCCTTGTTTACTGAGTCGTTGCTTTGAGTTGACTCTGCAGGGGATTAGCTCCGTAAGTCTATTGTACGGAACACTGAGGTTTAAGGTCACTAAACACTATGGTTCACCAGAGATAAACTGGACCGAACGTAAACTTTGTTTTTCTGGCCTTTTCAACTTACTTTCTTTATCTACACTGTATTTTTCAGCACTCCTGCCACCCAACCAGACGGCTCCAGACGGTCCTCACCACAGTGCACCCCTGAGCCTTGACCTCTGAATTTTGTGCAACTCTCTATAGCCAGTAGCAGGCTGTGATATAAGACCTGGCAAAATGCATGTACTTACCACAAATGACCAGCTGTGCCTCATTTAATCCCTACAATCTGAATAAAACAGGACGAATAAATTAGACCAACTAATTCAAGCTTATCTACAGGTTACTGGGGTATCTTCCCAGATTATATTTTAAGAGCAGGTCCTTAGAAATAACCCAGTCAGTCTCCTATGTAGAAATGTGAAGTGCCCTGTTGTGGTCACTAAGGATTATCTAGGATAGCCTTTGGTACTAGAATCTGAAAGCCGAGGCTAGAAATTTGCCTTATTCTTATTGGTTCTAAAGTTATATAACCTTCACTATGCTGTAGATGTGAGTGGGGAACCTGGCAGTGAAATCTGTATAAATTACATTGTATGATTAGAAACAAATGTGTGGGGTGTGTTTTTACATATGTGCATATATTTATGCAATTTCAAAAGCTTTCTTTGTACTGTGACAAGAATTCTGACCTAAGATCTTGCTCTTTTTTTAATTGAGCATGTCTCTTTTCCATTAAGTTTTGGCTTATTTATTCTAATTTGTATTACTTTTAGTCTCTTTTCAACTTGTGTTTTGTTCTGTTTGTTTGTTTTTTAGCTACCCAATTCTGAGTGGGCAAATACTTGACCTAGAAGGTTTACTGAGTTGAAAAATCAGTAAGATGCACAGTAGTAAACCTGCTCAGACAGGCTAAGTTCATAAACCATCACAGCCTTTCTGCCCCGTGAGGCAGCCTCAGCGTGGAGCAGGGATAAGAACCACTTACACCCGAAGGCAGTTAAGATGTTTTTTCTGGCAGCTCAGGGCCCTTCTATTTCTGCCAAAATAAGTGAGGGTAAAACTCCAAGCATCAGACAAGTTCATAGGACTTGAGAATTTCAACACATTTTTGAAATCATGAACTGCA
>PVJL010001924.1:20757-121012 GCA_004026885.1 Lyroderma lyra
TAAAATGCTTTGGAGCCTTTCTGCTACTAGAATGTGTATACCGCTGACTATTACATAGTTACCCGACATTACTGAGGACCCACTCATGCTACACACCACATGCAGTTGGTGCTTGGTGTTCAGACACAAGCAGAGAAGCAGTGCTCACCCCTGTAGTACTGTCAGTCAAGGGAGGGAAACAGATACTAAAACAATTACCATAGAAGTAAACACACGTAATCAAGAGTCTGAGTCCATTTCTGATGTTAGATTGCTGACAGCTTTCCAGACTGGCCACTTCCTCTTGCCTTTACGCCCCACATCTGGACAGACGGATGAGAAAGCCCCAGTGTGTCCTCCTTTCTTTGGTGCCAGTGGAAATGCGTGTGTGTGTGTGTGCGCGCGCGCGTGCGTGTGTGCGTGCGTGAGTGCGTGCATGTGCATGTGAGACTCTATAGAGGTTATTATACATATGAAAAATGGATTTTACTTCTCCGTTATTCCAGAATATTTACCGAGTACTTTCAGTGTGCTGGAGACAGCACCAGGTACTGGCGATGAAACAGTAAACAAGACACCCGGGGCCCCTGCCCTCACATCCATTCCCACACATTCCACAGACTTCTGCTCCTATGAATTAGGAGACTCAAGTCGTTCTGTTGGGCTAGCTACTTCCCTGTGGGTCGCACGTTGCATCTCACCTTTAAGGGCCTGTTGGAACAAGTCTAGTCATCAGTCTAAAAGCAAAAGCGAGGGAGGGGGTCCCGAGGAAAATCATTATTGTCTTGCATGGCAACCAAGTCAGGAGAGGCCACTCCTGTCACCTTGGGCACTGCAGGGTTAATGCCTCACACAAAGATGAAAAGGCCTGTACCACCGGAGGTGGGGAGACCTCTTCCACTGGCAAAGAAGACTCGTAATTTAGGATTCAATGTCGCCAGCTTCGGCAGGGTCTTCCCATCATCCCCAGTGCAACTTGCAGTGTCCCATCTTTTTCCCAATCAATGCCCTCACTCTAACATAGACATCCTAGGAGCCTGGGAGCTCAACCTGCATCATAATTCAGCCAATCAGAGGATGAAGTCCTGTATGTGATTTTCAGCAATTGCAGCCCTGAGGCTACAGGAGACAAGGGTCTCCTTCAGGAGACACAGGGCAGCTCTTAGGTCATTTCTGTCCTTTGACCTGGGAATAAGACACCTGAGCTCATCCCTTTATTTCACCACTTTGCCCAGAGGCTTTAGGAGTAATCAGTCAACATCATTACATTCTTAGTCTGCCAGAATGCTCAGAAGTATCTTACACGGAGTTACTTCGCTCTTTGCTAAATATTGATGAGGAGTAATCAACTCAGATATTTTACATAACTCTATAGATAGCTCAAGCCATGGAATATAAGTGTTCTCTTTGTTGTTGGAAATAGAATCATTAGCATCTTTAAATCTAATCAGATTAGAAGGCCAATTCCAGAAACTTCCAGAACCAAGTCAAGAAATTAATCTTTAAACTTTTGCCCCTCTAGAACATCGGTTCCCAAGCAGTGGTACGAATACCCTCTCACCCGGGGGTATGTGCTGGGCCATTTAAGTGTATGCAAAAAATAATCAGTAATAGCGAAGAAACAAGTAAACAAATGCAAAACATTGGTTACGGAACAACAAATGGTAAGTCTAAATCACTGTTACTAGAGATACTTCAAAATTAGATCCCATCAGCGAATGATGATTGGTGAGGGCATGGCTGTGAACCCTTCTCCCAAATTGCTTTTCCACCAATCACTACGCACAGTTTCAGAACAACATTTCTAGAACTTCCCCAAACATATAAGTACATCTGTAGCCAGACTGTTCAGTCAGTTTAGTTACTGACTGAGTAAAAGCAAGTACATTGTCTTTAATCATGATCCCTTTCAAGTAGTTTTTTAATTTAATGTTTAAATACTTGATCATCATTACCAATATTTAACTGTTACTAGCATTATACAATTAAATCTGTGGTTTGTACTTATAGTATTATAATTTTTCTTTCCTAACTTATTAACCTCATCTTCACTATTTTACATTAGGATAGACACTGAACAAAAGTATCAGTATTTAAAAACAGCTGTTTTGAAAACAAGGGTTACAATTTATGGAAATGGGTTTAAAAGAGGTGCACACATGGATAAAAGTTGGAAGCTCCTCCCCTAGAACCACTCTTGGTACCAAATCTGTATTAGGCAGGGTTCTCTGGGAATTAAACCAATAAGGTATTGGCTGAGATATATATAAAGAGATTTATTATAAAGGGTTGACTCACATGATTGTGGAAGCTGAGAGATCCCAGAGCTGCAGTCGGCCATTGGAGGCCCAGGAAAGCCTGTGGTGCGGCTCCAGTCCGAACCCAAAGGCCCAGCAACCAAGGGACCAATGGTGTGAGACCCAGGCTGAGACCGAAGGCCTGAGAACCAAGAACACAGATGTATGAGGGCAAGAGAAGATGAACATCTCAGCTCCGGCAAAGAGCCAATTTCTCCTCTTTGCCCTTTTGTCCTCATCAGGCCCTTAAGGGACAGGATGATGGCCACTGGCACTGGTGGGGGCAATCTTCTTTACTCAGCCTACTGACTTAAATGATGATCTTTTCTGGACACACCATCACAGACATCCCCAGACATAATGTGTACCAGCTACCTGGGCATCTCTTACACCAGTCAAGTTAATTATCACATATAAATAGTTGAAAAATTATAAAGAATGTAAGAAACAGAGCTGTTTATCCAGTGGAGATTGACAGCTAAATAAAATATGCTGGAAGGTAATGAGATTTCTGAGAACCTTAACAATAATCAAGTCTTACAGTTGTCAAGACGCTGAAAGCAATTATTCCAACGTTCAATATTGTTCTTCTCTTTAAAGAAGTAGTAATATTCATTTTTAAATAATATTGTGAAAAACTATAATCTGATTAGTCCTCCAAATACTTCCAAAATTAGGATTGGCCAAATTTTCCCCATAAAACAGAACTTAGAGAAAATTCACAAATCTGTATTTGTTCTTTTGTTATAAACTACGATACTCGTAAGTTACCCATATACAAAAATTTTAAATGTAAGCTTTTAAAATTTTTCTGTGTCTCTGTCGCTTTAATTCTTTCCATAGTTTTCCTGTTTTTAATTCTAGAAATATATTTAATATATTTTTGAAATATATACATTTCAAATATTAGTCTTGAAAAAAACTTGTAGTTAAACATTAAATAATATGTTATCTATAAACTACAACATATTTGAGGCAAATCAATATCAGCAAAGTCATACTATTACTGAATATCTTAATCTTTGTGGTTCTATTACTTTCCACTAAGTGTTGCTAGGAGAAACTTACATACAACTGAGGCAAAAATTTTGCAAAACTATTTCATAAAGTCATCAAGAAGTATTTAAATTATGATAAAACTATTCACAATCGAACGGCATAACAAGAAGTATGATAAAAATTTTAAACTCTATTTTCTTTTGAATCAACCAAGATTTGTGCAGTTGTTTTAGTGTTTTGTTTTGTTGTTGTTGTAGTTCTTTACTTTGCTGGTCCAGTGAATTTCACAGAGAACAATAAACAAGAAATTTTATTCATCTGTTTATCAAGACAGTGATGAGCTCCCTTATTGCTTCAGGATGTAAAGCATGTGTCCTGTGAAGGATTCATTGACAAATGCATTTTGCTTTTCTACTCCACTGACAAGTTTTTAAACATAAATTAAGGATTGGTTTCTAAAATTTATATTTTGATTTGACAAAGAAAAATAAGCTACATTAGGTTTAATTTCAATTTCTTTTCAATGCTTTTAAGGTAAGTGCACATATCCATCTGAACAATATTGTGGCTGCCTGTTAGAATAGGAAGCAATAAAATACAATACCATATTCAGATATTCACAATTAAATCAAATATAGGTAAGCATACTTTAAAACAGCTCAATAAAGGAAACATAGATGAAAGATGGCAAAGATTATTTGTCTACAATAATAACACTATGAGATTTATTTTCTTTGGATAGTGTCATATTGAATAGGAAAGTGTTTTAGTACTTGTTAAAAAGGAATTCAACACAAGGAAACAATCCTAATATAAAACCCCAGTATGACAATATAATTAATAAAAATATAAATTACAATATAAACAAAGTATAATATTAACCTCATGCAAATTTAACATTGTACATATATAATCATGTCGCATCTTCCTGATACAAAAATAATTCAAAATTATTGAAAATTGAACAGTCATTAATTTGAATCAATCAGGGCACAGTGTTAAATATTCGTTGGTCAGGATATGTTTGTCTTAACTTCATTTTCATCATCCATACAATGGTTATAATCATTCCAATCTTGAAGATTGGTGTTAAAATATATGAGGGCCGCCTAGAAAAAATCCAACCATGAGTGGGATTTTGCACAGCTGGAGACTTTCCGGACAGCCCTCGGGTAATGTCTATCGAACACGTGACTGATGGTACTCAACTCATGGGAGCTCGTGTTTTCACTCCATGAATGAGGACACAGCATGACTCAAACAGTTTAAAACAGAGAGCGCCTTCTCCTGTATTCAGTGACTCACGCTTTTTATCACCCATTCCTCTGTTCATCTATTAATTCATAGATGTGTGTGGAGTGCCTGGAATGAGTCAAGTCCTGTTAAAGACACTGTGGAACACAGCAAGGTAGAAATGCATCCAATATAAAACTCATCGACACCTCCTAAATATGTCCTAAAATCCCACTGCAGTACCTCGCTAGAACTGGAAAAAAGGAGAGGTGAGATAATAAAATTCTTCAAATGGATATAAGATTTAGATAAATAAAATTTATAGAACTTGTCTCCAAAAGATACCCCAACTCTTTGAAATGCAATAAAACAGTACAATCTTAATGGTGTAGAAACAACATTACATCAGTTGAAAATATTATGGAAACCATGTAGGCAACATAACCTCCTACGTTTTAATATATTTCTATCTGAATTTTAGTATAGTTTTAGCCACAAGTTATAGAAACCTCAACACAAATTATCTTAAATAACAGGAAAATTAATTATTTCACCTAAGAGAAAAATCCAAAAATATGGCAGGCTTTGGATACAACTGACATATTGGGTTAACAATGTGACCAAAGAATGTAGTTATTCCCTGTGTTCGCTGTGACACTTGGACATCTGTCTGTTCATTCTCAGCTCCATTCTCTCCTTCGTTCTCCTCTGTGTCCCAGGGGCTCAGAGTCCCAAACTACATCTCCAGGGTGCCCGTGTCCATGGAGACGCCGGTGGGAGACTGGAAGCTAGGAAGACAAAGAAACTATTTTCTTTCTTTGGGTGATGCTTTCAGCTGCGGCAACAGCAGCGATCGTAGTGGAAGACAGCAGCTCCACGCAGAACATCTCAAGCTGTCTTGGGGTGTACGTGGTTTTCAGCAGCACGGTCAGGGGTGCAGGCTCTTGAGTTAGGCTCTGTGGCACCAGCACGGCCTTCAGCCAACAGCAGTCAAGGGCTGCAGTGCGAGGATGGGAGCGGCACTGGCCCCCGCGCTCCCATTTTCCCCTTGCTACTCCTGCAGCCTTGCTTTTTCTTTGCTATCCCAGCCTTTCCAATGACTCTGTACTTGACTCCCTGCATTAAACCCTTCCCTGTTTGAACGCCTGGAAGACGCTTCCATTTTTCTGACCAAACGCTGACCGATATAAACTTCCACGATGATTGTCCTCAGGCTGGAGCAGTATGACAACAGCAGTTCCAGGCACCAATCCAGATGTGACAATGTTCACAGGGTTTAAAAAAAAAAAGAGGGGGGCTCTTCCTGCAGCTCTCTCTTAGCAGCAAAGACCTTCGCCCCAGAAAGCGGATGGCAGATAGCCCTCCGTGTCACACTGGACAGTACTGAGTCTTAGGCTGAGTTAGTGAATTAGGCTGCGTAGGACAGACCCAAAATAATGCTGTCTCTAAAGACAGACTTTTGTATCTGTAAAGTAGACATTTCAAGACCAGTACAGTGGTCCCTACGTTGTACAAGACTGCCTGGGAGACTGCATGGGTCACACAGACAAGGACCTCTGGATGAAGAGATGTCTATGCCCAGATGAGGACGAATGTCCAGCCCAGCAGACCCAGATGAAAGATCAGTGATTTGGACAAAACCTAGGAGAGGGTGACAGGATTGCAGCCATAGGTACTAACAGTAATTGCTTCAAGGAGGGAGAGACTGAGTGTGCGAAACACTCATAACAGGTTGTAAAATGAGTTCTGAGAACTGATGTTTGGGTTTAGCAATGAGATGACCATGAGTGACAGTCATGGGAAATGCTTCTCCTAAAAGTAGGTCCCCAATCTCCTTGTTTTTCAGAGAATGTCAATCAGTGCCACAGAAACTTTCTACAGTCCTTAAAAATAGAAAAGAGAGTCCATGCTTTTCAGCATAAGGGGGATGATTTGGAACAAACAGCATTAACTAACAAACAAGAGTAGTAAAAAATAGGTCAATCTTCAAACCTAATGGCATTTACTCAAAATACAATTTTAAAAGTTCCATATATTTAAAATAAAACTATTGTTTACTAGAACATTCTGTAAAATAAATATCTGCCAATAATGGGAAACAGCATCAACTTATAGTTCTTGAAATTATAAAAATCATTAATAATATCTAGTTATGCACAAATGTCACAGGAACCCAGACAATCCTTAGAAAACAGGAGTTTTAGTAATAAGCAATGGTAACGACTTACTGAAGAAAGTCAGTGAGCAACTGAAAATCTAAATCTGATTTTCTAACATTCTTCTAAGTATCTCAAGACTATTGCGATAGTCACAACCCATTTTTTCACTTCAATTAAAAATAACTATCACCCCTCAGCATTCAGCAAAGGGGAAAGCTATCGCTATGGGGAGCCTAATCAAAGAATTGCAGATAGAATTTCTTGTTGACATTGTACACATGTATAACTACATGTTACACTTACATAATGACACCTCGTATTACACAAAGTCATCGCAGACATTGATAAGGACCTTTAAAGGAGGATAATTTAGGCAGTACAGCTGCCCTGCTCTATGGCGATAACCCACTCGGGCTCTCGCTCTCCTTTTATAAAGGGCAGCCCCGTTTTTCCAAGGGGAATTCCTAAAGTGGTGACATTCACTAGATTAGCTTCCTTTAACACTACAACAAGGCTGTTTTTATTCTCTTCCTCCTGGCTCGACTACTAGCTAGGCGCATTTTTAAATGGAAGATAGACTCCAGATATTTAAAGTAGGACATCTCTTCCTTTCAAGCCTCAGAAAGAAAGGTGTATTTCCGTTCGCCTGTGGAAAGCTCCAGTATCTCGCCCCTCTTTGCAAAGAGCAACTAACTAATCCAGTTCTCCCTGTGCTTTGTCTCCTTCTTTCATCACCATTGAACCTCTTTATTCCTTTGGCCCAAAGGATGAATCGTCTCCTTTCGGACCATTCAAAAATGGTACATTACGAAGTAAAGAGAACCAATTCATCTTTAATTATGAAATTGGAACAGCTGTAGAATTAGCTCCTAAGTAGTATAAAACTTTGATCTCTTACTACATCAGAAAGCCTTGTTAGGATTTAGGGTTCAATGAAAGGCAATAAACAAATATGTTTTGATGACTCATTTCATTAACCCTGAATAGCAATACTTGTAGCATCACTTATAAACAAAGATATTGAGGCATAAATAGATAAATGACTTGCCTAAGGGACAAAGCTTGTAAGGAGCAAGTAGAGACTGCACCCAGATCTCTGATTCTGGCCCCCATGCTTCTGTCATTACAGCATATTGCAGAAGATTGCAGACAGAATTTGATGTTGAACACTTAGATCCCAGTTTCTACTGAGACTTCTTTACGATGCTCTCATGTCCTAGGAGAAAACTCTGGCCTATATGATTACTAATAGTAATAATGCTTTAGAGGAACATTCCAGAGAGCAAGGATACTACTCAAATTCCTAATTTTCTCATGCTAAGATGGGAGGAAAATCAAAGAATAATATAACAACACCAACTATATGTGTGTATGAGTATGTATGTGTGAATATAAAAAATAGAACGTTATGAGAAAAGGCAAGGTCTAAGGGTGTATTTGCACAAATAGTAAATACATGGGAAGCCAAAAATCTCCACTCCAATGAATTACCAAGTGGTTATTCATTTTCTTATGAATCAAACTGAGCATATTTGAAACTGACTACATTTTAATAGAGCCATTACCAGTTCCTTCCTAGACTTACTCCGTCACATCTAATATATTCTTAGTTCCTTCAGTTACTTGCTTTTATTTTATTTCTATTTTAGATTCCAGATGCTTACTACATTGGTCACTTCCATCAGCATAATAGCTCATTTGTTGATCTTGGTATTTTAAGCCTGAAAGGACTTGTTCACTGTTAATATCTGTAAAAATTTCAAACATAAACTTTCCAATCAACCAATAATTCCTTACCTGATTAATATGATTCACACACACTGTTTGATAAGTAAAATTTAAAAATCCCCAATTATTTCATTCTTAAAGAGTGATCATAGTATGAACTTCTTTATAATGTGCAGGCAAAGTGAATTTTCTTTTGGTTTATCTATGACATTGCCCTTTTACGTGACACAAGGGGATGCACCACTGATGTTCCCTAAAAACTGATCCATCTACATGACATCCTGCTATGTACTAAGAAGTCAGACATTTGAAAAGATTCTCTGTTCCCAACAGACATACATAATCTTAAACTAATTTAAGAAAAGCTATCTCTTCCTTCTCAGTTAAGTTATAAACATTAAGGGTTTTAATAGTTAAATAAAGGTGAGACTAGCTTTCTTTCATAATTCTGTATTCTCATATTTAAAAAGAATATCCAAATTTTAACGTCTTTGACTAGCATCTTCTTTCCGATATAAAGGGCCGTCTTTATCATAATCCCCAATTTTGAACTTAACAGAAGAGAGTTTAATATCGAGTGATTTCCAATACTGTTGGTCAGTCCCAACATTTCTTTAAAAACAATCCCCATTGACCACAATATCTGCACTTTCAGTCTCTTTTTTTCCTACTAAAAGCAAGAAAAATTTATGGTGACAGTTCCAGGATTATCCACGAGGGGGAAACCATGCCTCATGTAGCACACGTGAAGGGAAAATTAGCAGCAATAAACTGGTTGCATCAGAGAAAAAGAAATGGGAGTAGAGTCCATAGTGAGATTTGGCTCATGTTAGAAAAAAAACAGTGCCACATAGCTCCTTAAAGATAAGATGTTTATTTAATTTTTGCTTTTTATTCCTATTTTCAATGCCAAGAAAGTACATCTGAAAGATGAAGACAGGTCTAATAGTCAGGCAAATGTCTGTAGAGATAAGCAATGCTCTTGAAAACATACTGCAAGCTCTGTTATACTCACTATTTATTATTCTAACAACTTTAAAATTGAAAAGTAGTTTTGTAAAATGCATTTCTGAAAAACTTAATCAAAAATGCCTATCACACCTCAGATGATGTCACTGACTTAAGAATCAAGAAATTACCGGCAGGAAATCAGCCGAAAGAAACATGGAGAATTCCGAAGTAACAGAGTGAACTAGAGGGGTTCTAGTGGAGTTTGCTCCTAACATACCATGTGAGTCAGAATTCTCAGCTATTGGGGTCCAACGTATAGTTAAAATCAACTATAGTGCTCACGGTCTGATTCCTCAGTTCACTGCCGCCCCATCGAGAGTCGCTCCCGTGACAGCCTTAGTGAAACAGAAAGTCATGCCAATTCAGGCCCTGTGCCCAAGAGCTGAATGTGGCTGGAGAAGAATGAGCAACCTTGCTAATGGGTCTCATTTAGATTACTAACCATTAACCCCACATGAACTCTTAGTACGTACTAGAACACTGCTTGGTTCTCTTCCCTTCCATCTCCAATGCCTCTTCTTCTCTCTAAATTCTCAGCTGCTTCTGCTTTCACTGAGAATACGAGTGGGGTCAGACTAGGATCTCCACAAGCTCCAAACATCGCATGTACCCACCTAACTGGGCATCTCTGAAACCACACGCTCCGCCTTCCTTTCTCCTTTGGTGGAAGACAGTGTGTCCTCTGATCTAAGGCCAAACCCTCCGCTCTACCCTGACCTCTCTGCTCCGGTCTAATCAAGGATTTCTCTGTGACTCTGTCTCCTCTCTTCTGTATCATCGGTTATCGGCTGTCTCCCAGATACACCCATCAACACGCAAAGATGCAACACTTCTCATCATAAAGGAAAACATCCTTTCTTTGTTCTCATATCCCCTTCCAATTACTGTGCCATTGCTCTGCTCAAAACACAGTTCTGCTTAATGTTTTCCTGCCTTTTCTCCTATTTACCTATTTTCATCCTCACAATTACCCAGAAACTATTTTTTTCAACGTTATTAGTTATCTCTGTGTTGCCAGATCCTATACTAAATTATCCGTTCTCATCTTAATCTACCAGTAGCATAGGACTCATAATCACTGCCTCTTCCTTTTAACCCTTGTCCACTTGGCTCCCAGGACAGTTCTTACCTCCCTGCCCACTTGCTCACGTACCCTTTGCCAGACCCTCTATGTACTGGCCAGTCCCAGGGCTCAGGCCTCCAACATCATCTGTTCTCTGCCTGCACTTACTTCCAAAGGGATTTCGTCTCATCTAAAGACTATAAATACCATGATGAGTCACAGATTTTCTTCTGCAGCCGTGCCATCTCCCTCTCCTGAATTTCAAAGAGTATCCAGTTGTCTATTTCACATCTCCACAAGGACCCACTGGCATCACAAATTTAGATGTCCAGAAACAAACGCTTAGTCCCCCGAAGCTCTCTCTTGACAACTAAGAGGCCCTAAATGACTCTTCACTCAACTACCTCTTTAACCTCATTTTTCTAACCATTTCCCCCTTTGATCATTTCACTACAAACAAATCTTCTGGTCTCTGGAACACATGAAGCCAACATATCTGAATATGCCAAACCTCTTTTTCAGTGTATTTATGAAATTTGCTCCCACACTTCTTTCAAATATCTACTCAGCTGTCTCTTGACCACCCCAGATAACTGCCCTGCACTGAGCATTACTGCCCTGCTCCTTCCCGGCGCTTTCCATGCCAAAAATGTGCACACATTACTTTTTGAAGGTGAATTGAATTACGGTAGCAATGTGTAGTATGATGTTCACTCAAAAGATGGCATCTAGCATTGCCATGTGACAGGCAGGACAGTCAAAGAAAATGTCAGAAGCACAGTTGTCATTCAAGGAGTGCAAGACCATTTGGAAGTGGGATTTGAAATTCGAGAACATTGAGTTTCCCCCACATTCTCCCGACTTAACGCCCCTTGACTTCTGCCTATGAGGGACCTTAAAGGACGTGGTGTCCCGCAGAAAACTGGTTACATGGGGGGGACTTCAGGAAGCCACGTGCAACGATACACACGGATGCTTGGTCAGTGGTGCTCAAGCAGCAGTTCACCATAACCAGAAGTGTCTGGACACTGAGGGTGACCACTGTGAGCACCTCTTGTCATTGCAGAAGTCAAATGTGACTTGTGTTCATTTCTTGTAATTGGTGTATATTGAGTATTACAATTTTAATACTTTTCTTCGTTTCTTAAAATGTGTATACATATTTGGGCACCCTGTGTATTTATGTATTTATGGTCATCTCCTGCCACCAGAATGTAAGAGCCATCAAAAAAAGATTTATTTGTTCACTCTTGTATCTCCAGTGCCTAGAAGACCGCATCAATATTTGCTCAAAGAATATCAACCAAACACAATTCACTGAAACTCACTTGTTAATCAAATTTGAATGGCCTTATTTTATTACCTTAAATTAGATTTGATGAATTGATTGTTCCCTTTTCATTAAAAAAGTGAAGAATTTAAAGACATAATTCTTTATAAATACTATTTAATAATCTATTCATTACAATAGAAAAGTTTTCATTAAAGAATACTTTTCTGCAGAAAAAGCTTACAGGTTTCCTCAGACTCTTTAAAAGACTTGAGGTTAAAAAAATATGTAAAGAGCATTGTCTAAGTAAGTTGTTTAATTTCATGACTTCATAAAGATTTTTTTTAAAAAAAGTTTTATCTGAGAATTACACCACACAATGTAAGTAATGTACGATATGAAATTTACTGAGCACTTCCCTAAAGCAAATACACATTTCAAAATTAAATGTGGAGTTTCAATATAGTACCTGTATTATACAGATCTGGTATTGTAATGTCAACTCCTTACCAGTAAAAACAAGGTGAATTTTTAGCAGTGCCTACAGAAACCATTACTATTGTTTGTAGTCACTTCCTCTTTTTTCAGTGTCCTATTATATTTCCGTTGTATCTGCTGATACTAGTCAGTATCTAATACCAACCTGTATATTCGTGTTTTGTTATACTGTTCTATCAGAGCTGTCATATTAATACAGAAAATTCTTAGTCTATCTATAAATTACTTGACTGCAACTCTATTTCTATTGCTGTAGCTTTGCTCTCCCCAAATTACATTTGTACATTTTACATGGTAATACTTTCTGACCTCATTGAAAGAGTAGATGTTTGTCATAAAATTCTCAGATTTCTGTGGAGCATAATTAACCAACCCAAGCCAAGCTGCCACTCCCCCACTCCTGCCACACACACACACAGTACTGCTATTATAGAAACTCTCCTCTATCCTTCCTCACAAGTCAAACTTACGTAAAAGAATATTGCTTGTTGTGCACTAAGGGCCTGATGCTTTCCAGTAAAACAAGTTCCCAGCTTTAGGCAGACCCTTGTGCAGAGATGAGAGGACACCTGGCAGTCAGTGGGTGACAGATGCTGGAGCCAAGTCACCCCGAGGACTCTTCGCCATAATAAATCTGAGAAGCTAATCTCTGCTAAATTGTTAATGACTGCTAATGAGATACTGGATACTTGGTTACTCCTCCTGATAGTGCATTTGCATTTAAATGAACCCCTTCTGGAAGGACTCCCTAACCCAGAGCAGTTCCAATGCTGAAGGCTGCAAGCACACAATGGCTTTCTCTGGCTCTGGTTTCACACTGTCCCTTGCTGAGACTCATGATATCACTGGGCCATTTGATCTCTGATCCCAGAGGATCAGGACGGAAGCACTGCAGACCTAGTAGTCACAATCCAAAGATTAGTTTTTACAAAAGGATTGTGCAATCAAAAGTCATAATGTAAAAAAAATAATAATAATGATCTCTTTCATCTCACTCCAGCCTCCAATCATTAAATTCAATCACCTGGCATAATCCTGTTTGTCAAGTTCCAAGAAGACAGATTCAAACCCTGTATGTTGGACATTTCTCATGTCTTTATCCCTTTCTTTCTACTTCCTGGTGCCTCTTGTCATGATATATAATAGCATCTGAAGCAGACACTATATCTGCTTAGAGATACTAACATGTTAATCCTGTCATTTAACATCTTTAATTTTCATCTTTTTCCTAGCACCATCAATGCTGATTCTCTTCCACAAATAAAAGGCACCTGGCAGGCGCAGTTTTGATGGGTGAAGGAGTCTAAACTATCCCGAGAAACTGTATCTCCAGTGAGTCTGGCTTCACAGAATGGAAACTACACCAGGAAGGACACTACAATGTGCTCTGGGACTGTCCCAAGTCACCACATTCAGTCCCCATTGCCTCAGACAAATACAAGGAAACCTACTTTCCACTCCTGAGGACAAATCTATGTAATAGGCATTGTTGTCCCCAGTCAGGCTGGGGGACTGGAAGGATCCAAGCCCAGGTCTGGGGAACTACCAAAGAGTGACCTTCAGACTCATCTACTGCAGTCTCCTGGTTCCCTTTTTCACGCGCTCTCCCCCTAATCTTTTCCTCCAACACCAGGTACCTAGTAAATCCTTATGAATTATTAAATATGCATGTAATTTTTAGCACATTCTCTCTTTCAAGGCACTCAGCGCTTTAAAAGGAGATGCAAGCCCGAGCAAGTGGGCGAGGATAACCTTCATCAAGCATGAGCCCCCCCTAAGCTCTGCACCAGGCAACTGCAAAGAATCTCATTATGACCTCTCAGTGGTGGAGATCCTAACCTTTTAACCATGGATCTCTTTGACAATCTGGAATAGCCTATGTAATTCTTCTTAAAATAGCACCTTTAAATTCATAAAATATAATATATAAAATCTCAGAGGAAACTAAATGCCAATTTCAAATGCAGGTTTTCAAAATATTTTAAAAACCTAATTTGCGATAAAAAAAATATATATGAAATGAAATGAATAAATAAAAAATTTAAACTTACTAAATAACAAGATATAATAGTGGTTCTATCAACTACTATGATTAAAAAAATAGTGATGGGGGAATGCTTTAACAATTCTGATACTGCTTATCCATGTGCAAAGGAGCTGAACAATTAAGTAAATGGATGGTGGATGGTAGGAGCCACATTTCTCACTATTGGAGTTGGAATTTACAAATAAGCAAGGGGAGGAAGCTAAAATGATCTACATGTTAATGGATTAGAGTTGGAGACATCATTCTGTACTCACTTAGCTCAAGATAGATCCAGCTAGTTACACGTAGGACTATTTGTAGATAACGAGTATGTGTGCATACATGAGTTAGTGTGTGTGTGTATGTATATGTATGTATGTGTACACACACACACACACATTTGTTTTCTCAGTTAAGAGAGCCTAAACAAATAATATCACCATTAGAATTAGCACTCCCTAGAGTCCAGGTCTTAGTTTCTATCAACATTTTCCAATAAAAGGAAGCAGGGTTCCTTGGAGAAATGGCTGATTCTAGGACTGGGGGCAGGAGATACATAAGATAAGCCTGGAGCATCTTGTAGTGCCAGAAATTAAAGAAGCGTTAACACACACACACACACACACACACACACACATACACACACACACACACATACACACACATACACACACAAACACACATACACACACATACACACACCAAAGGGAGTATGGCAAAGGGGCATAGGAAGTAACAGAAAGAGCTCCCAGTGGCCAAAGCAGAGACAATTAGAGCAACAAAATAGAGCAGTATTTTATACTTTGGTTAAAAGCCAAAGTATAAAATAAATATCCATGAGCCTATACTGATATAAACAAGTAATTGAATAGTATATTTAGGGGAGAATAAACAATCTCCTGTACAGAGTAATTCCAAACACTTTATTTACACACCTCACCCTCAAGGAGGTGGATTATAACTCCCTATCCCTCAGGTATGGGCTGCACAGAGGGACTTCCTTCCAACAAACACATACTGAAGGGGTGGAGGAGAAATCTGACATAATACTTTAGCCAGGAGATCATGGTCAACATCAACAGTCATAAATCCCATTGACAGTATATACCTTTAATATGATGCTATAACAATAGCACTTTATCTGTGCGGTTATTCTCCCAATAAACTATAACCCAATCTTATTATGAGGAAAGCAGCAGGCACATTACAATAATGAGATGTGCGACAAAATACTTGACCAGTACACCTCAAGGTCATCAAGAGCAAAAACTGTCTAAGAAACTACCACAGCCCAGAGCAGTCAAAGGGGACATGACAATTAAATATAACGTGGCATCCTGGATGGGAGCCTGGAACACAATTAAAGACACTGGGTAAAATCCAAGAAAATGTGAATAAAGTGCAGACTTTGGTTAACATTAATGTATCAACACTGGTTCATTAATTGTAAAGAAATTACCATATTCATGTAAGGTGTTAGCAATAGAGGAAAGTGGGAATGGGATTCATGGAAGCTCTGTAATATCTCCTTAATTTTGCTGTATAAATTCTAAAACCATTCTAAGAATATATAGCTTATTAAATAAAACCAAAAGGTAGTGATGATTTGCTTGTAACACCAGAGTAGTGATATTTTGAGTTGGTTATAAAAATTCCAATAGAAAATTATCTGTGACTTCTATTGGTGACAAAGATACAAGTACTCCCAATATTACTGTGGTTTGTTGTATATTTAAAGGAAATGCTAATTGCTAAATTTCAGTTACAGGTTAGTGAAACTAAAGATGTAGTATTTCCCAGGTCCCACATACCCCTTAGATACAAATTAAGAACCTGCTGAGCTATGATGATATTAATGGCCTAATTTTATGAGAGTGAGGCTCAGAGAGATTAATTAGCTTGTTCCAGCTTTTAAAAAGCCTACAGTCTAGGGCCAAGGATTCCCACTGAGTTTTGAAACTCTGTTTGCTACACAACCTCCCTATTTGGGGACTGGTAAACAGAAGGATGGGAACACCTCATTGGGCAAACGGGCTTCCCTGGGCTATGTGCAATGCTGTTCAGGTTGCTGGACAAATCCACATTGTAAAGCAGGCCTGGACCTGCTGATGGGCAATTCCAAAAGCAACACAAGTGGGCCAACTCCCACAGAACCCTAGTGTCAAGGAAACTCACTGGGGACAGCTCAGCAATGGGAAAAGAATGCTGCATGTAAAGAGAGCAAATCCCTGGCCTTTTCCCCCTTAACCCCCTCCCCCCCAAAAAAAACTGCTGATCTGGGCCACAGAGGACAGAAAGGGGAGAGGGGCAGAAAAGGGAGCGCCGCCGGTGGGGAACACAGGCCTGTCATGGCTGGTGCCGATTTAAAGAGGGAAGGAAGGAGCATGCACGCCTAGACTCACATGGCTCCTCAGGCCGATTCTGATAAACCCGGTGGGAAAGAGACCTAGAGCCATCTGTGCATGGGGACTCTACTTCTTGCTTTCCTGATGTATAGCTGTAACCAGAGCAGCCAGCCCAAGGTGTGTGTGTGTGTGTGTGTGTGTGTGTGTGTGTATTGGGGGATGGGACATGTTAGAGGAAATACCTGTTCACTCAGTGCCCCACAGAACAGCAACCAACCCCGTTTCCTTGAGCTGTCTCTGGTCGCTCCTGCTTCTCCACTCCTTTGGGAGTTTCCTGAGCCATGACGTAGGCAAGAGGGTGAGAGGTCCCAGCTTTCATAACTGTGAGCGGGTTGGCTGTGTGTGTGTGCGTGTGTGTGTGTGTGTGTGTGTGTACACTGGTGTGTTTGGGAGGAAGTGCAGCGTGCTACAGGGGCTGAGAAAAAAGGATTGCCGATTTCAAACATTCCAGATCCTTTGAACGTTTATCTCAACTCGAAAGACAATCCCAGTCTCAAATTCAGCGAAATGAACAGCACCGACAGGGAAGATGAAGAGGGTGGGAAATCCACACAGTGGAATGGAGCTGCCCATGCAGCGGAAGGGACAGGGGAGCCCTTGGAGGGCAAGCGCTCTGCAGAAAAAGTCACTCTGGCTCTTCTCGCTCCGTGCACAATCCAGCGACACTTCCTCTGCAAAAGCATTCATAGAAAACAAAACTAAAACCCAGAGAGGAAGCGGTCGTCGGCCCCAGCTTCCAGCGCTCGTCCCCGCGGCCGGGGGCGGTCCCTCTCCCCCCGCGGCTGGCACGGAATGTGGCGATCCGGCCCGGGGCGGGGATGACTTCATGCGGCCCGTGGGAGCTCGGCGGGCAGGCAGCCTCTGCAGCCGGCAGGTGGGGTGGAGGCCGGCGGGGCTGTCCACGCGCGGCGCCCGCACGGAGGCACTGCAGTCCGGGCGGCGGGGGCCGGGACTCGCACCGACGCGATCCGGAGAAGGTAAGCAGCCCGGCTGTTGGCCGCCTTGGCCACACTGCGCGGTGCTCTCCGCTCGGTTAATAATGGGGTTTGCAACGTAGAGAAGGGGGGTGTCTCTGCTGCATCGTGCCGTGATGAGAGGCAGCAACAGCTGGAATGGACGTGTTAACCAGCAAGTGCCTGAGGTTGGAGGAGCGCTGGTACCGGGCAAACAAAGAGGGCGGGCAGCTTCTGTGCTCTTAAAGACGACCCACCATTTCAGCCCCAGACTCGCGGAGACACTGACTCCACATTTGGGATTCCAAATGTAAAACAATCCGAGCTGCGCTTTCCCTGGGTTACTTCCTCGCTCGGGAGCGGCAGCAACCACCGATCTTCCTCCCCTTGTCCCTTCCTGGGGCCTCTGCCTTCCCGGCGACGAGAACGGGGCTGTGCACACTTCGGTGTCGAGCACCCACTCGATACTGAACGTCTAGAAAGGCCCCCATCACGGAGAAACTTCTCTTATCTTCTGGAGCTCAGCTTGGGTTAAATAGCGCTTGGCTCCACCTCCCCCTTCACCATCTTTTCTGTCAGTCATTTCATCGATTTTTTATTTTGGGGGTGGGATGGGGGGGGGTACTGTGCCCATTCACAGGCCAGCTCTGGTCAGCTCCTCTCCACCACCTGTGTTCCAGGATGCAGCCTGTCACCCAGAAGAGCTTGCAGGCACCAGCTGGGGCGTTCTCTCTCTATCCCGGTACCTGTGTCCCTCCCGCAAGTATGCGGCCTGTAAAGCCAGTACAGACGTGTTCACTGGTAACTCCCTTCACTCTAGTCACAGCGGGGGTGTGGGGGAGAGGAGGCCATGCCCACACGTTTTGGTCCCTTGCACAGGCCAGGGTGGACATAAGATATGTGGATATCAGTCCACCCAGTTTCTCCTGAGGCTTTTTCAGTCCAGCTGGGTTGGGAGACACCTAGCAGGGGAGGGTTTGGGGGAAGTCCTCCCCAAAATGCAAGCCGCGTGTTTGTCCCAGGATTCCCCAGTAACCCCAGAAGAGTTTCCCGAGAGGCTCACCCCACAGGCACTCTGGAAGCCAGTGGAGCTGGCCACGCTGGGCCTCGGTGTCTGAGCATCCTCAGGGCAGTCTCCGTTTAGACATTCTGCCTGCTTGTCCTAGGGCTTCCCCGCAACCCCTGCTGCTGAGCCCGAGTGCCCAGTCCGCTGCCACCTGGGGACGCACATCTGAATAGTGTGCTGTGCAGTCGTTAAGATGGCTGTGAAGGGGACTGCACATGTGCCACTTCACCAACAGGGGACACTTAGGAGAAGCCAGACCGTTGGGTGTCTGTGTGCCAACCTTCTATTTCAAAGGAGATCTGTTGTCTTTAAACCTGAAATTAGGAGACAGTCTGACTCAACGGCCAGTCATTTTATTTTCACAGATTAAAATAGCAGATGGATGAAGAAGAGGGACAGGGTCTGTAACTAAAACATCTTCTTACTTTCCTTTCTAAATCTTGCTTTTGGATAAAGATACCAGTTCTGAAACATCATGTTAAGTGCTGTCATACATCATTATTGCTTTCCTGACTACACACACCCTTTCTATAAAACACACTTTGGAAAGATTTGAGTGGGTTTCTTTGTCTCCACCTTCAGTACATGAGGCAGGGCGAGTAGGCAAAGCCCACACCACCAAGTGCTCCCGGGATCACAAGCCCTTTGGGGGCACTTTCATTTTTGGTTTGTTGTTGTCATTAAGTGTTGAGTGTGGTTTGGGTTTGAAATATAAAATTTTCCAAACTCCAGGATTGTGACTCAGGCTCACCAACTAGAAGAGGAAACAAAGAAGCACCAGAGAGGCCTTCATTCTATCAGCTTTCGTTCCTCGGCGTCAAATATTCCACTGCCAAAATAATTCTCCTGAATACTAAACGAATGCCCACGTTAATAATTTCATTTTTAAGAAACTGGCGCCAGGTGTATGAAATGCAGATGAGTGCAGCTGACCCCCAGGACAACACAAATCCCCGTGGTTTAAGAGGCAGGTTAGGGCAAAGAGTAGTGATGAGAATGTCTAATGTTGCTTGCACACGGCAAGCGTTTCTGCAGAAACTGAAATATTTGGCAAGACAGAAGGGGACTGGTACTGCCCACGCTGGCATCACCCCTGCCACTCGCTTTATAGCTGACGTGGAGCTACTCCGTTACCGACAGGAAAAGTTACAGGTCGGAGAAGCCTTTTCAGGAAGAAAGAAAACAAGTTAGAAAATGTCATTTTTCATTTCAGAGCAACTGAGGAGGATCATTAAATTCCAGGGATGTCTGAACGTAGACTTTTTATGTTTAAACAATTTCTGAGGAAAGTTTCTAAATTCAGAGCCCTAAAAAGGAACCTGTGTATGGTTTCCTGATGGAAATTGATTTATGACTTTATTTCCTTTTCTTTAAACGTCTCCCAGGGAAAGGGAAAATTAATTGCCTGGCGTCTAGAAATGGAGGAGGAATGACAAATAGGACGGTGAGCGCTCCTGGAAGCTACGTGAACTGCAGCGCTTCGGGAGGTTTGACCCGGGCGCGCTGACGCCCATCTACTGCTTTCCAACCACAGAAAACACTGAGTCTGGTGGCACTCCGTGTTATCAGTAACTCACAGAGTACAAACTCAGGAGTCAGTGTTCCCTCAGATAACAAAAGGCATTTTCTGGTGCTGCATTATTGTTAGCTACAATCAAAATAGCCTTATCTTGAGATTTGGAAAAATGAGAAAGAAAGAACAAGTAGGAATAATAAGACTAAAGAAGAAATGTCATTTCGATTCAACCAGGGGCTCCACTGAGAATGGGTAGAAAAGTGCCGTTTGGAAAGTTGCCAGTAACCTCTTAATTGCCAGATTTCTATCACATTTCATCCTTTCCATTATGTCTATATTTTTAAGTTCTCTTTTATATTATTATTTTTTAAGTACCAGCATTTAAATGTTACTAATGAGTAATATGTATCAGGTACGGTGATATTTCTTTATCTAGTTTCTCCCTAACGTCCCCCAGGACCAGACTAAACCAAGTGGCCTTTATTTCTGACTTGTGCCCCACAATGTCACAGCTGTATCTCTTCATTTGCTCCTGCCACTCACCCTGCTACATGCTGAAATCGTGCTCACATCAGACCCCACCTCTTCCATGAAGCTTCCTCTATGCCCACCTGACTTCTCACATCAGATCTGTTTTATCCCTTGTTTAAATCTCTATGGCACTTTCTATCTTTGTGTGAACACGCTTTGCCCTTCTAAAATAGCCTTGGAGAGCAGGGTCTGTGAGTGACAACGTTTTATTGCCCAGCTGTGTATATGCATAATAGATATTCAGCAATTTCATTTTAGTGAAGAAATCGGTTAATATTATTTACCTGCATTCTCCACTAGCCAACTTAAGCTCTGAATATGTTTGCAAGTTCCAATTTTACTTGATTAAATTGTTTATATAATAATAAATATAGTGAAAGTACATTCAAAGAGTTAAAGTCATTGAAGCTTACTGTAAGTTTGCATGCCATTAAATGAAAATTAGCTCATACATATTAAAAAGCATGGTAAACATAACCAAAACACTTTAAAGAAGATGTGCCTGTGTTCAGTGTGCTTGCATTATGTTGAAAAAGAGTAAACAGGGGAAGGCACCTATATACAGTGTGGCCCAAATGTAGGTACACAGTTCAATCAATAAAATTCCTCACAACAGATTATATGGGTACACATACACAATGTAATAAAATGCAAATAAACAATACTGTGTACCTATGTTTGGGCCACCCTGTATGTGAGCACTTAGCTAGTTTTAAGGCTCTCTGCTAGGGACTTTCATCCGGTATCTAATTGCATCCATTGAGGAAACTGAGGCTCAGAGTTGTCACCTACGTGGCAGAGAGTCTTTCCATGTCACCACGCTGCTCTTTGGAGCATAACAGTGAAGGAAGCATTATGAAAACCTAAGATCAGAGCCATCACAGTGGTTTAAAATTGTGATTAATCTTTCCAGTGCTTCCTAACCATTTGGGTCTTAACATCCCCTTCGATAATTCGGTAAACATTGTGCACCCACTCCCCAAGTACAGACACACACACACACACACACACACACACACACAGAGAGAGAGAGAGAAATGTACATACAATCGCAGGTGTGTAAGGACCCCATAAAGCCCTCCTTAGCAAATGGTTTGAGGACATCCACTCTGGGCTCACTTTGATCGTGCATGTATCCTTTATTAGCCCAGACACTTATAGTCCCTGCAACAAGGCTACCCTGTCGTCTCCCTGCATTAGGGCCTAAGGGGAGAGCTCTTGGCTAGCACTGGTGCAAAGGCAGCTGAAATGACTAGGAAGCCAGCGCCAGTGGGACAAGTGAGTCAAGGAAGCTCGATCCGTGGAAAAGGAATCCCAGAAGGAGCTCTGTCACACATTCCAAATGACTTACTTAGGGTTTTCCAATGAAAACCATTTTTACAAAAGAGAAATCATTCTCAGACTTAGAGTACAGAACTGCCAGACACATGGGAGAGCACTGCCAGCAGCCCATCGGTCTGCTCTACTTTGGAGTATAATTCGGTTTTCTTAGGGTGGACAGGTGACAGCCTCCAAGTTACTGTCTCTTTCTGGTAGTGTTGTCTGTAGTCATACATTTGTTTTTGCCAAGTGAAGGATAGAATGACAAGTCCTGTCCATCCTCACTTAGGTTCCAAAACAATTACAAGCATAGAAATGCATTAGCATTCTGAGCTTGTACATCAATGTAGTTCTGCTGATGGCAGTGTTCAGAGAGAGGTGTGACAAGAGCAATACCGATCTAGAAAAACAGAGATGCAGACAGAACACTCAAGAGGACAACTTAAGCTGCTTTCTTCACATTTCTCCAAATATGATAATAACTGTACACATAAGCTCCTAAATTGAGTGCAATGTTATGGAAACTTCATGATATGCCTAATATGAGGCAAATGCGTACTTTATAGTAGACTTATTTTTACTGTGGTAAAATATGCACAACAGACAGTTTTACCATTTTTAAGTATATAACTCACTGGTATTCACTGGCATAGTCACAAAGTTGAACCACTATCCATCTTCAGAACTTTTGTATCATCATCTTAAATAGTAACTCTGCACCCATGAAAGAATAACTCCTCATTCTTCCCTCCTCTCAGCCTCTAGAAAACTATTCTTTCTGTGGCTATGAATGAGCCTGTTGTACGTACCTCATGGGGTCATACGGTATTTGTCCTATTGTGTCTGGCTTTTTTCACTTCACATTATGTCCTCAAGGTTCACTCATGTTGTAGCGTGCATCAGAATAATATTTCATTCTATACAAGGGCTATCCAGAAAAAATCCAGCCCTAAATGCCTCTATTTTTCATATTATGTGGCTAGACACTTTTGGAACAGCCTATATATATAAATATATATATGTATATATGTAGTAATATATATGTATACATATATACATACCACATATAGTAATTTTGAGTTGCAAAGCACTTCCAGTACATTGTCTTTCTATTATATTAATTATATCTAATGTATAACACTAAAATATTACCTTTAGTAGATGTGTAGGATGTGTGTGTCATAATTTTATTCAAGTAAAGCTCCTTGGTAGGCATTTATTATGTTCCAGATTGTTTTATGATTTCATGCTATGCAGTAATGGACATAGAGGCACATGTCTTTATATACTAGTGCTTTAACTTTTGATGGAAATAGTCTTGGAGTGGTACAGAATGGTATTGTTGGGTCAGATTAGGCAGAAATGTTTATAATTTGAATATGTATATTGACTATAAAAATCTTAATAAATGCATGTAATATAAGGGAATCCACTCAACATGATTTGAGGAAGGAAATGTGTTCAGTTTTTTAGTTCATGGAAGAAAAATACTATACACAAGTATTGAAAGATTTACAGACTCTCAATCACTCCTCGCATCATTTCAAAACTATTACGCAGTACATCAGTAGAGGCTAACAACAATATAGAAAACTAGAAACATCTATAGCTAGGTTTTGTTTGGTTTTGTTTTGTTTTAAGCTCCAGCAATGGGCCATTTGTATCCAGCCTATTCTGATATTTGGTCTATTCTTTTTTTCAAATTTATGTACCTGCATTAGAGTAAATCTTTTATTTTGCTGCCTTTTTTTTTTCATTAGTTTCTCTTCAGTGTATCCTTTTTAATTTATCCCAAAACCAAGTAATTAAAGCCCAAGGATGGAAGTGTCTTATTTAAGCACAATTACAGAACACTGGAACATGTGAAATATAAACAGAAATGGCAAGACCTTTAACTACCCTCCTCAGATGGAGACCATCTTGATTTGCTTTGTCCAACCAAAGAGAAACAGAGAGCTTGCTGGGTATTGCATCATGTTTTACAGGAATTAGACATTCACATGCTAAAAGGGCAAGCTACCTAAAACCGAGGAGCTGCAAGAGCGTAAAGGCTCCCTAGACATTCACCAGTATTTTAAGGCACACCTTTCCTTTGGTTCATGGGGGTGGAGGGATCTATTAATAAACACTTCCCCTTTTATTTACTTTCTTCTTTATTGCTGTCTGATCAAACCCTCATTAAAAGACAGATTGAGCATTCTGAATAGGAAATGAGAAGCCCACATTTCAGAGTATGCTACAGTGGGTGTGACACTGGTCATTCCAACAGCAGGGGACACACCCCCCACCTCCTCGCTACTGTTGTCTGCTGCTGAGTCGGACCCAGTAAACACACGGGTCCCATTTCGTACATGCCTCTCCGTGATCTTTCACACCCAGGTTCTCTGATAGTTGAAACGTAGTGAGAAACAACCAGAATATTCATACCCTCTGTCCACTCACAAACTTAATCCTGTCAGGACCTGCAGAAGTCATTTGAATCTGAATTCGTGGTTAGCCAAGGGGATCGCGGAGAATCATCAGTGAGACTCCCCAAATCCAACCTCAGCTTTAAGGACTCAAATAATAAAGATTACCAAGATTTAAGGATTTTAATATTTGTTATGTATGGTAATACATAAAAATTTTAGAAAAGTAAAATTGTATGTATGGGTTTTTATGTAAGGTATGCTCACTAAGAATGATGCCTTTTGAGGGATTCATTCTGAAAAGACTGCATTAGCCCTTTGGCTTAACCACTACCCTCAAAACTAAATTGTGATAGATCATGGTCCATCCACGTTAATCTCTCATCTCAAGGAAGTGAGTCGTTCTTGGGGAAATGGCCTTCATCTAACATGTGGATGAAGCTAAAATGCAATGGGGCTGACTGACATTCTTAACGATTGTGGCACATCCACATTTACTAGAATTACCTAATAATCAGTAAAGAATGGTTTTGTAATTTAAAAAAAAGAATATGTACCTACTGAGAATCTCCATTAAAAAGAGTTACTTGAGACCTGGGGTGATCTCTTGTAGAAAAGAAACCTAAATTACATTTCCTCCAACCCAGGATTGCAAAGAAAGGCACCTGGTACATTTTATAAAAGTTTAGATTTCAGTAAATGTAGACAGTTATTTTAACATAGTAAAATTCCAAGAGCATGAAAATGCCTGCAACTCAGATGGTCAGTGTGATACTTGCCTCTGTTATGGGCATTTACAAAGTATTTGTTGTCCAACAAAGTCAATCAACACCAGTTAGTTTAGAAAGTCGCTGTGCATTACAGAATCCTTGGTATTCCACACAAGTTCACTGTGAATGTCTTCGTGGGTATGGCGGGGATGAATTAAGGACGGAGCTACCCTTCCTCCTGTTTCTTGCCAAACCGCACTCCCTTCCCGCTGAGGTTTTGGTGAAGTGGGAATTAGAGGTGATGCGTATTCGAGTCTGAGATAATAGCTAGTAAGACACCTGAGCTACTCTGCGAAGCACAGTCCATTTCCCCAGGACAGGAAAGCACACGATGGTGCCCTTCTCTCTTCAACCATAACAGAGCTGGACTTTTAAAAAAGTCAAAATGCAAGGTACAGATTTTACTAATAAAACAGTAGTCCATGGTTATCTTATCTCCAGGCCTTCTTCCACCTCGTTTTTTGGAAAGAACACAATCAGAAACTGAAATCTTTTTCTACCTGCATGCAGGGTTGAGATAGTGGACCTGGCACATTTCATAGTGCCTTGTGAAGTCACTATTTCACCCAAAAATGAAATCTGACACTAAAATGATGTGACACTGAACAGTCCATTGAGTAAGCTGAGGAAGACTGGCATCTTAGTCATCATTTAGGGGGAAAAAATCACTATCCTCCTGTTCAGGCAAAATCCTTAAATGTTTAAATTTCTCCTTAATAAATAAAATAAAAATGAAATAAAATGGCAGTACAACGTTATGGAAGCAAAGCAATTGGGTTGACCTCAAAATATCCGACTATAAAATCAATAGTTTTTTGTTCAATTTGATCATTTTATCTTGGAGCTGTCAGACAGCGTTTGATCATTTTAAAGATGAATCCGAAAACTCTAAACATCATCTTCAAATGATGCTAATCACTCGACCTTCCCCTTCCCTTCTGCTCTTTAACTGTTATTTATTTTTGGATGTATTGGCTACCACTTATGTCTAAATCATGTCTTCCAGGAAGTGAATTGGAGCTTTACATCCCACCCCACCATTGTCGAGCTCTGTGACTTAGGGAAACTTATTTAGCCTCTGTGAGTTGTTTCTTGATATTTAAAACAGGAAAATCACAAGGTGGTTGTACAGATCAGAGAGGATAACATTAAGAGAAACTTAGTGTCATGTCCGAACCATAGTAAGGGTTAATAAATGTTTTCACTTTTTATCATTTTAATTCTCATGGGCAATTTGCACTCAGATCTCATTACCAAAATGTTTATGAACATGTTTTTGCACCGCTCTCTCTGTTAGTTAAACTAAGCCTTGAAATGACTGAACCTCACGGGAAGATGTCTCCATGCACGTATGTAATGGTAGGGAGGGGAGAGGCTGGGGCCACCACAGGACAAAGTTGTCAGGCTCTGATCTGGCAGTAGCTGTAGGAATTAGACTTAGCTTCTATTTTTAACTCTGCAAGTGGTTAGTTGATTGGATGACCTGGGAAAAGTCAATTGACTATTAATTCTGCATCTTATTTTCTTTCTGAATTGTACCGTAAGTCAAATCACTCTTTTCACTGACTCATTATCAGAAATGATGTTACGGTTGTTGAATAAAGGTGTTGATTTCAGAAGCAAGTGTCACATAAAATGGGAATACCACCTTACTTAAAAGCAGTAGCTGACTTGGTTTTTTTCCATAATACAGTGTTGAAGTTCCTGGAGAGGACAGCTTCAATTTATAAAGAGTTGTTAATATACACTCCCTCTAACAAAAATGTTTGAAGATCTTGCTAAATACCTGCCTTATATGCAAATATATATTGAATGTGTAACTACTGAGGAAGTTTCTTATTTTTAATCAGTATCATAAACTTGTCCAAAATGAAAATTAACCTGTAACTCCACTGTACATCATATGCAAGGACTCTTTTCGGTATATGATACCTTTGTATTTACCAAAGTTCAAAGTATTTAGAGAGAACACAGAAGCCCTTTATGATTCAGGGTCTTGTTCCTTACTAGGTGTTACTGGATAGATTTGATCAGTAGCAACACCTTTAAACTGAAATAAAAAATTAAGCCTTAATCAATGTGAAAAGTTCAGTGCCAGAAACAGCAGCCCACAAAAACTGTGTTGTTTGTATTCACATGTGCTTTAGTACAATGACAATTTTTATTGGTCTTGGAAAGCACATACTTTTACATATTTCTCTTATTGTATTTCTGTTATCTATGTGGGACATTTTGGTTTAAGTAAACAAATACAAAAACTGCCGAGAACCTTGCATTTAATATGTAAGCCACAGTTGTTCACAAACAGAATTTTGTGGTCATCAACAGCAGCAGGCAAATTTGCAATCATCTACTTTGATTGGTAGTCTATTCCTATGTACCTAACTTTGTTCTTTCAAGGAAAAAGTGCAAATCATTAGTAGGAGTTTGTCTAAAATTTCTAATCCAGTATCATTAATCCCTGTTTCAATACTAACTTCACAAGCTATTATTAAAGGCTTGAGGCATAGATTTTGGGCAGAGCGTGATTCTAAGATGAGATGCTGCAAATAATGAAAATATCTGCTTTAAATATACAAATACATACATGTATACAAGTAGATCACAGCCTATGAAGGCGACTTTTAAGAATAAAATATACCTGATACTCCACTTCTGCAAATTTGTTGTACCTCACAAATGTGATCTTAATAACTGACAGATGACTACTAACAATGTTCCATTACTCTCCATAACATGTCTATTATCAATTAACATAATATTGAATAGTTAACGATAGCATTTATTCAGACTTGTATTTAAAATGTAATCTATATATCTATAGTGCTTTTACATCTACCACCTCACTTAAGCAGAAGGAAGTTTTCTAGAGCTTTTAAGTCAGCTTTCAAGTGGAACAGTATTTAATATTTTTTATTTCAAATACTAAATAAAACTGTACATGGTTTTCAATTAAATATAAATACTGGAACTGTCTATAAAACATTTAAAATAATCAAAACACAAACACATAGGGATATCCTTTAAAGCAGGGACATCCAACCTGTGGCTTCCCTGTGTCACATTGGAAGAAGAACTGTCTTGGGCCACTCATAAAATGCACTCACACTAATGATAGCTGATGAGCTAAAAACAAGGTCGCAAAAAAATCTCATGTTTTAAGAAAGTTTACAAATTTGTGTCAGGCTGCATTCAAAGCCATCCTGGGCTGTGTGCAGGCTTGCATTAAAGCATATGAATTTTTCATTTATTTACTAAGGTCATCTATGCTGAACTTTACTCACTTACATAATAGTTCACAGGTAACCTTCACAATTAAGTATTTTAAGATGCCTAGAATAGAAAACATACAGAAACTAATAAATTAAAATTTCCTGTTTGTGAAATGTTAAGTGAGAAGAGAATGTTAAATAATAAATAAAGCATATTCACAACTTGGTTTTGAATATCACATACAAAGAGGAAAAAGACACAAAGAAAATTTAAAAGTCGGTTATCAGTGGTTAACCGAAGAGGCAGGGTCACGTTGACCTTTCCTTCCTCTCCAACTCATTCTGCACTTCCAAATCCTTTGCTCTGTGTATGAATTACTTTTAGGTCAGTTTAAGAAGAAATGGGCCAGTTTGCCTGTGGCTTTTTCACAGTGCACATGTAAACAGTGCCAAAGCATTGTTAAAATGTCACTTATTATGTAGATGTCTGGAAGATTGAGGACGGCCATAAAAATACCGAATACATAACAGGAACAGGACTTTTCCCTTACCCTGAAATAATAAAGCTAAATTATATCATATTTTTAAGCATTTTATCATTTTCAAAGCATTTTTATATCTATCTTAGCAGTGGGCCATCCTAAGTCTCTCAAGCTGGCCGCAGGATTACCCTCGTTTTGCAGAGGGGCGGGGCAACTGCCATCCATGAAGTTTCACCACCTACCTAAGCAGTATCCACAGTTAGGAAATGGCAGGTTCAGATTCAAACGTGGTTCTTGCCTTGGCCATTCTAAGGCCAATCTTATACGAACTGGACAGGTGTAAAAGGTATGCACAAAAATGCAAAGAGGCCTGCACCTGACACTAGTTACAAATCTGCCTACAGAACTCACAGGAGCCTGAGCCAGGATAATCTGTATTAATTACGTTCTTCAACACAAAAGAGATGGGCATATTAAATAAGTTCTTAGGTTAGAAAAACTCTATATTGTCTGTTTTTTCGCCATATTCTGGTTTGTGTATCTTGTGTCAAGCAACTTCTCCAGAGAACCATGCCTTCTACTTAAAGGATTGCATTGCTTATAAATGAACATTGACAATGTGAATGGCTTAGCTGAGTTAAGACATACCAATCCAGTTTGTATTGACATTCATGGGATTATATTATTTTATTTACACACACACACACACACACACACACACTTACCAGGTCTAAGTTAAGTAGTAATTTTTTCTCCAAACTAGAACTCTCTCTATATAATTTGCAACTTAATTGGAACACCTGGCCATATAATCTACCATTTTAAAAATAACCAAAATTCACAGAAAATTCTCTCCTATAACTACATTGGACAATTTTAATGCATTTCTACTAAGTTTCTGTTAAGTATAAAATTGTTTTAAACAGGTCATTGGTGATATTTGTCTCAGTATTTATATGCTTCTGAAATATCACCACTATAACCTGCTTTTTAAAATAGTCTGACACCTACCAAGTACTCTCACCTCCTACAGGAAAGCAAGAAAAAGAAAGCATTCATGTTCTTAATTTTAGTGATAGGCTCTTGATTTAAGAATTAGTCATTTGCTGCCATTTGAATTTCAAGTATGCTGTAAGGTTCTGTCTGTATGACCTTTTGCGGAGTTTTCACATATATCACCATTAACTTCATCTTTGACGCAGGATTAGTAAAGTCACAAAGTCGATTTTCTACTATTTCTTCCCTTCATTTCAAATATTCAGTGCCTTTTCAAAAAACTGTATTATGGTTTTGGACTGTTTGGTAACAGATCATACCAGAAAATGGTGATTCTGGCTTTCAATTTAAAAAAAAAAATGAGAAACTAAAGAAATAATTACTGCAGCAATTTTTTCTCCAGCTAGCTAATCGGCTATTTGCACCACAGAATGTTAGAGTTTGAGACTATGGATCCAAATAATAAACATTTTACATATTAAGAGAAGTGAAACATAGTATGTACTGTGCTTATTCTGTGCTCAATGCTGTTCTAAAACCAAAGATCCTAAGAGGTAGGCACTACTGTTACCTACATATGTTACAGATGGGCAAACTGAGGCACACGGTGACTAAGGAACCCCCCCACCCCGGTCACACCACTAGTAAAGCCCAGACACAGTATTTAAGGCCAGGTGCTCAGTTATTGTGGGAGTGCACACTCCAAGCCCCGATAACGAGAAGGGTTGTGATCCCTGCTGCTTTTATAGGCGCAGATACTTGCTTTGTGGAAGGAAAAGACGGGAAGGAGGAGGGGGGAGGAGGGCAGGGAGGGAGGCAGCAGAGAAATCAGCATTCTGCCAGCTTGTTGGTAACTTACAACCAAGTCCAATTTAAGGACTTCTGGAGATTTCAGTAGAATAAATAATGCTAAATTTCCCCCCAGTGAAGTCTCTGGAAATACTGTCAAATGGGGACAGCAAGTGCATTCCGTTGAATTAAATACTACAGCAGAGTCTCGTATTTGGAACAAAAATCATTCTGGTAATTTTCACAGCAATAATTGTACCTCTTCTTAAAATTCTTATCAGCCATTTTTTTCACCCTCAACAATCTCAGCTTATTTTAATACCTGCTCTTAAAAAACCGGCACATTTTAGTAAGGTTTTTTAAGGTAGATTTAAACCATTGGAGATGAAGAAAGCTTAGAGTCTTGTCACTGCAGAGAGGACCCCTCGCCTGCCCACGCCCACCGCAGTCCATTTACGTCAGAGCCACTCCACCAAGAAAAGATTTAATGGGTTGGATGTAACTGAACCCCGGCTGCGCCGTGGTCCTGTCTGTCACCTGGGGCCACCGTACGCGTAAGGGCACACAGCAGCAGCCCCACCTTCTGTCTCGCCCGCTGGCGGATGCTGGGGGAGGGGCCTAGAGCGCAGTCTCCCCTCTCCCACCCGTGCACCAGGCTGGGCGGACGCCGCCAGAGCAGGGCCCTCCCCGCTTTCACTGGGGGTTCCCCGGCGGGGGAGGCTCACCAACGTCTGCCTTCAGGGGAGTCTCAGAAAATAGGAGTGTGCCCCAAATGCGCCTTTACCCCAGCTCGGAACTCGGGGTTACCAGGAAGTAACCCCAAATACCAGACGTGCTCTGTATCTCGACAGGAACTTCTCCACACGCGCTTATCCAATTAGAGCCAGGGGAAGCGTGGATCTTTCTGTTTGCGGGGGTGGTTCCCTGGCTGGGAATCGAACCCAGGCCACTGCCTTGAGAGCGCCGAAGCCTTAGCCACTGCACCACCAGGGAACTCCCAGGAAATGTGGATCTTAATCAGGGTAACTTAGGAATTCTATTACGTATTTATTATGTGCCAGGTATGCCCTGGGTACTGGCAACAGCAGGTTAAACAGTAGTTACAAATCTCACTAATTTTCAGCAAGACTGTTAAGAAATGGTACTTGACATTAAAATTCAAACAGGAAAAGTGTATACAAATCATGCACATAAACCAAATGTCACTTTACTATACATGGTTGGCATTTAGGCGATAGAAAAAAATCTACACAGGAACTTTTTACAAGATTAATGACGTATAGCTCTTTAGTTGAACTTTATGAAAAACAAGCAACTTTTTTTCAAAGTAAAAAATTGTCAGTAATTATGCAACTTTATAATCCTTTATTTTATTTCATTTTGGGGGGCTTTGTTTTTAAAAGGTGCTTTGACTTCCAACATGGTAATTTTAATATTTTGAGAAACTTAAGCATTTTGGAAATTAGGTTCTTTTCATTGATAAAAATTGTAATGCTTATCCATCAGTCTGCGCCCCAATTCTAAGTGACAAACTGGTATATTGCCTATTGATTCTAAGGTTCCAAGTTTAATCATAAATAACAGTAGGTGAGAAGAATCCTCATATTAAAAACAGCCAATTTGAATTCTGAAACTCTTTTTGACTGGTTTGTAGATGTTGGTATCACAACATCGTATGCAATGACGTGGATACGTTCAGGTTATCAGCACTCAGTCTGCCACTAGGTTTGAGAATTTAGTAGTTTTTAAACTGCGTTTCTCCCTTCTACTCTATGCCTCCAACTCTGAAAATATCTTTACTTATTCATGCGCCATGCATTCAAATAGTTACTGGGCACATGCTATCCCAGACACCGCACTGGTCCCTGGGAAGTCAAAGATGACCACGGCGCAATCTTGGCTCTCAAGCATTCCCTCGCTCAGTGAGCCTCTGCTTCTTACTCTTCAAGTGATGTCCATCCTGTGCCACCATAAGTAACACAGTTAAGTAGCATTCATACCATAATTAAACGTAGATTGAGCTGGATGATTTTTCAAAAATCAAGTTTAATCGTAGAAAGTGCCAGAAGGTTCTTTGGGGTTTTCCTTGATAAGCATCATTATCTATCCTTGAGATATAATAACAGAAGTGAATGACAGTCCAATGGAAACCAAAATAGCAAACATAACCAAGGCACATCCACTTCACCTACCAGTAAACTGCCGAGATGGTAGATGGGGTCTATTTGCTGCCATGGGGTTGAGACAATTAGTGAGCTGCATTTTGACTACCCAACAAGCATTTTGATATCTTGGAACAGAAAGTATTATTTAAATATAAATAAGTAGACCAGACATACCATTTTATAATAAATGGGACAGAAAACAACAGTACTGTTCAGTTTCAAAACAGTACACAGTCAGCCTCATCTCACTGAACTAAATTCGAGGTGTCAGTAGGCTAACCATACATACCGTTTGTAATGGGACTGTACCGTTGCTTTCTGTCCCCTTTAAATGGGAAGTCTGGCCAGCCTAAATATAAAGAGCATTTTTCTGTTTAATTGCTGTTAGTGACCGTACAAGGAAATGACCTATTAAGTAATAGTATAGAGTATAGGAGAACTGCCATGACATAAGATTGATTTCTGCTGAAGAGACCTTAAAGTAACTGTGTTTCAATTTGTGGTTGTTTCCAAATATTTGTAAAATACCACAGTAAAAACCCAATCTAAAAAAGCTATCTGATTTTACTTTCCAGGATAATTTCTTGGGTGTTCTCTCTCTCTCTCTCTCTCTCTCTCTCTCTCTCTCTCTGTCTCTCTCCCCACCCCACCCCCACCCCCTCTCTGGAAAAACAGCAATGAATTCTCAAGCTTTAGTGTGAATCTTAAGACTTGTCAAAATCATAATGGGGGGAGGAGGGCCCAACTGGGAATTTGCATTTCTAATAAGTTCCTCGGAAATGGTTTTGCTGCTGGGACACAGTTGATGAACTACTCACTGCTCAGGGAGAAGGAGGTGGAGATTTGGCAGGTGGGATGAGAGGTGGGGGAAGCTGCAGCCAGCCTCTGATCCTGCTCCCTGAGCTGCGCAAGTTATGGGGACAGTAATCGCCACTGCCCCGCGGGGAGCCTGTGACAGTCAAAGGCCCTCCTCCACGTGAGCCACAGCCTAGGGCAGCAGAGCAGGTAAAACACTCCTGCTGCCCCACCCTGAAGCCCAGGTTTAGTTAATGAGCCACTTAACCTCCCTCCTCCAGTCCTGCTCAGATTCACCAGAGTAATGGTCAGTTCTCTTCTTTGTTATTAAACACACACGCACAAATCCTGATGGAGCTTTCCCTGCGTGAAAAATTCTTTGGACTTACCTGTTACTCTGGTGTAGTAAAAAAAGAGCTATAAAAACTCAGCAAAGTCTCTCTCTCCATGAACATTTTAGACTTGTAAGCTTAACTAATTAGCTAAAAATACCAGGTAACTGTAGTCCACTGCCTGGGGCTAGACATGGCTCTGGCTCCAAGAGGTAGGGAGCCACGTGAAAAAAGCACTTAAAGAGGCTCTCTAAAAAGCTCTGTCTAACCTGCATCGCCCACCACCAGCACTGCACTTTATCCACCATTCTTCTCACTCCTAACAACCAGGAACAACAGTCTCCTCACAGTTCTTTCAACACACAGCATTGTTCCATCCCAAGGCCCTTGCATGTACTATTTCCTCTGCTGGAAATGTCCTAGGAAAGTAACCATTGTGCATGCAAATACCTTATAATGGAGAGGAGATGACCTTCAAATCTGTGGTCAATTCCAGCTCCTCAGTGAGGCCTTGGTCGTCCTACATGAAACAGCTCTTCCACACATCTAGCCTTGCACACACAACGTACACATGCTCTGTCCCACCCCTGACATCTCTTTCTCCGTTTCCATCCCACAAATACATTTTTATATTGGTTTATTTTCTGTCTCCTCCACAGCTAGAAAGCAAGTTCCATGAGGGTAGGGTCTTGTTTTATCATTGCAGAACCTACAACCATCATTGGCACTTAAGTGACACTCAGTAAATATTTCCAGAATGAAAAGAAAAAAGGTGATACCTTCTTATGGTTGATTATTCACTGAAAATTTTGGCAACTTTGTGCTGCTTGCCCAAGTGAATCTTATACTCTAGTTCTTAATTGTTGGTAGTTCATGATAAACTATTCTTCCTCGCTCCATACTTCTAAAATTTCCCTGGGAGACATGAGAGGAATAGAGTGTTGAATGAAGGTCAAGAGAATGGATACTTAGAACAATAACCAGTTTGAAGATCAAGCAAGTCAAGGTCTCAAAACTAACTAGAATAATCCTCAAACATGGAACTGGAGACAGGCATTCAAGCTCATTTAGGCACACCATAAGTAATAGGGATGCTGGTGTCCCACATTGCCATGAAGAAAGCCACTGCATTAAGAGCTCTTCGTACTAGCGAAAGTGGATATATCTCTCAAGGATGTGGTAGTAAATGATGAAATGATGAAATTCACCAGGAACCCTGTGTTTGGACTTTACCTCATCTGGTGTCACTTTGTGTGTACCGAGGTAATACATTAATTTGACTGGGTAACTAATCCAGAAACTATTCCCCTAGGGGAGAAAGATGCTTGGTCTGATTTTTCTTCGACAACAAAATACCATCAACTGGGTAGGTTATAAACAACAGAAATGTATTGCTCACAGTTCTGGAGGCTGGGGAGTCCAAAATCAAGGTGCTAGCATGGCTGCCTTCTGTCAAGAGCCCTCTTTGGGGTTAAGCTGGCACCTTCTCCGTGTCCTCACATGGTAGAAGGGTGAGGGATGTCATGGGTTTAGCACCCTGTAAGGTCTTGCCTACCATCATATTGGACATTAGGATTTCAACATAGGAAGTTTAGAGGAACACAAACATTCAGATCATAGCAGATGAGTCAAAGCTTGTTCTAAAGTTTATAGCCTTGGAGACAGGTAAAACTTGGAGATGCTATAATACAATGTGTGGCTCAGTCTAGCACAATTGGAGAAGGTAATGACCATCCCAGCAAAGAAATCCTGCACACAACTGGGTATTGTGAATGAGAGTGCATGTCTTGGCAGAAAGGCTTTGGTTCTATTTCTTCTGTATCTGTGAGTGAATTGCACATGATATTACAAGAGAAATTTTAAATATGAGAAATCTGATTTTTAAAGTTCAGCATTTAATAATGCCATTGTTTTTTCCATCCCAATCTCTGGAGAAAACTTTGAAATATCTTTTGGAAGCTTTTAAGATGACACCGAGCAAGCAGAACCACGTTACTTTGGGTAAGAGCTGAAGAATGTGAATTGTGGGCTGAGCTAGAAATACCATTGTCATAGCAACCTCCAAAGGTTTCATAGAAAACGCATGGCTTCGATTTTTTTTTAATGAAGATGACTAACAAGATCCTTTTTGAAACAAATCTAATATAGTAAGGGATAAGATACAATAATTTCGATGAAAAGTTCTGCTAAAAGATTGAGATAAACTAACCTTAAACTCAAGTGAGAACCCCTACTATAGGTTCAGCACACTTTGTGTACTGTTCAGCTTTTAGTGACCCGATGCTGTGACCTGATGCTGACGTGATGCCAGTCTGTCTTCACTATGTATAATAATTATTTATATAATAATAAAATATTAATAATAATTAACATAGGAATTCTATAATGATAATAATGGTCATTAGCAATAAAAGCACTCAGTTGTCCTTGTCAAGAGAGAGTTAATATGTTTCTCTGATTCTGTATAAAGACTCAGTTACATGCTTTCAGTGTTCTTCTGTGATACTATATATAGCCTTCTGGAAACAGAAGCCTGTGGAAATACTGATAGCATCAACAGAAATCACTGTAACTTCTCCCTTGGAAAGGGCGTATTCCATCAGTCTCCTTGCCTCATTGGTTAAGCTGAATTTCCAGCCTAAGTGATAAATCTTTTCAGGGTTGAAACTTCCTGCCAGGATTTGTGTACCTAATCCCACTCTGTTTGAGTTTAGACCAAGAAGGCCTCTGGGATTATTTCATGAACCCAGGCTTGCTGTAGTTTGTGAAAGTTGACCCAGCCCCTGGCCATGCCCTGGTTCTCTTTCCACAACGAAGTTTCCTAAAAATCCAATGATTAGCAATTAATGCACTAAAACTGCTAATTTTATGATCATGCTAAAAAGATGAGTGGTTTCTCAACTTGGAAAATCTGTCCCTTTGAGGGCATACTCTGGTGCTCACAGCTTTCATAGCTTGCACACATAAGCAGCTTAAAAAGAGGACCACGTGGTTAAGGAGGACAAGATTGTCAGTGATTCCATTTAAGGAGAACATTCTGATTAGCATTTTTTTTTTCAGCTTGAGGTTAATTTATTTATGTCTGAGTTTATCATAAATAGCCATATACCCAGGTATCGTAACTCATACCACATACAAATTTATGACTCTAGTTTCCTACTTTCCTACACATACACACACAGTCAAATCATCAGTTACCTCAAAAGAGGGGCCTGTGGCAACAGGAGAAGCATTATGAAATAAGCCAAAACTAAACAAGTGTGAGCCTAGTTTGAAACCCATGCAATTCAGGCCTTGTCACTAAAACTGGTATCTGATTGTACTTGCAGATAACACCTCGTTCACTCAGCCCTCAAACCAATTAAATATGTACCATAAATATCATGATTCTTCTAACCTGTTAAAGACATGTTTTCTCAAGCCACAGGTGACACTCACCGTTTTAACCATCCTCTATGGATACTGGTCATGTTATAAATCAAATGGAAGTACTGAATTCTACTTCCCTTTTTAAGCATTTGAGCACAAAATTCATCCTCAGACTCCTATGGAATTCAGGCATTATGATCTGTCCACTTATTCATTCAACACTTACTGAGCTGGTGCTTCATGTAAAAGACTGTACTAGCAGGTTAAAACGTATTTGAGAGGCTTACCACCTACGTAGTCATGCATCATTCAAAACTGAAGTTTGGAATTACAAAAAATAATTGTTAACCCAATTATTTTTAACTTTTGCACACAAGTAGCCATAGGGAGCACAGATAGAAGACTTCTTTCATTGAAAAGATATGTGCCTTCTCTATAATAAATTAATATATATCTTAATCATATAGATATGTATATTTCTATTGAGGAAAAGAAACAATCTAACAAAATCATTCTGTAAAACCTTACAGCTTTGAGTTTTATGAAAACTTGTTGCTAATTTGGGGCTTTCTAAATTTAAAGCCATAAGATGAGTCATTAAGAATGCTGAAATTTAGGAGACTGACTTAGGTTCACGAGCCAGGATGCTGTCCCACTAATTTGATTTATATAACCTTGCCCTAGTCATTGTTTTAAAAATCAGCCAGAGACTACAAAATTCTCAACCTTTAAATATTAGTAAACTTTTTGATGAAGTTTACCAGATTAGTCTGAATGGATTTAAAAGGTGATGAAAGAATGCCAATCATCTAAATTTAGTTTCTTTAACTTGCTAAACAGCAACATATTTTGTTCAGTTTACTTAACTTCAGAATGTTCACTTGTACAATGTGAACCAGAAGAAGTACCTTCATTGGTCTGTTTCTCTTCTAAAGTTCTAAGAATTGTTATTAAAATGTCTTCATAAAATTATTAATAAATGCCTTCATAATTATCTCACATGAATATTGAGATAAATAGCTATGAAAAAGCTGAAATTTCTCTATTACTCTAAAAAGTTATTAGAGTAACAAAGTATTATTTCCAAAGGTTTATCTCAAGTTAAAAAGGATTAAACTAGACAGATAACAACGCTGAATGCTGTTTCTCAAAAGAATTTACTATCAGAAATGTAATATATTAACAACCTCATTATGTAGTTATTAATATAGTAATAACCTCATTTCTGTCTTCAGCAGAAAACAATCAGGGCATAATGTGATTAATTTTTCTCTTCTTTGCGTAGTCCCATTGCGTTTCCCCATCACGGTTTCATGGTGTAACTGCGTTTGAAGTGTGAGCCTAAGCATTCGTCAATTACAGAAACGCAGCATAAAGACCCAGTCTGAGCTTGCTAAGTGCTACAAAGTTAATATAAACTGCAGCTCATTGAAATCTAGTGTGTTACATGATTTTTTGCACACTTAACTCTTCAACTGATATGTCTGCATTCTGGGCAAATTACTTGGTACCTTGGTTAAGTGGGCTTGTGAAGAAATGTTGACATATACAAGCACTTCATATCGAGGTGATAGCTGTGTTTACCAAGTATTTTGTGGAAAGACAGATTAAAGAGCAAAGAAATCTGGAATTTCTTTAAGAGCAATGCACTATGACGTATATGTAAAGACCAAATAATTACCAGGAAGAAACAGGCCTGCTCACAGAAGCCAAATATATGCAACACTGTTCTTTTGCTGAACTGTGTTTCATGTTAACTTATTATATATTAATACTTAAAAGAATATTGCATTTTCCGATAACACTATTATAATATAGGGGATATATTTCTGATAAAGGACTCTCCATCTATAATATATGATAAAAGAAAAAGTATAATTATAAAATATCATACTTAATTCATTGAAGTAGTAAAGTATATTCTAAACCTACTATAATGCATACAATGGACAGACATGCACTGTGGGATGGCTGTATGAGTCTCCAGTATATGTGAAAAGGTACTTATTTTTTATATAAAAACTACATTTTAAATTATAACTACATAAAATTAACACACTAACTTTAATTACCACTTATTTATACTAATATAAGTCTGTTCCCCAACAAGAAAGATGTATGTATATGGGTATTTGTATGAGTTAAATGACTGGCATCTTTTCAAAAACTGTCCAAGAAAATTTGAAGTAATGAATTTCCATGCTGCCTGAGGAGGTTATCAAAATCATTTTCCCATTATTTTTTTAATTCCAAGGTACCATGTGTTGTTGTATGATATGTTCTTATATTAGTAAAACTTTATTTTTGGAAATAAAGCTGGTATAGCAAATGTGCACATTAGAAGAAAAATTCTGGTTTTATAAAATTTAATTAAAAAGGCATCATACTGGAATAAATATTTTTACTCCAAATGCAAGCTAAATTTCTACAGCAATCTTTGGAAAAATTTATTATGCAACCTTTCTTGAAGATAATTTATAACGTATTATGATGATTTAGAAATTTCCATCCATTTTTAGAATTCAGAATCTTGGCTAAAGCCATCAATTAGCTGAAGTCACCTTCCAATCTAGACCACCCAGGAGGTCGGTGCCTGACTTCATGCTATAGTGAGCGTCCTGAACAGTACAACAGGGAGAGTTCTGGTCAAGTTATTTATAGAGGATGAACGTAATTAACTGCCCCAAGTTCAGCCAGGATTCTGAACCCTTTTCTGAAACATTTTAATAGCAAAAGAATGAATCTGAAGCAACTAGGAGAAGTGAATACTTTAGCTTTCTCACAGTCTCTTGGAAACCAAGATACACTTTAAATATGTAAGTGTTAAGAAGCATATTTTTGGAAAAACAATTCTAGTTACAATTACAAGATGGTAAACAAACTCTGAAGTTTCAGTAATTGCTGGTGAAAGAGATTAGATCAAGGGTGTCCAACTCTGTGGCTTCCCTGGGCCACAATGGAAGAAGAATCGTCTTGGGCCACATACAAAATATATACACTAACACTAATGAGAGCTGATGAGCTAAGCAAAAAGGTCACAAAAAAATCTCACAATGTTTTAAAAAAGTTTACGAATTTGTGTTGGCCCGCATTCAAAGCCATCATGCGGCCCAAGGCTGCAGGTGGCACCTGCTTGGTTTAGAGCCATTGAAAACACTTCCCTTGACACTGACACAATGAGCCTGTTTTAACCAGCACTTATAAAGTCTGACCAAGTGCTAGGCATCAATGAGAATACTTGGCAAAAATCAGTCTTCCCCCTTGTGCAAAACCTGGACACATCGTGTCAAAGGCTGGAAGTAAACCGGCCACTGAAGGTTTGTTCAAGACTATTGCAAACGGGGAGAGACGGGGCTCAATCCTACTGAAATGGAAGGTGACGGAGCATCTCTGAAAGGAGTGAGCTAGTGGGATAGCACTGAAGGACGCTGGGGGAGCACTGGTCAGTGTGGCCAGACCATTGGTACTCGTGCATTGGCACTTACTGAAGCTAGGCTCCTGCCCTCCCGCAGAGGAGGGCGTGCTATCTTCCCTGATGACTGCATTTCAAAAAGATGGCTTCCAGGTCCTTGGCAAAGACACTCTTTGGATGCAAAACCAGAAAGAAGCTAGAAGATTTACATACTTCAGAGAAAGAATTTATAGTTGCAACGTTTCAAAAGTCAGGGCTCTAAGGAAGGGGAGGTCAGGGGCCTGTGGTCAGAGAGAAGGCTGTCTAAAGTTTAGCCAAGCTAAGGGGAATGCTAAGCCCATCTTGGTCAAGCCACACCTGGAACACAGATACAGATGTGCTTGCCAACTCTAGAGAAAAGCCCCGGAGAACAGGAAGCCCCCTAATCTCCCACCTTTCCGCACTTGATTTAGATATTTCATGTGCATTCTCATAGCGGCAAAGGTTCGCCAATGGCACAGAACTTACCAGGTCAAATTGCAATTTTCTGTCTGTTTACTACTCTTGACACTAGACTGTAAGGGATCCTGTTTAGACTGTAAGCTTCCTGAAGACAGGGATCCAGGTTGCACTTATAACCTCAGGACCTCCTGTAATGCCCCGTACCTCACAGTACTCCAAGTAATGCCTGCTAAGGTAAACCGAGTTCTAAAGAGCGTGGAGAATGGTAGCTGACGTGGGAAATAAGAATGTGGGAATTACAAAAGAACTAAGAGCCTTCCGTTTGGTAAAATGAAGGTTGTTAAGGGAATATGATCCGAGGCCATGTATTCCTAGAAGGTATGACCTTTTCTGGTAAATTCTAGAAAACTGGAAGTGGGCCACACCCAATGAAGACAGGGAAGGGGCCCACATTTATAGTACACTATGTGGGAGACACCATGTGAGCACAGCAGATTTAATCCTTTACCTGTGAAGAAAGCATTGCAATTCCACTTTATACGTAAGGAAACTGACACCTACAGTGGCCACAATGTAGCTATAACAGTGAACAAAGATTTAAACCCTCACCTTTATGGCCCTAAGTCATAAAGCCATTAAACCTGGCTGCTTTAAACTTAAATTGTAGAAGTTTAAGTTTTAGAGGAAAGGAAAAGTAAACAAAACTTTTAACTTTGCATATTAGATGATACCCCCTAAGAAGTGGTCACCCTGACAATATAAAGAGAAGCGATAGGATGTTAGGCATATCTTTAAATGCTAGAAACGAGGAAGGTTACAAAGAAAACGGGTGATGTTTCGGAGCGCCTTCCAAGACGTGTGGAGGTGGCATCCCCCTGCCTGCTGACAGCACTGTCAGCCACGCGTTGCTGCACTGGGGGGACACTGAGACGCTGTGAGTAGGGCTCTCTGACATTTTCTGTGATTCTTCAGTAACGAAGTATCTTTGTTTCTTCAATTTCATTATCAGTGAAAAAAGAAACTGCTTAAAGGAAGAACCTTTTTGTTTTTTCAGAGGCAGTTTGGGAATGCTAGTTACGAACTCTCAGTGTGTGCTAGAGCTGTGCCGGCAGCCCCCTCCCGTCCCTACACATCAGGTCAGGAGCCACGAGGAGCACTGGTGCCGGTCGCATCTGGTCAAAACCGCTGCTTAAAGGAGGCTGTTGCTGCACTGGGGAGGAATGTCTGGAACAAGAGCAAGCAGGGTGGTGAGAACCAAACTAACGACTCCATTTGATATGAAAGCCTGATGAAATTTCAAGTGTCAGGCTTATGTGAAAATTATTTTTACAAATAATAAGGGTTGACAATTTTTTCTTAAGAATTTGGGGTGAGAAGAAAATAATCAATGCAGTCAACAAAAAGAATAGCTATGTCCCTTACATTTCTATGAAATCCTTTGGTGAATTCCTTGAGTTATCACCTGACTGATTTTACCCTTTTTCCAAAAAAAGAAAAACGCATGGGGGGAAGAAGTAAGACCTGTGCTATTCCAGCACATAATGGGCGTTCTTCCACCTCTTTTGGAAAATCCCATTCTATCACTTCTATTCCTATAGGACTGTAAGTTAAAACAAAGAACCCTCTCACACAGCCTCTTAGACAAAAGCCTATGAGACAAAAGTATCAGGATATTCTTCAGGGACCATATCAAACAGCCATATTGAAAATAATTATTAGATCCTCATCATGCCCCAAGAAGGCTGCAGGGTTGCTTAGCAACCAAAGCAGGCATCTTTAACAGGAACATGCACGGGAACGATGGTGAAAAGTGATCGAAACCTTAAAAAAGCAAGTTCTTTGAATTAAATCTTTGTGCAAAGACAATACATCATGCAAGAATGCGTTTTTAAACTAAGAATTGTGTCTCAGAATGGTGCACCATTACTTCCCTTAGCTAAACATGAACCACTTTCCACAGAATAAACAGAACAATGGGACTTCTAGTCTTTACATAATTTAGGACACTTAAAAGGGATTATTATCAGGGTAGGCTTGAAAATGCATAATATTTCTATGCCCATTAATTATCTTTAAAATGCCAGTGATATATAAAGGAAGGTACTTACAAAAATAAATACTGCAAATACATTTGATTAACTACAAGGGTTCTACTTTTAGTCATCATACATTAGACAACAAAAAACTAAAAAATCGAAACTTGGATTGTTATCTTTTGAATTTGAAAAAAATATATACATACATGCATTATCTATTTAATTACCTCTGTCCCTCTGGGAACACTAGACTGACTGATTTTTAACGAGTTTGACTGAATGGGCTGATTTTGTACAATACCTGCAGACGCTGACTCGCTTCTATTAGTAACAATGGAGTCTGGCACGTGTGGCCTCTCTGGGTTTAATACATAAATGCTCAACAAAGTCAGTCGAAAGATGAGCTGAGGTCCTGGATGGGGAGGCAGGAAACCCCTGCTCTGACCCTAGTCCTGTTTCTGGCTTTACTGAGTCACCTCACCACCCTATACCTCATACCCCTCCTCTGTCAAAGATTCTTTCTAGGTCTAATACTCCACGCCAAAGTCCATCAGCTCTCGGTAGCATCATTTTAGTTTTGTCATGGAAGTACTGGTGGTGTAATTGAACTGGTTATTTGGTTACCCTGTTTATATGAACATTAGAAGTACACCGATACTGTTCAGGTATCCAGCAGAAAAATTTCATTGCTGGCTACCTTTCTTTGAGTCTAAAGATATGGCACAGAGCTGATTTTTAGTTCTGGAAACAGAAAACATGCAGGTGCTGATGTAATCTATTGCAGGGCTTTATGTCAAATCACTCTGTTTTAAAACAACTGGCTTTTTTTGCAGTCTTTGGAAGAGGGTTAGATAAGCACATTTGTTTTCCTTTTCTGGAGACATTTTATAACATCATCCAAAGGTCATCCTTAAACAGTCAGACAAGATCAACAACAAAATCTTGGAAAACAGCCAGTCTACCAACAAAACCAACCCAATGGACTATCTGTAGATGTTTGGTTTAACCCTTTTGATGCTGAAAAAATTTTTCCTCTCGTCCCAGTGCTGAATATTTTGTGCAAAATTTGGGCCAGAAGGGGTGAATTACCGTTGCAGTTTATAATAGTTGCTTCCTATGTAGTTTCTGCCGACATGTAAGCATGGTGGTAGCACGAGACCCCAAGGTGTCAACTTTAGTCGCCTCCCGCACCAGCCCCTACAGTCGACTGCGGCTGACAGCTGCACCAACAGGGTTAAGTAGGAGTCAGAACATAAGAATGGAGTTAAGGGAGAGGAGAGAAATACAGTAGATTCTCAGTTAACTGCCCTCCATGGGGATTGGTAGATGCTGGATAAATGTAAGTAACTCTCTGTTAACCAGAACTCAAGCAACCAGCACTCTCAGGCAACCAGCAAAATCTCAAGCAACCAGTTAATGGGGAGTCTACTGTACTTTATAGACAGCAAAGAAATAGTGTCAAGAGCTGCCTCATAATATTGGACTGGGAACCAACGTCAACAAAGAAACCTGGCTAGCCCTGTGACTGGTAAAGGGTGCATTTATAAAGACGTTGGAAGCCCCGAGTCTAATTAGGTCATAAGTCAGAGCAGCAAAATCAGGGCCACACCCACACCGGGTTCTCTGCGCCATTTTTAAAACAAAGAGAAAGTGATCTGAATATTTTAATTGCAAGGAAGTGAAAAAGTGGTTTCCAATCCCCCCAGCTGATGTCAGGCCAGGTTTGTGACTGTGTGATCGAGGACGAGTCCTGAAATCACTGAGAGTGTCGTGGTGGGGAAGACGCTCTGCTCTTCCCATAGGCATAGCACTTCCCCTCCTCCTGCTGAAAGTTCTCAAGCAAGAGAAAGTCCTGAACAGAGAACACATTCGGGGAGAACCGCAGATATTTACATCCAAAACCTCACTATTGACATGAGAAGCTAGTCAGGTTAGGAAGAGAGCAAGCTACAGAAATAATCAATGAAGACTTTTCCCTTTTAGTTGAAATGTTTAAAATTATGAACAGAAATGGGAAGTCTCTGAAATCTGTGTGTTCCTCATGATTCAAGGACGTGGCCTGTTGGAAGTTTAACCTGCTGGGGAGTTTGGGTGCTGCTAATATGGAAACCTGGGTAGAAGGCAGAGACAGGCTGTGGAACAAGGAATCTGAGCAGATTTGTGAGAGAGGATTTTACAGTCGACACCAGAATCACACTGCACTTATATATAACATAAATGTTAGAGTATGGAGTAAATACATAAACATTAAGAGGGACCGTCAATAAATTGCACAAAATATATTACAGTAGTAAATGTTAGGGTTTTTTGTAATGAATAATTTTACAAGGAGAGTCTTTTTGTGGTCTTTGCAAAGAGCACAGTATTTTAAAAAATTGTTTCAAATTAGGGAAGTGAAACGTCTAAAATAAGATGAGCCAGATTCTGCCATCCGGTTTCCGACGCTCAGGGCGGACAGGCTTCAAAACGGGGCATGGCCACGGCCACCTAGGAGTCTGCGTGGCCCGTGTACTGTCTGAATCCTATTGTACGTGCTGCAGTAGGCAGGAGGCACTCATAAGGTGCTTTTCAAGCAGACGTGTATGCAGGAATGGTGCTCATCTTCAGAACTTTCCTCTGTAACTAATTAGCATAGACTTTGGGCAGAACCGTGAGGTCTGCTTGCCTCATCACACTCCACTCCCTGAGCGCCTTCCCTCTTGAGTCTGTTACCCAACGCCCTGGGCAGAAGCCTTCATCCTCAAGTTTACTTCCCTCCTCCACATCATTGAAACTTGCTTTTGGGTCATGCAGGCTAAGGAAAAAGGACCAAGTTCTCAAAGAAGGACAGGTATTTGGATTTCAAGGGGAAAGAAAGATGGAAGCTGACGGATGCGGTTGGGAGATGAAGGGATAAGACGTGACAGCCAAGTGTCAGCTTTTCTGCATCTCCAGTCATGAGACTGGTCCTGCAAGCCACGTGGTTGGGGAGAAGTGATTGTATGAAAGGCTCAAGACACCAGAAAACAGAAACAAAAATCATTCCTTCTTAGTTTAGAAACAGGATATAGGTTTACGAAAGAGAACATGAAAATTATTTCCTCCCTCCTGGACCCAAACGAGCTAACAAAGAAAAGCAGTTGGTTCAAGTGTCTCTAGTGTTGGTGAATGGCAGGGAAAATTCAGCATGAAACTACAGATGGGAAGTGGATATCAAGATGACGTACATGTGTGCGTGTGCGTGTCCGTGTCCATGTGTGCTTGTACAGAAGCCACTTCTGTCATCTAGGAAAAGACATTTAAACCCTCCAAAGGCATGGTAGCACTAACAAGAATCTATAAACTTCCACATCATTTTATTGCTAAAGTGGGACATACTTGAGGGTTGAATCAATAGCAATGACTTCCTGGAAAGGTCTCCTAAGGCTATTGATTCTTTTTTTGGCACAGATAGGCAAGGGGTTTGTTGTGAAAAGAGACAAACAGGAAATACAATCTGTCAAGAATTTTGGCAGTAGTAATGAGCAAAAACTAAGATATGAAAGAAAGCACAGTTGTCTCATGTACAAAGTTAAAATGAAAAGTGGAAAAAAACTGTTTTATTGTTTTATATTTAGCAGTTATGTAAATTAAAACAAACTGATCTTACTACTCATTACGGTTATTCAGTTACCAAAAACTGTCACTGTGAAATGACTCCCAAATGTGAATGCCTTTCCTCTTCAAAACCAGAGAGCAAAAGAAGACGCTGTCTCATTTACACGGGCCTACATTCATATTTATTGGTGATTATTCACAGCTAGTAAAAATCTAATTTGCTAATGTTCCATGATTTATGTATGATTTTGTGACAAAAGTGGGAAGTTAGTTTTCGTATTAGATGGTCTGTTCTTTGCTAAGAAGTGAAGAGAAAAGCACTTACTAATTCTCAGCAAGTCAGCTCCTTGATTTGCCTGATGATTATGAATAGAGGCTTTCTCTTCGGGACCATAACCCTAATAAAAAGAAGACTGGCTCTCAGAGAGTCTCCAAGAAAGTGTGCCAAGACATCCCAAATAGTTTCTACTGTGGAATTTATGATGCTGTCATACTAAATTGATGAAGAAAGTATAGGAGGTTTCACACGTCTCCTGTGGACTTTAGATCTGACTACAAAATTGTTATTGTTTTATAAACTAGGAGAAAACTGCTCTGATAAGCAGAAGAAGTTGGCATGGACAACAGATCTTCCACTCTGCTTTGTCTGTGAGCCTAATTACTCTAGCTGGCCAATTAATGGCAACACATGGAGAAATCTTCCTAATTCATTCATGCTAAAGTCACTAGCTGTATTACTCCTAACATGTCCACTGATCCTGTCTTCCCCAGCTCTTTCCTGTTTTCCTCCTCGACCTCCCTCGTAGCCAGAAAGCCCATTCCATTAACTTAAGAGTCAGGTGATCCTTGTAATCACCAGAGAAAAAGCAAAAAATGGATATAATGCCAGTTAGTATAACTATTCATTAGAAGCTGTGTTTTGAGGGTATTAAAAATAGAAAAGGGATAGAAATAGTAATAGTCTAGTTTTAGGAAAGCTATAGTATATAAATAGAACCAAAAATGACACCAGAGAAATTCCCCAGGGATTTTAATGTAGTTGACACACACCCAGTGTGTGCCCATGGATAATGAGCAACCAGCAGTAAAAGATAACCAAACAGCTACATTTTTTGACCAATCAGGTTGTTCAAACAAAGTAATAATGGCACTGTTTACCTCAATAATTTTGTAGGCTGACTTTGTTTATTTTACTTGAAGTAATAAGAGATTATCTGAGTAATAGCATTACAATGACTTCGGCACCGTGGGACATGAAACAGTGAGAACTCGGGGCAGGAAAGGAAATGAGTAAAGAGTTAATCTTCATGATGCTCTTGTCAGAAGGGGGGTTAACATACCCGTTTTATAGGCAAGCCACTGAGGCTCTTCGATGCTAGGTTGTATTTCACTACCTGCCAGGTTTTCACGCCTGGGATGGGGACGGTCATGGCTGGAATCTCAATCCCATTCCAGGCAAGACCCGGTGGAGATGCCATTATGAAAACACACCATTTTGACCCACATTTTGACTACATTAAAATGCTGCTTGCCCTTCTCCAGGATGGTAGAGTGTGCTCCAAGAAGAACTGTAACTCTTTCCCTGTAACAATTTTTCAGAGTTGCTTGTGCCAACCAAAGGCTTTGACTGGTTTTCATATTAGCAAAGCCCTAGAATTACATGCAAAATGCCAAGAACAATTTGGTTACTTTTAGGGAAGGAATACAGAGCTGTCATCAGATCCTCAAAACTCAATCAAACTGTCTAATAATTTTCATTAAATTGTTAAGTAAGGAATGCCTCTTCTGGATCCGAACACTGCTATAATTCTTTGTAATCCTTACAATGCCCCTGAGATAATCTACTATGTCCAATGACCAGCAAAGGAGCTGAGGCATATGGAAGTCCCAGTAAGTGACAGGGGTGGAGTTCACATCCAGGTCAGCTGCAGTCTTGGGCACCACTAATTCACAGCCTCTCACTGAGAATAATCAATAAACCTTCATTCATCTCCTTTACCTCAGTCAGGGACAAAGAACAGAGGTGTGTGAAAGAAATGGAGACTAGTAAAGCGGTATCTGCAGTAGTACAGATTCATTTTAACATAAACGTTACAGTAATGCTAGTCAGCAGCTACTGAATATTCATTATGTTCTGGCAGCTGAGTCTGAAATACTTCACAGACATTTTATTTTTCATTAAGCTATACATTTTATTTATTTAATTTTTTCACAATTAAGCTGATTTTAATGGACATATGTAGAACTATGAACGATTAGAGAATACACATTTTTCTTTGATGTTTTGTTTTTGTTCTTTTGTTTTTTAACTGTTAAATGTATTGGGGTGACATTGTCAGCAAAAATCACATAGGTTCCAGGTGTACAGTTCTACAGTGTCTCGTCTATGTGTTGCGTTATGTGCTCACAGACATTCTTTTATTTAAATCTCACGTAGGTACTACCTATGCTAGGAGGTTGGTAGTATAAATGTACTAAGTGATCAAAATAACATGATCCCGTATCAGCATGACACTGGGAAAGTTTCCGGGGCTTATGGCTGAGTTTTGACAAAGGAACTAAGGACAGAAAGGAGACTGAAAAGCTACTCACGGGGTGAAAGCACTCCTGTAAATACGGTGCTGCTTCAGAACACAGGACCCCAATAACTTAAAACCTGAGGTTCCGATGAAAACGGAAGGGCAGTTTCTTCTTGCAGTTTGTAAAAAAAAAAAAAGGTATCTACCCATCTCTTTGTGTTTGCGCATTACTGCTTGGCAGCTGTGTGGCAAAGACCAATCCAAGCTCTCCTTCAGACCCGGAATAAGTGTCCACGTCACAGAGAAAGAGGCCAGGGAGCAGCGATCCCACACCCACCGATACATGCACCAACTATTTTGTGTGTGTTTTACACTCTAGAGAACAAACGACATAACCCCAAAAACATACCTCCTTTTATCTATAGATATTATTAATGTACTCAGGAAATCCCAATTTGATACAGTTATGCCGAAGTATAAATGAAATCTTAATTCACTTCATCTTCCTATGAAATTGAATTCCTTCCTACCACATACATTAGCACACAAAGCTTTCTGGTAGTGCTAGAGTTCCAACGTGGTAAGGTAGCTCACCTTGGTTCTCCATTTAAATATGAGTGAGTCACACAAACCTTTTTGCAGGAATATCACAATTAATCCCCAAAGACCATCTGTAATTCTCTATGCTCTGCTTTCACACACCTTGGGCATCCTTTTGCCTTACACTATTCATGTATTCTATTCACAAGCCTTTTGTTAAAATAGCAGACACACATACTGTTTCCTGGTCGCTGCCTGTGTAACACTGATTCTACCGGCATTTTAAAATTCTTAGCCTTTGCACCTGGAGCAGAGGTTGGGACTTGCAGGCAGAACACTGCGTGCTTCCTTTCCGCACTGTCAGAAGAGTGTATAGTAAATATGCAGTACTGATTAAAGAAAACTCGTCTTCCTAAAATTATGTGACACCTTCTTTCAAATTAATCATAACGTGCGAATTAGACTAACTGGAAGCTGTCCTTTTTTACCCACCAGAGCAAAAGAAAGTAACATTTTGTACAAAGAGAAAAGGTTTTCCTATCTGCATCTTAAATCATTGTCTCTCTTACTCAAAAGTTAATTCTGATTAAGATGTATTTTATATCTCATTGAAATCTTTGACAAAGTGAGCAGAGCCATCCCTTTGAGTAAAGATTTACCTCACATTGAAGTATCTTAAATCTATCAACAGGAATAGCTTAAGTGATAAATATTACTAATATGGACACTTGATTCATCAAGGAGAATGTCATGGAAATGCAGACATAGAGTGGGAAGAACGAGAATAATTTTATACTAAATATTGCCTTAATATTTAGACCACTGATTGGCTAAAACATAGAAGGAAGACATGAGGTCAGATGTCATCCATAGCAAAACAGCAGAGAATTTACAGATCACTTGACATTTACTAGGCATCTTCTCAGTCTTGAAGGATACACAGCACTTAGATGTGTTACTTACTTGAACCACATCCTTCTGGAATTGTGCTACCCCTGTTTGCAAATAGGAAACAGGCTCAGAAAGATTAGGACTGCTATCCAATCCTAGATAACACTTAGTAGCAAAACCTAAACTGATCTAATTCCAGAGCAAAGCTCTTTCTGCCACATCAGTGTGGGTCTTTATCTCTTTGAGAATTGATGAACTCTTTGAGCCTTTTTGTAGCAAAGTGCCTTTAAAAAACAAACAAACAACAAAAAAAAAAAACCTGAGGGATATATCAATACCAATCTCATTAAACGATTGGTGTAACTGAATTTGCTTCTGCTGGTAGATTTGTGAAATTGCTTTTCTCTGAGATAGTGTGCTTTAAATATTTTCTCTGAAGGCTTTTCTAAATTGTGTAGATCATAAAATGATGTTTGCTTTAAGTCTGAAGAGAAATAAAAGCTTATTTAATTACATGTAGGTGCCTACATACTGTCCTATGTACTCAGCATCTGCCAGGGCTCAAGCTAAGCCATGTCCACAAACTGTTCATTCTCTATGATTCTTCTCTGCTATTGCGAAGTAGACATAATTTAATAATTATAAGGAAAAAAAGAGAGAACACTGCTTCTTGTCCTCAGCAGCATGCTAACTGCCCTCAAATGCCACAGGCTTGGGTTGTTGCTACCTTTGCATTTGCTGATCCTTCTATCTGGTCCAATGTCCCTCTGATCATTAGGGTCTCAGTTAAAATGCCATCCTACTGTCTTAACCAAAGACACATGCCTCCTCAGTGCCTCTATCCCATTATCTAGCTGTATTTCTGTCACTGTATGAAATTTGTTGACATGTTTACCCTGTCGCCCGCCCCACCACCACCACCTCTGGGATATTTGCTTAAGAGTGAGGACTTTTGTGCTTTCTTATTCACTGATGAATCTTCCAAGGCTTTCAACAGACACTGGTACATGCAAGGTGCTCAGAGAACGTGTGTTGAATAAGCAAGTAAATACTGGGGATGCCAAAAATACATATACACATTTTAAGCAATGTTACCTATGTATTACTTTTCGAAGTTGAATTGAATTATGGTAGCAATGTGTAGTATGACATTCACTCAAAAGACGGCGTTCATCAAACGAATGCTAGTGTCACCATGTGACAGGCAGGACACTGAAAGAAATGGCAGAGGCACGGTTGTCGTTTGAAGGAGCTTGACACCATTTTGAAGTGGTATTTGAAATTCAAGAACATTATTTGAGTTTCCCCCACGTTCTCCTGACTTAACCCCCCTTGACTTCTACCTATGGGGGACCTTAAAGGTGGTGTCCTGAAGAAAACGGCTATACCATCGGTACTTTGGGAAGAAACTGAACTGGCATGCGCAGTGATACACGTTGACACTCTGGTCAACCTTGCTCAAGCAGCAGTTCACAGTAATCATAAGTGTCTGGATGCTGATGGTGACCACTGTGAGCACCTCTTGTCATTGCAGAAGTCAAACAACATCTTTTGTTGTTGGTATGTATTATTACAATTTAATACAGTTTTTTCCTTTCTTGAAATGTGTATGGCTTTTTTGGCACCCTCTTTATGTGAATGAAGGAAAAAAATATAAAACACTAAAGCAAGACTATTTCTCTTTCAAAAGAACAGAATAATATAGTAAGAAATAACTTCATTCAGTAAGAATCAATTACACTTAGTTACTGATAAATGACTTAGTGCCCATTCAATACAAAATGTTCCATTACTGTCTGATACTTTATAAAGCATTAATTACATTTTGCACACTGTAAGGCCAATGTGTAAGATGTTATTTAACTGTCTATCCTAAGGTTCCAGTATTAACTCAGCCCAGGACATCAACAATTAATGATTGCTGGACCTAGGTAAATTATACTAAACCTCTCAGTGTGTCAGTTTTCTCGTTTGTACTATGGAAATAATAATGGCTCATCTCATAGGTTTATGTGGAGGGTAAACTCCTGTATACAAAAGTATCACAGAATAGTGCCTGGCACACGGTAAGCATTATAAGTATTGACTGCTGCTGCTAATATTATTATTAAGAAACAGAAATGTTGAGAATAATCCTCCATATAGGTGTACATTCCACTGAAGATAAATGAAAGGGAGCCAGTAAAGATATACTGAGGTAGAAGGTGATGAAGGTGTAAAAGTATAGAAGCATAAAAATAAATAAGTTTTTTGTTTTTTACTTTCTTTCTCAAAGAATGACAGAGCTTAGAAATGTGAGGACAAACTCCATCCATTGGCTGTGCTGACATGGAGATTGTGGGTGACCTTCCTAAGTACAATTTCAGGGCAGTGCGCAAGGAGGTTGGGGTGAGGGAACCCAGATGGAAGTAACTTATGGACTAAGTGGCACGTGAGGAAATGGAAACAATATTTGAAGATAATTTTGCAAAGCTCAGCCATGAAGTGGATAAGGAAGACGTGTGGGATCAAAGGCGGGTTTCCTCATGCATGAATGCTCTCCAGCAGGAGTTACGAGTCTAGAATAAGCTTGGATTTGGGCAGGAATAGTTCATTAGGAGTAGATGGGTTGTAGAAAATGAAGTGCTGTGCAGTACTCAGGAAGATGAGACAAAATGGAATACCCACGACGCGCAGGGCAAATGGCCTTTTCACTTTGACTTGTATAATAAAAGGGAACGCTAATGCTAATAAATTAATGGACTGGACAGCAGGCTAGTGACTGGCTTCTATTTTCTTAATGAAATATGAGGCAACTCTTAGCTGAACACAAGGGAAGTAGAGAGGATAGAAAGAAATTTGAGGAGAGTGGGGAAGGGTTTTGTTTTGTTTTTTAATAGTCCTTGAGGAGAATTAGAAAGAACTTACTGGTAAGTCAGAGCAGTATTTCCAGTCTTGAAAATACATTTGAACTTGGTGATTACTAACTTATCAGAATACCAATTTGCCCTGCCACGTACTATTTCTCCAGCTATTTGGATATAAGTTACAGAGGCAGTAGACATATGTATGTATATACATGTACATGGTGTTCAACAACCTCAAAAGTTAAAAACGTTCAAAGAAATGGAACATGAGATTTCAGCTTCTTAATTTAGCAAAATCAAAAATTATATATATAACACCTTTATTTTGGCAAAGTCCTTTCCAATATAATTTGGTTGCGTCTTCTGAAAAGTAACTTGGAAATGTCTAGCAAGATAAAAATGTTCATAGTTTTTACACATTAATTCTAATTCTAGAAACCTACTCTAATAAATAATTTATATTTAGAAAATTATTATATGAAGCTGTTCATCAACATGTCATTTCTAGTAACAAAAAAAATTGAAACCACCTTTACAGTCAATATCTGGAAAACGTTTAGTAAAGTAAATTATATTCACGTAGTAGAAAACTACACAGTTATTATAATTACAAGACTGTGCAGCAAAACAGAATAATGCTAAATAAAGAATGAAGAAAGCTGATTTTAAAATTCTGTTTACCTTCTGACAACTATGTAAACATATGAATATTTATTAAAAATTAAACCAAAATAAAATTTTAAAAGCTCTGTAAAAGTAAGGGGAATTTTCTATTTGTTTCAAAATATTTTTTAACATGTTTCATTTTGTAATTTTACTTTTTAAGAGTAGTAGCGAAGGAGCTTTTTTCTGGTCCTTTTCTTAAGACTTTCTATTACATTATGTTACGTTTCATACTTTTAAAGAAAGTCAACAGTTCTATCATCAGAGAAGATTAGACTTGACAGTTCACACTTCCCAGTTATTTGGTATACAAAGACCATATGCATGTGTAAGAGCTTTAAAAATCTTTCAAGATTTTTTTTGTGTGCTTAGTCTTTCATAGTATGATGATTAAGCAAACTACCAAAATTGCAAGCCATTCTCTTCCAATAAAAATGAGAAAACTCATGTTCATTCCTTTCTTTTGCCCTTCAAAAAAACAAGAACAAATGAGTCTCAGGTGCGTCTGCCAATGTTTAAAACTCCCTATTAGTCACATTATGAAATCGTGCTCATGTGAATGCTTCCCGTATTTTCAGAACTCTTCGGTTACTGAATTTGTCTTTGGCCTTCTGTAATAAGTATCTTATGGAAATGTAAAGCACGGACTGAGCTTCTAGAAGTCTTGATTGCTTCTTTCAAAAGGGAGAGATCCTTAGTTTAACCATATGATTAACAATTATTTACACAGTGTGGAGCTCCTGAATTATTGGTTGATGGATACCGACAGTACTTGCCAGTTCTCAGTTCTCTATTAAACGAATTCTCTCTCTCCCTCTCTCTCGCTCTCTCCCTCTCTCTCTCTCCAGCCCCTTCCCTCTCTCTCTCTCTCTCTCTCTCTCTCTCACACACACACACATAGAGAGAGAGAGAGAGAGAGAGGGAGGGAAGGAGGGAGAGATACAAACGCACAGTGTCTGGCATTATAAAGTCTAAAATTCTAATTCCAGTTCTCCCATTTCTGGACTATTTCACTTTAGGCAAGTAACCTAATATCTCTGAACTTTGTTATTTCCTTCTGTAAAAGGGAGATTCTAATTACATTGGATAATCCTCAAAACATGCCTAATGTCGGGTATAAAACAAGGCACTCAATACGTGGCTCGTATTTTTCTTACTTTATTATTATTTAGGTCTTGGCTTTCCCTGAGTCTGTGAGTTCCCATAATGAAGTGCAATTTCTAGGAAGTTGGATAACCCCTGTTATCAGGAACTGAGTTCATTACTTTCCAACACAACTCAATTACCTTTCTGCCTTTTTTGTTTGTCTTATGTAGTTGTTCAATAACAACTTATTTTCTAAATTAGTAAATGAATGAATGAATGAATGATAAGTTGCTACTTTTTGAGAAGACAGAACAAATACGACTCAGATGAGAAAAGAGTCCATTGGAAAAAAATGGCCACCTCGTATGTGCCCAGGATCAGCCTAGGAAGAATTGCTCTGTTTTGAAAAAACATAAAGAAAAATGTGTTGAGAATAACTTATTTTAATTATTTTTAAATTTTAAGTACCAAATTCCCTAATGACTTCCATATTTGGCACCAGTAAAAAATAATGTAGGATTAACCATACTAAAGATAGAATGTTGAACTACAATCACATTAAATAACATCATATAGTCTAAATTTATAGAACATTTCTGAGTTGGCTGAGAAAATGTCAGATGGTGGGTGACCTATGGAAGGCAAAGACAGAAAAATGGCCTTTTCTACTTTCTACTGTGACTCTAAGTAAAAATGCTGGTGATCTAGCTACAAAGCTCTATGTCATATGGTTTTTAGGCACCTACTGTGTCACATTTCCCCTGTGAAGATCAGGTTTTGTCATGAGAGGGATTTGTAAAAGGAACACACAAGCCTGTATCATTGGCAATCACAGGTTCCAACAACTCCAATTTAAATTGAACAAAACGAAATGACAGGATCATTCCCTGTGAGGTTTTGGGGAAAGTGGGTTAGGAAATGTATGAAGGTAAAGGCTGAAATAACAAATGCATCATTCTGATAACATAATATTTAGTAACTATAAAGTTGCTATAGCGTCTTGCATCAAAATTTCACTGTACTTTAGCCATTGCCCACAATCGATGTTTATGATAATCTCTGCCCTCTGAAGTGCAATCATGCCCAAGGCACATATTAGTCATATAAAAGATTAATGAAAAGAAATTCAGCATTTAAAAACCATTAGCTTTGATGTATTCAGTGGGTTCTTCCAAAAAGGTGATACTAAGAATCATTGCTTATTAAATTGGAGTTACAGATCCTTTCAGAGTGACTTAAGTTTTTTCTTCAACACCAATATCAACAGAAGTAAATAAAATTTACAAATTCATTAAGAAACAAGCACATAATCCCAAACTATTTATAACCACCTAACAACCCAATGCTCCTTGCAGAGTATCCCTGGTACAAGTACCAAGATGCAGTATATTATGTGTCACTCCTCCCAGATCATGTTTTTAAACATATAGGAAAGAGCATGACCTTTTAGAGAAAAATAATTTATAATGGCCAATGAATAAAAGAAAGTAGAGATAGTGCCATTTGTTTCCCATTAATGAGAGTGTGGAATTTCTGGGCCGATGGTCCGGAACAGGTGTGACTATAATTTGAGGCTCCCTTAGTAACTCAGAAAACTGCTGTTATTATTTTGGAAACACAACCACAGGACTTTATTGCTTCACTTGTTATAGCCTTTTCCTCCTTCTAAATCACTGAGCAATTAACAGATTTAGTCTGTACCCACCACCCCATCTGAGAGAGATGCGTGTGCATGCGTGCGCACACACACTTCTCTGTGTGACAGGGAGTGACAAGACAAGCTCACAGTGCATGATGCAATGGACACTGTACATTAAAGGACTCTGTGAAACACCTGCTGCAAGTTCCTGTGTTTATTTTGTGAATAATTAATTTAGGCAAATTAATAATTTCCTGAAAATCTAGGTGAAGACTAAAGAAAGGAAGTAACTTTTAAAGAAAATGACTTAGAAAACTTAACCTTTTTTGCCCTCACTTTGTGTCTTAATGAACTAAGGATGACTGGGCTTTCTCTGAAGTCTCTGCTTGACCAGAAGGCCCAATGTGCAACCTGTCTAATGTGTTCACTTTGTGAGTATTCAAATTGATAAACCATGGATTTCCCTAAGTTATGATGCTGTTTAGAAATTGTTCACTTGATTTATTTGATTTAAACAACTGAGAGCTATATATATGGTTAGCTAATTCTCCTTGCTCCTGTTGTCTCCATTTCAGTTTCCTGCATTTCTGAGAAGGCCTGCTTTCCCCCAGAGGAGTGATTTCTAGTAGAAGTCTGAAGGACAGATCCAAGAAAACAAAATCCACACCAGCCAATGAACTGAGGACAAGAAGGTTTCCACTCAGGTAGGAACACCTACCTTATGCATTTAACCACCTTACGTGTAGTGTGCTGACGTCTGGATAGGGTTTGTCTGCTCACGAGAAGGTGGAGCTACAACCTCCCCTACGAGGAAGCTGATTGCAATTCCCTGGGAGGCTGCGGTGTTTATCAGAGCGAGCCTTGGAGGAAAACTAATACAATAACAGTATGAGGCTTTTTTCCATTTTTAGCTCATTGTTGCCAAGTACACTTAGAGATCTTGGTCTTGTGGTTTAATCCCAAGAGGTCAGGCATGCAGGGCGGCCAGTTAACCCTTTTGGTATTAAAATAATATTTTCTCCTAAGACAGTCATTTTCATAGGCTGTCTCCATGATCTAGTTTAGCCGTGTCCGAACTTGCGGCTTCCCTGGGCCACATTGGAAGAACTGTCTTGGGCCGCACATAAAATACACTCACACAAACGATAGCTGATGAGCTCAAAGAAAAAAAAAAATGGTCACAAAAAACATCTTATCATGTTTTAAGAATTTGTGTTGGGCTTCTTTAAAGCCATCCTGGGCCGCAGGCTGGACACACCTGTTCTAGCTGCTTATCAAAATTAAGAGCTGATGGCATCTTCTGAGTGAGAAACAGCCCAGGCGATGGTGTGAGGAAATTGCCTGGGTTCTGGTCAGAGTGCATGCAGTCTCGGTCTTAGCACAGAGTCAGGGCCCATAAGAAGTTAGAAGGGAGGGGAATAGGGCTTGGGCAAGTGCAGGTCTGTTTTTATTTACCCGTGGATGTCAGAACCCCATTTTCATTAGCAATGTGAGGTAGAAACTTCAGGCAAAGGAAATAAGGAAAATGTCCCATTACATGGCATGACAAAAGACATCAGAGACATCAAAATCAGGGCCGACCCATCTCGTTCACCATTATATCCTGAGTGGTTAGCACAGCACTTGACTCCTAGTTGGCACTTAGTGTGAAGACGCACACGTTGGATGACTGATAGATGAATGAGAGAGAAAAAAAGTTTAATATGATAGAAAAGGTATTTATCCCTGTTATTTCCTGTGTGTTTACTTCTGTATTCTGAGGACCCAGCACTATAACACATGGAATGTAAGCAATAACATTTGTTGAAAGAGTAGATGATTCTAAGGATAATTATAAAACCAACAGAGACCACATATTTGCCAAGGTCTAAGGCAGAAGTACCTATGAGATGAAAACCTGGAGCTCAGACAGATTTAAGAGACAGAATTTATCTCGTGTAGTCATTTGCATATCATCCCACTACATTTAGGCATAGTACCTACATTACACAAATGACTTAAACATGGACAGGAAATCCCCGATAAGGTGTGACATGTTATTTGCAAAATACAATTTTTAGAGCATTTGTACATTGGCAAAGTTAAGGGCAATTTCAGTATCACTTGCTACTTTTCCATAGGCAGATAGTATCAATACACCCACAGTAGGGCAACAGCTATTTCTCTGTAATCTGCTGCTGCTATCTTCTGCATTCCCAAGGGGTACACAATCCATTTTATTAAAGCAAGAAATGTAAAATTTAGCATAATGCAGCTCCCACAAACCCACCTCTCTCTCTCTCTCCCTCTCCCTCCCTCCCCCCGCCTCTTCTATTTGATCTTTTGGAGGTTTTGGAGTTTTCTCCTAATGATGATTTTGTCTTCTTTTGGTTTTTACTCTGTCAAATGTGTATGAATTTGGTAAAGTCCTCTGTATTAAAATAAAATCAACGAGTCATTAGTTATGAAAATAAGTTCTTAGAGAAATTTATACATTTCTACCTGAATTGAAATTGGAGTAAACTGGCATGAAATTCCCAAAACAAGAAAAACTATAAGGAATACGTGCAGTAGGAACTCAAAACAGTTGCATGGGTTTCTCTGTGAGCAGTCTATGATTGGACAGCAGGGTGAAGGCTTTTTGTGTGTCCAAACAGCAAAGTAACCTTATAAATCATGTTCCATGTCATGTCATGTTCCAACTGGGCAATTCAATAAGTAAATTAAAATAATCCTTGTTTTCAGCAATTTCTTAAATCAACACTTAGAGAAAGGAAAAAATTTGTCTTCAACTCCAAGGACCCTGGTCAGTTATTAGTTAAAGCAAATGTGCTGTCCTACTGGCCTACACCTGGTTTATAAATAGCAGGAAGATTTGAAAACACCCCTGGACACTGAATGGACTTTCTATATATAGCCTTTCCTTTCCCTGGAGGCTTTTAGAAGAATGCTATCTTTTGTAAAAACTTGACCTTTGTAAAGGGAACATGGACACTAAGGTCAGAGACTTTTAGACCCTGAAAAGATTTAAAATACTTTCCTTAGTCTGGGAACCCACAATTGGGAGGTATGAAAACTGAAGCCAAATAAAACTAAATATTTTGCCCAGCAGCAAATGGCAAACAAGTAATAATAATGGCACCAAACCTCTGTCTTCTAAATCCCCTGAACTTGGCATAAAGTAGATTGCAATAGCTGCTTAGTTTAATTTTCCACAACACCAGGTCGCCTCTATGCATCACACCTTTTGCTTCTTTAAGAGGGATGATAACATTATCTGTAAACTATAGCTATAACTAAATTTTTTAATTTTTGCTTTTTGCAACTCCTTTTGAAATCCTATTTCTACATTAAAAATGTGTAATGGCATTTTTCTTCCTTCTTGAAACTCCTCTCCCTACATATGTGATCTTTTACTATTTAACTATTCATTGTATTATATATCAATACTATTTATTGTAAAACAATAGTACAGAGACACACCCTATTAGAGGAGATAGTTTTGGGGGCAACCAGTGGGGCTAGAGTTGACATAAAGATAGTTTGGAGCTAGAGGGATGACAAGAGAAATTTGATTTGTTTGAAAGAATTAATGGCAAGTTTGATAATGTTTCTTAATTTTTAAGTTCCAGGTTAAGTTTGTTGTTTACATTGCCACAGACTAGGGAGTAAACAAAGCAACAAGACTTTTGTGTTCTATCATGTTACATTAATCACTTGAAGGTTTCTTCAAGACATTTTTTAATAAAACACAAGACTTGTCTTTAAATTATTTTCCCTGCTTGCTTGCACTTTAATAAGTTGATAAATGGCATTTAAACTTAATAGCTATGATTAACCCTGTCTCACAATTTTTCAAAGCACTGGGGATTGTGTGTGTGTGTGTGTGTGTGTGTGTGTGTGTGTGTGTGTGTGTACGTGTCTGCACACAGGCATTCATGCATTTGCTATCATTTAATGTCCTGCCTTTACAACCAAATGAAATAAAATTCTCGATAAAAAATATTATCCTCAAGACAAAAATCAGATATGATAGTGGGGCTAACCACTGGTACATGTCAAAGTCACCCTAGGCCAGTGGTTCCCAACCTTTTTCCAGTTGTGTGCCCCTATGAAACCCATTTCTATAAATTGTACCCCTTGTTTTTAAAACAGCTGTTTTTAAATACTGCCACTTCTGTTCAGTGCCCATCTTAATGTAAAATAGTGGAAAGGAGGTAATAAGTTAGGAAAGAAAAAGTCACTACACTACACTGATTTAATTTTACAATATTTTAACAGTTAAATATTGATCATGACGATCAAGTATTTAAACATAAATTTAAAAACTACTTGAATAAAATCACAACGCACTTACTTTTACTCAGTAACTAAACTGATCAGTCTGGCTACCAATGAAACATGGCAAATGGATTGTTCTGAAACCGTGCATAGTGATTGGCAAAAGAGCAGTTTGGGGGAAGGGTCCATCGCCACACCCTCACCCATCATCATTTGCTAACGTGATCTAATTCTGAAGTGTCTCCATTAACGGTGATTCAAACTTAACATTTATTGTTCCATAACTAATATTTTGCAACTTGTTTTTTTCGCCATTGCTAATTATTATTCATGTATCCCTGAGCGGCTCAGCACAAACCCCGTACCCCTGGGGATACGCACCACCGCTTGGGAACCCATCCCCTAAGGGATTTATATGCACAGCAGGGATGAAGGTCTCTCTTCAGAGCTAGAAGTTTAACCAAGCCTGGCTCTCATGTCATACCTGAAACCGGTGTTATTGAGAGTGCTTTGGCAAGTGCTTACTCTGTGTGGTTTTATAGTCTTTGGTTGTGCTACAAAAATGTCAAAAATTGGTGTGACAAAAGCCTCGAAGACAGGATAACCATGAGGTCTTCTAGTTATCACGCAAATAAGTATGACTGACACAAAGGTTGCGGAAATTAGATAAAGACATTAATAATTCATAGTGCTGCAATAAAAATCTTCTAATTATGTCAGTACATAATAAATTGAAGAATTTTGATTTGTTAAATCTTTACTTAGTACCCTGCAATGTGCATACGAGCCTCTACTAAATTTGGAGCACAAACTACAGAAACAGAAACTCTTCACACAAGTAGTTTAATACTACAGTCAATGAAAATCTCTATTTTCGGATCTTTTAATTTTCCAATTCATTGTAACTTCTTTATCAGATAGGTTGTTTTTTATTTGTAAAAACTAGTGTTTAGCACTTGAAATAGTTTCTTCGATGTTCCTGATAATGTAATACAGTCATAATGATCATTTTCAATACTGATAATAGAGTTGGTAGTAAAGAGGCTGGATATTGATAGTAAAGTGATTTTGATAATCTACAAAATGTCTTAATGTTTTCCAGATAACTTGTCTCCTAGACAAAAATGCACTTATCTTCTCACTATAAAAATTTATTTTATTAATATTGCTGATTTTATATCTTTTAATTCATAGTTTAAAATATTCTGTCCAGTGCATTATCTCATTTTAAAACTGTCTATTAATATATCCATTATGTAGTATGTAAATATTAATATATATTTCTTAATGACTACATTAATACTTTCTTAATTACTTAAATTTGTTTAATTTATATTGTTGTTCTTCAGCATTCCTTTTTCTCTCCAGAGCCTATCCTACTGACTTTAAAAAGCTTAAAAAGTCTTAAAATCCCATTTAAAGTTGAATGTAAGAAAAATCCTTTAAATAACATGTAGTGATGGTAGAGAAGCAGAGTATTAAACTTTGTGCTGAAACTCATTCTGTTAATAAAGAGCTTAATCAGTAAATCTAACATTCAGACATATAACAAGGATGAAAAACTATTATACAGAACAATGACATTTTCAATGAAGGGAGATATTAAATACTCTATATGAAACTAGTTTCTGCAAAGCAGATAAATTGGCAATGATGATACATATATTGAAAATATGTTCAAACTTAGTCATAGCAACTGTTTTGCTTTTTGGCTGAAAAGAGACATATTGGAGTGTTTAAGCACTATTTCAATTGGAATAGATATTTAGACACTATACAGAAAATACTTGATTGCAGAAGAGCAGATGTTGGTATATATGTGAACGTGTGTGTGTGTGTGTGTTTTAAATTAATGCATTTTCATTCATTCAGAAAGGAAAAGAAGGGCAAATTTCCTTTAATTGTGGCATCGTGAGATGTTAAAGTACCGTTCTTAAGACTTTGTTGCTGTTGCTGTTCCTTTTACTATCATCAAAGTGTACCATGCTATCATTCATCCAAGTTAGAAATCAAGAAGCAACCCCAGGAATCGTATCGTAGGGTCCCCTACCTTCATGCTCCCCATTCACTAATTCACGATCCCTGGCTCTCCTACACCCTGCAGCTCTCCCAGATGTATTTCTATTCTCTCACTCCCAGGGGTTCAGCATCCTATGTCTAGTTCATTCTGAGCAGGGCCATTTTTAACCCTTGCACTTTTGGAAGCATCACACTCCATCTTATCAAATGTATTAAAGTGTAACTAGATCACATATTCAATATAACTTGTAGATAACTAACTACAGTAGACTCTGTTAATCGAAACTCAAGCAACCGGCTTTTTCTGGTTGCTTGAGAGTGACAGTGGTTTGAGTCCCGGGTAACCAAGAGTCTACTTACATTTGTCCGGCATCTACCAATCCCCATGGACGCCAGTTAACTGAGAGCCTAGTGTATATGAGAGCTAAATAACACCACAATTAGTGAGACACTAGTCTTAGTGATGAAAATGTTAATTAAACAAGTTTTTATCCCAGTTTGGCAAGTTTTTTTTTATATTGTAAAATTATTTTTTCAGGTGTCAGACAATTTTCTAAGTCCTTCTTAAACTCACAGTCCCTAGTGAGTATGCATTTACCGTCACAAGACTGAACAGCTAGGACAGTGCGACCTCTGAAAATGAGGACCGTCACCTGGATGAGTAGACCAGATATGTGGGAGCATGAACGTGAAGTGTTTACAAAACAAATACAGAAATTAAGGAGATGGTGGTATTAATTATTATGTATGAGATGGTAGTATTAAGAAGCCAGGTTCTGTAGGAATGTCAATAAAATATCACCCTACAGAGTAATATCTCAAAACAGTATGTGAACTGCTGCCTACTTATTTAAAAAGAAATACTGATGGCAAACCATTAACAGAAAATAAAGTTTAGTGTGCTCAAAAATAAATGCTGGATAATGGCAACTGGTTTTGTAAGTGGTTCAATCATCTCTTAGTTTCATGACTTAATGTTTCTAAGCCTTTGTTATTTCATCTTTGAAGGTGAAATGAGACTACTCATTTGATAGAGTTGTTGAGAAATTTAAATTATATAATTCACATAAATGTCACAATGTATCTGAGAAATATGTGACATTTTTGTTACTAGTATTGATAATGCACTAGTAAACAAAAGCTGTCCCGCTATTACGGTCACTGTCACAACTTGGAACAAACCAAAAAATACTACTGTGCGTGATCTGACCTTTCATTGTACACATAATTATAAAGATGGAAAAGTTAATAACAAGTTTTTTTCGAGAAGAAATGTGTCAATGTTCTAACATCCTTTCAAAAACTAAATATTTGCTAAAAATAAATAGTCTTAGTTTAGAGAAAGTTAGATTTTAAAAGTATCTTTCCTCTTTGGACTCATACAAAGCTAGAAAGAGAAAAGGAGGCTGTAAGAGGAAGGACTCTGAAGAGCAGCCCCAGCTCCAGGCTCTAACTGCATTCGTGCTTTTGTTGTGAATAACCCCAGGTCCCCATTTCTGACATCTGTCCTACCACTGACTGTGTGAGACACGGTCAAGTCGATTAACCTCCTTCTGCTTTCATTTTTTTCACCTGTAATGTGCAAGTAATATTACTTGTCACTTGCCGACCAGCAGCACTTCTTCAGCTAATTGACAGTTTCAGCAGGGATGTTGCAAAGATTAGCAGATGAATGATTTATAAACCTTTTGAAATGTTAAATGATGTAAAAAGCCCTAACAAGAGGACAGAAGCAATCAGTCCACGCATTAATTTGCTACTTTAGTCATATATTAGTTTATTAAAAACTTAAAAAGAGGTAGCCCTCAAAAAAGTGAAAATAGTATAAATTGCTAGGAATTCTAGTGTTTTCTGTTGCTGTTATTTTTTAAAATCCCCTCTTATAATAAGAAAATACACAAGAAAATGTATTCAAGGAAATGATTACAGTTCATCTACTTAAACTGATTAAAAGTCTTGAGAGACAGGAAAAATGAACTGAGTAGAAATAAGAAAACATGCTTTCTCAGCCTACTTTAGTATTAACAACAATGGTATAACCTTGACAAACTTATGTAACCAATAAAGATAGGGAGTAAGATAATTAAAAACAGATCTACCAAATACTTTTTTGTAGATGAAAGAACAACATACAAAGGGCTGTGCCAAACATTGTGAGGGACTCAAAAATCACAGACCCAGATCTCAAGGAGAATATAATACAGGGAGCAAGCAACATGAAAATAATATTTGGATAGTGCCAAATTAAATATACCCTATAATAAAGTTACTCATGACCTTGATCTTGTCCATAAAGTCAGTAGGCAAGATTTTCTGTGAAGAGTAAGAAAATGAAATATAAAAAACACTGAAGAGGCACAGAAAAACACAGAAAAATGCAGAAATTGCTATTGTTGGCTGTGGGATGGGGCAGCTAGAACAAGCAAAAGGTCTTATGAGTTAGCTTTAAGGTCACTTGTTGTCTAAGCAGACACTGAACATATTTCCTAAAGGAAGATAGCCTGTGCTTCTGGCTTCTTAACGTTCATAGGCTTAGATGTCACATAATGAAGTCTCGCTATGTTAAGCATTGTGGAAAGAAAAAACAGGATTTGAATCTTGGCTAAAGAAAGATTCAGAGAAAAAATTAAGTAATGATACAACTGCCTAGGTTTTGAATTTACAAAACGATATGAAAATATGCCCATGTTAGAAAAGGGAGATTACACACACACACACACACACACACACACACACACACAGTCATGATCGGGCGCAGGAACCATAATTGTGCCTTAACAGAGGACACTTCTGTGGACATTTTCAAATTAACTTGTTGCTCTTAATAGGGTTACGGTTGTTGGTTTCTTCTTTGCTGTCAGTCACTCCCAAGGTGCAACCAGAAGACAGACCAATTCACACGGAAAGGGAACCAAACTAGCACCAAGTTCCACAGCCTTGTCCTGACCTCTCGAGACTTAGTTTGAAGCCATCTGGTTTGTGAGGTTAAAGGGTTGTTTTTGGAAATAAGCTCCTAGATTGTTTTTAAGAGTGTCACATCCTTATACAGGAAAAGAGAAAAAAAACGGATAGTACTTACCATGGAACTAGATCAGGTGACACTTCCACAGTATTGCAGGAATTAAATATGTGCTTGGTTATCATAAATTCTTTACAAAAGGGTTTCCTTCTGTAGTGTACATTGGCTAGCCTTCTTTCACTACATAGATGAATCATTCTGAAAATTTGGTCCCTGGATTCCTGCATGTTTCCCCAGAGCAATTACGAGTCAGTCAGTCCCTGGAACACTTTCAGTAGGTTCACAAGTGTGAGATAATTGTCATAATCACATAATGCTACCTGCCCTCTCTACTTGCCTGACACTTGCACTACAGTGTAAAAGCATGGTGGGGGAAACACTGACACCTGGCACTGAGTGAGTAACCCTGGTATTCTGTCACCACCACACACTCACAGTTAATATTTCTTAAATGCAAGAGTTACCTGAGAATGTACTTGATGAAGCAGGAAAACATTTCTAGTTTTGTCAAATCTCGACCCTGAAGTCCAGGTCTTTTTAAGATTCTGTGTGATGAAATGGGAAGTCACACGGGCACTCGTGCCATGTACCAGAGTGCATGCGCTCGTGTGACTGCTTGGGTTGAGAAGAACTTTTTTTATGAATCACCATTTTTACTTGAAAGAACAACGGACAGGCACACTGGTTTTTCACACTTGGCCATTTGGCAGAGGTTTTTCTTGCAAATGAACAAAGTGAGCTTGTCATTTCAAAGGAAGCACAATCCAATTGTATCTGTTGCCAAAATCTGAGCTTTCCAACAAAAATTACAATTTTGGAAAACTTATTTGTCCCTGTAAACTTGTCAATTTCCCAATTCATAATGAGATAGGTGGCTTTACTAACAAATGTAATACTATTGAACAAAATATGATAGAATTTGGAAATTTTGTGTAACCCAGAAAACCAGTAATTTACCAAATGACCAAAGCTTGATATTTTAAGAAATATGCATGGACAAAAGATCCAGTTATGTGCAAGGTATACAAGAGATTTGAATAAAACAGTATAGAAAACATATTAATATGGTTTTAGATTCCACATGGCAAAACTTTAAAAAATCCACAAGTATCTCAAAAGGCTATTAAAATCCTCTTCACTTTTCCAACTTAAAAAAAAATCTGTGTGAGGCCATATTTCCTTCATGTACTCCAACTAAAACAACACATTGAGATAGAGTGATTGTAGAAGCAGATATGAGAAATCAGATGTCTTGTATTAAGCCAGACATTTGGATAATTGAACCAGAGAATTGCAAAATATAAAACAATGCCATTCGTGTCACTATTTTTTTCCCCTTTGAAAAATACATTTCATTTCATTAAAAATATGTATGGAACCTATTAATAAACGAGGTCAATAATAAAGGTACACCTAGTGCATCAGAAAAAAATATTTTTGGAAACATGTAATTGTTTATTTTTTATATTTTAGCACTTAATAAATATTGTAATTTTTTTGTTTCAATTTCTCATATGGTAAATATTGGCAGCTATAACCACAGAAACAAAAGCTCACTGGCGTTCTCAGTTATCTTGGAGAAAGTAATGAAAATCTGAGACCAAAACATTTCAGAAACACTAATGGAGACCAAGCCCTAAGCACTCAGTAATTTACTTGAGGGTTTTTAATATTTCCCATGATTTAATCAAGTAACAGTTGAGAAGTTACATAATTGCACTTAAATAATGGGACAGGAAGAGTTTTCCTTCTTCTCTTTTCAACCTAAAATAAATCGTGTCATTCATGTCAGAGGGAACCAATCTTGAGGGCATGCTGATGGCATTCTCCCCATTCTTTCTTCCAAGTCGGTGCATCTCATTTCATGTGTCCCCATTTACAGGAGTAAAATTAGCATGTTATCCAGTCACCATTTGGCTCATGACTCAATGTCACTATAAAAATCATTTTAGCAGCTTCGCAGGCCCAATTTCTAGGATACATCTATGTGGAACGCTTCACTTTGCTACATACAGGAGGCGTAAGTATACCCTTTCCCTAGCCTCTGGCAATGTGTCTAAATCTGTAAATTCTACTACAATTATTTTCTTAAATAATTTGTGTATACAATATTTAAAAAGGCAGAGAGCATAAACAAGGAAAAGACCCACAGGAACCATGAAGTCAGTTTAGAAAGCCATTGCACAAACGAAGGGTTTTTAGATTGCCAATACACGGCTCCTCTCGTTAGAGAATGAAAGACGTGGGTCGTTTTCAAGGAGGAAGGAAAGAGCAAGCTTATTTCTCAGTCGTGGGTTTTGATTGGACTTTTAGATATCAATATTTAGAGATTATGCTTTAAAATGTAATCCACCTTTAAATACTGCAGTACTTAAATAATAAAGTGTCTTTTTCGCTCTCTAATCAGACTTTGAATGTTAGTACAATTGGCTCTTTTGCATAACTGGATACAAAAAAATATAACACCATATCACCCTGTTTATATTCAATAGTATCATTTTGTCATGTCTAGAAAATTCTAATTATAGCAACATAAACAGGGAAAATTCTAGTGAAGAATGAAAGCCCACTGCATGAAAATTTTCCAGGTTTTTATTCTGATTAGTTTATAAGGCCAGAGTGCGTGCTAATTGCTATTCTATTGACCCTCTGCCAGCTGCTGACACTTACTCAACTTTTTTTAAATTTTTGTCACTTTTTTAATGAATATCTCTCAGAAATAATCATTTGACAACAGTTTCCTAGAATTTCTAAGCAAAACTCCAAGTCATTACACAGTGGCAATATTTCCGGTCTCTGGTCGTCATAGGACTGAACTGAAGAACTAGGTCTATATGTTTAACTAAAAGAAAAAGAATAACATCGCTGTCACATGTGTAAAATAACTATGGGAACTCACTAAAAGAACTATAACCAGGGCGAGAGAAAAAAGATCCTCGTTTATAAAGATAATTGTATTCTTCCTTCATTTACCTATTTCTATGTATACTATGTGTCAGTTCTTTTTACTGAAAAGTAAGTCTTCTGCATGGAGAAAGAAAATGTAATAAAAATGAAATACTAATTCTGAAGTAGTAACTACTAGAATGACAATTATGATGACTACCGTAATTGAATGTTCAGTACTTAGTTTGTATCTTACCTAGAGGTTTAAAACTGGGTGCACATCACTCAAGCAAATATATATCATAGATGCTTTGGGGAGACGTTAACAGAGATTGGCTCTTCTCCCAGTCATCACTGTTACCTTTCAGTCAATCTAATTGAAAGCTGCACAAGCACACGCACTCACACACATTTTGAAGGTGAACGCAATATACTTTTACATCTTTCATAGCCCTGTTTCTTCTACCGTGTGCTCGTTTCTTAGGAATAAGTGAAAATTCAAATTAAGCTGTTGGCTCCCATCTTCTAAGTTGAATTGCCACCAGGATCTTTTACCATTCCCAGACACACATACCATAATAGAGAACACCTTCTTTAAATTCGTGTCTTCTCATGGGCAATGTTGCCACTTTTTTCTGTATCATTCTTGGTATTTCAAATCTTCTTACAAGTATTATCGAAAAGTGAATTAGATGTAACCCCCCCCCACACACACACACACACACATGCATTATTATGACAGTCTCCGTACAAAATGATCATGGGAATAAGCAAGGACCTTTATTGCAAAATATAATGTTTTTATGCAAAACTCGCAGACCTGGGTTTAATTTGTAATGATGTGTATTATTTAGTTTAACATCATTTAACATCTCTGAGACTTATTTCCTTCATTGGAAAATGAGGTTCTTCTTGCCTACTTCATAGCATTGCTATGAGATGAGAGTATCAGTAGTGCTTTTCTTAAAGCCTATGTTTTAAAAAGCCATGAAAAGACTAACTGAAAGACAATCAGTGACTGTGAGAAGAGCGTATTCCCATAGCTCCAACTCCCCTTACACTTTTATGAGATCTGTATCTGCTAGGTTGAAGTGCATGTGCAATTATAAATCTTCAAAGTCACTTAAAAACTAATGCTGTTTTTTTAATGGTGGTGGAATAGGTAATGAAAATACCTTTATAACTAATAACACTGAATTACTCCAAGGTCAACACTTTATTCAAACTTGTAACTTACAGATAGGCAACCTGATAAAGCAGAAAGTGTCTGGGATTTTGCAGACATTTATTCCAGACATTTCATTAAATTTGTGACAATGTGAAGATCACTTAAATGGCTTGGTCCACAGACTCTTCACCTGTAAAAACTTCCAGATTTTTAGGATTTGGTAATTTAGTATAATCAGGGAGTAGGGAAGTTCTTTGGGGTTACCGATGAAAGGTGATTAATGTATTTCCTCCGTATTGTTCAGTTCTATCCAACATACTTTTATTGAGCATTGACTATGTGGAAAGAACTGTACTAGGAAATATATGTAATTAAAACATTAACAAAATGCAGTTCCTGTCTTGTAAGAGCTTGTTATCTGCCTAGCAGGGAAAGTAACCATCATGCTAGTTAGAATGCAAGTGCCTGTAATCAAGGCCAGCAGGAGCGCTAGCTGAAGAAACAGGGAAAAGGAGACAAAAAGAAGATTTGCATTTGGCTGGCTTTTGAGGGCTGAATGAATCCCTTTCAGTAAGCAAGTTCGTTAGGGGCAGGCCTTCCTGGTGGAATAAGAGATTTGAACAAATGCACCAGCAGAGAAGCTCTGGGAAATACTGCAACATACTAAGTATGAGAACAGTGATTGAAGTTAAAGCAGCAAAAGTGGGTCCTTTCCTGATTGTGGAAAAACTCAGTGATAATCCTGGTAAGAGCTTTCCCTCTGTTTTACAAGGAGTGAATACGAGTGATATTAAATAAAAACCAACATGACCTGAGCAAATGCTTAGACATGGATATCAAGGGAGAGAAATGAGTTAAAAATATGCTCTAACACAGTGTGTTAATGAGGCCAGTTTCCTCTATTTGTGTGTTTTGTCATTGTCATGTTTTGTTGTAATGAATTTGAAATGCTTGTGCAAAACCAAGTGAAAATACCTAGTCAGCAGCAGTTGCCCTTGTGTGTGAGGAGCTTGGGAGAACAGTCTAAAGAGGAGATGCATACTTTTGCATTATCCATAGTGAGGAATTAGAAGCCATGGGATCAGGTGAGTTATTCAAGTCAGAAAATAAAGAAGGTCAAAGACTGGTCCTAAATTCCTACAGAATGTGACCTTACCTCAACAGATGACCCTAAGAATAGAAACCTGTGAAAAATACAAAGGTCAAATAGGTGGAACCAGGGTAGACAGTAAGTTATCGTGGACACTAAGTGACAGATGTTTTGCTTGATTTTGGTTTTGTTTTTCTTTGTTTTTTTGTTTGTTTGTTTTGTTTTTATCAGCACCTACCTACCATATGCCAAACATTATGTTAGGCTCTTTAGACACACAATCCAAATAAATTCTCATAGCTACCTTGAGAACTGAGTATATTTATCACAATTTATAGATGAAGAACTGAGTACAGGGCAATTAGGCATAGCATAACAAGTGGAAATTCTAGATCCAAACAGATTAGGTCTAACTCCTATAATAATAAACTTGCTTCTGTAACTTGCTATAAGTGTTACGGGAGAGCTTCAAGGAGAATGTAACTGGCAGAGTCATGCATTGTAGAGACCTCAAACAGGATGGACACTCACCAAAAACTTTAACATTATGCTATTACTTAATGTTAATACAGGTCATTGTGGTGATCTATAAGAAAGAAGTCTCCATAAAACATACTATATTGAGGCCACTGAAATAAAACTCTGCAGGCTTGTTCAAAGTGAAAATAAAAAGAGCTGAACCCTTCTGAGAAGTTTAATGAAGGAAAGAGATCAGTCAGAACAAAGATAAGTGAAGGCTGAGGAAAGGGCATTTGTGTGAATGGTAGTTAAATTTTTTAGTAAAAGAAGACTTGACCGTGCTGACAAACCTAAGAGAGAAATCCACAGGAGAAAGAAGACCCAAGTTAATGAGGAGAAAAAAAAGGATGGAGCAAGGCCCTACAGGAGGGGAGAGGAAACACAGCAAACAGCATGCCTCAAACGAAAGGCTAGTTCATCTAGAAAAGAGAAGTGGTGATTTACAGGGAAATGTGCTGGAGAGAGGAAGAGATTTAAGAGGACATGCAGCAGATGTCCTAGAACATCTCAGGAAAAGAAGATGCACAGTTATCTCTTAGGGCAGGTCGTGTCTGGTTGAGGGCTGGCAAGGGTTTGGAATCCTTCCCACAGAGAAAAGCACAAGGAAGAGTCAGCTAGAGGTGAACAAAAGAATTTCCCAACAACTCGGAGTAGATACTAATAATAGCATCAAAAATTTCTAGTTGAGCCAGTTGGCACAATTTTGTGACTTCTTCTGGTAACGCTCCGCCACCCGGTAATGAGATCAGAGAAAGCGGGCCGTGCTGTTTTCCCAGGTGAGGCTTAGGAAGGTCAAGGTGACGGGAGACCAAAGGGGCTTCTTGATGCTAATTAGAAGACACACGAAATGGTGGGCACTTGATCCAGACTGGATCTAGAGAAAACTAAAATAAAAAGGTTTACAAGAATTAAAGATACAACCCATGTGAAGAACAGACTTAATAGAAGTAAGAGGAAAAGAAAAAGAACAGGTGGCTAGGACCACCGGAGGGCATTTCCAAGTTCAAGATTTTAGAAATGAGGTAGTTTTAAATGATCATTGCCTTTACACCTTCATGTGAAGTGCCATAATGATCATGTCACCCAGCTGTCCCACTGTCCTTATGGAAACATGGAAGACCAGGAAGTCAAGTGATTTTCCTAAGTCACTCCAGGACCCAGTGGCAAAGCCAGCATCTTTGCAGGAGGATCTTTGTAGGAGCATTTTGAAATTTTAAATAAAAGGATAACCACCATGAAATCATATTCCCATAAAAAAGAATGGCAGATGCAGTTGAGTAAATGGAAACCAATGTTATCCATAGTACAGTCACAGTGAAGCATGCGGTATATATACATAGATTTCCTATTTCAAAATTTGTATTTTGTTATTCCTCCCTCTTTCGTGTCTCAGCTTCCTCTTGAAGAAGAGAGAATATAAAGTTTCTCCAGACTGAATTAACAGCCCCTGGCCAATAGGCATTGGGAGAAAAACTAAGCCTAAAGGAAGGTGCTCCTGGCTGCCATCCTAAAGTAAATGGCATCAATTATCTCAGAGCACATTTGCCAGTGCACATTTGCATAATGATGTATGGGTTCTGCTGTTTTAGCTTTCTCCATATTTCTTATCTTTTGAAGAGTCCTTTCTCTTGATATGTTACGAGTTTTTAATCTTAAACTGCAGTAAAATGTAATCAGAACGTTTAGGAATGAGGGAAATTGTGTTATTTTAAAGTTCTGTTTACACAAATTAACATGGCAAACATTCATTATTTCATATTGTAGTGTTCATCCTTCTTTTGACCTTCATGGAAGGATACAAATTTAAATATAGAAAAAGAAATTAAAGCTACATTTGGTGTTCTTTTGTTAATACACATGTCTCATATTTTACCTTGAAAGTATTTTCCTTCATTATGTCTTTAATTAAGTATGGGTGTCACCATGCTTGCTTGGTACAACTCACTTTCATCAACTCCTTTGTAAATGTGAACTTTTATTTCAAAGATTCAGTCAAGAAAAACTGTCATTCCTCTCAAGCTGTGGCTTACCAAGGTTGGCCATAGGGAGCTGTCCTCCTGGACTGGCAGCAGTATGTGATGGCTGGCGTGGAACTGCTGGTACATGGTGCTAACACAAATCCAACTGCATTTTGGTCAATTTCATTACTGTTCACAGACTTTCAGTAGACAGTGCACTCGCTTACTTCTTACCTCTGGGTGGACTACTTCTACTCCACTCCCCACCCTCCCCACCACACACACACACACACACACACACACACACACACACACCTTGATATGCTACTGATCTCAAGTTCTCCTCTGTCGAGTTGAAGAATGACTAAAATGGTACTAGAGAAGGAGAGTTTTATCATCTAGACCAGAGGTCCACAGACTGTGGCATGTAAGCCAAATCTAGCGCTATGCCTATTTTTGTAAATAGAGTTTATTACATTTGTTTAGCAATATTGCCTTTGACTGTTTTTGCACTATAATCACAGAGTTGAGTAGTTGGGATAGAGACCATATGTCCCTCAAAGCCTATAAAATACTATCAGGCCTTTTACAAAAACAGTTTCCTGACCCTTAATTAAGAATCAAAGTATTGCTCGCTTTGTGGACATGTAACCAAGACAGTTAGTTCACTTTCATATTGTAGGCAGGCAATTTAACAAGCATCTTCTTAAATGTTTACCATTGACCAGCATTATATTTACCTATTAATTTTTGTCTGTTTTTCAGTCCCTGCTATGTGGATATTTGTTAGCAATGACTGATGTGGAAACTACATATGCAGATTTTATTGCTTCAGGAAGAACAGGCAGAAGAAATGCAATACATGATATCCTGGTTTCCTCTGCAAGTGGCAACAGCAATGAATTAGCCTTGAAACTGGCAGGTCTCGATATCAACAAGACAGGTGAGTGGACACACATCTCTCTATGAACATGGAATGATCTGCTGCATTTTATTAAGTAGGATTAAGACATGAAAATGCACCTTAGAAAGCAGTTTCAGAGAGTATAAACGGTCCAAGGCAGGTATGTCCAATCTCGGCCCAGGATGGCTTTGAACGAGGCCCAACACAAATTCTTAAAACATTAAGAATTTTTTTTTACCTGTTTTTAGCTCACCAGCTATCATTAGTGTTAGCTTATTTTATGTGTGCCCCAAGACAGTTCTTCGAATGTGGCCCAGGGAAGCAAAAAAGTTGGTCTAAGGCAAGAAAAAAGTTGGGGACTAATCTCTTAATAAATCACTCCCACTCTGTGTTCAATAGCTTTTTACAGAGTTTCCCACTCACACACTGTACAATACTGACAACTAGATAATGACAAACAAACCATCACTCGCTAAAAATGATGTGAGGGCCTTCCTTTGTCATTCCTGAGTGGTTCAGCTTCTTTTTAGTTTATACTCAACAATGTTCCTGTCCCATGTTTACCTGGACTTGTTAACAATCATCTATTTAGCCATGGCTCTGTGTTTGTAGCATTAATGCTAAGCCCTGAGAAGTGTCCCCAGAGAGTTCCTAGAAAAGTCGCCTAGAAAATCCCAAGCCCCATGGGAGTTAAACCCTTCATCTTGCATTTATACAGTCACTTTCATCCTTAAACATTCTACTCCCTGGCATCTCCCCTCATCTGACTTCATGCCTTTGGTCACCGAGAGCTTCTCCTATTTACCAAGTTCTTGTTGCATCTACACATCTCAGATTCAGGCCATCTACACATCTTGGGAAACTATGCATTGTTCTGATATGTGTGAAAATGACATATAACACCTGGTCATAGCCTTGGAATCTCTTTGGACAGATTTTTTTTTTAATGTAGAACTATTTTCAACTTCCCAAAAGCAGGGTGTATGGTGAGGTGTTTTGTGTGTACTTGTTAAGAGTTCGGGAGAAATTGCTTTCTACATTCCTATCTAAAGAATGGACCAGGCGCATACCTGTAGCCATTTGAATTATGGCAACAAACTCTTAGCTAACATTGCTAGAATTTACATTACTGCAACCCCTCCAAATATGTTGTCCACTAAGCCATATTGGTTGGTTAGTAATGAACTAACACATGCAAATATATCAATCTTTGAATCAGGGATTGCCTACAGCTTGCACTCAGCTAAAGTGCCCGAATATTGAAAGAAAATATTGTTTAATTTCAGCGGTTGCTGTGTCACTAGCTGAGATCGCTGCAGAGGGTGCCATTATGAGTGTGGTTTCATTGGAGTCATGTTTGTGTTCCCCAGGGGCAGGGCAGAGGCTCTCATCACTATGGAACAAAGGGGCAGACCCGCTGGCGTAATGCCCTCTCATTTTAATTCAAACTAATTAAACCTCTGAGAAATCAGCTGGGTTAACATCAAGTGCTATAAATAATGTAAAATGCAATTTTTAAAAGATTCTTAAAATAAGACACTCAGGAGTAAAGGTAAACCTGCCACCCATTTGTGATTTCGGCCTAAAGACACTTGTGATTTTTTGCAACCCGTCAAACTATATGCCATGACCTGGCCATGAGGTTTCCTCATTATTTACCAAAAGCACAGATAATCACTAACCGCTGTGAAAATTCAGTTATTATTCTATTTTTAAGCCACATGGTCCCAAGTTCACAGAACCAGAATTAGGCAGTCCTTTGAAACACTTGAGCTGTTTTCTTGATGGGTGATTCAGTAGCAAGAAAATACACGTGTCTCTGTGAGGATTTTAGACTCCTGGAATACTTCTGAAATTTCCCATGTGATATATTGAGAGTGGGTAACTATAAATATCAGTTTTTATTTTGCCTTTCTCCTTTTTGCATTGTCTCTTGCAGAAGGTGAAGAAGATGCACAACGGAATTCCACAGAACAAAGTGGGGACGCTCAGGGGGAAGCAGCAAAATCTGAAAGCTAACAGCCCCCTCTGATCTCGGTCAACACCTGACCATGTCTCCCACGTCCAGGCCTGGCTGGAAGGCGTGCGTCCCCAGCAGTGAGAAGGGGAGAAGGAAAATGGCTGTGCTGCATCACAGGAACCTGCTCGGTGTCGTGTTAAAAATGGGGGCGGAGGCTGTGGCTGCAGACAGACTTTTCTCTACCTCTGTCATTAGCAATGGTTGAGGCCATGTGGCTTGTGTTTGGATGTCACTGTTGTACGGAACCTTTCACTTGACCACATGATGAAATGCTTGTAGAGAGTAGCGCCGATCTAGATGACGACTCTTCCTGTAGCATCTGGCCCCTCCCAATGTCAGAGGATTTAATTGTGTCTAATTGCAAAGGGTTGGTTGATCCCCAGAGTTTAAATATCTCTGGCCCAAGTATTCACCCAGTAGGAGAACCATGCAGAAAGCAGTGTTTTCAGCATTATGTATCCGTGTGTTCCTGCTGTGTTATTGACACTGTTTTGTATTGTACAGTATAGATGCTCGGCACTGCCCCCTTCTTTGCTCATGAAAAACAAAAATAATGTACGTTACTGTGAATTTTTATACCACTCATTTTTAAAAGGGCTGCCTTCTTTTCTTCTCTATTGTGTAGTGGTGTCTCAGGATAGAGCACAGTATTTTTTTTTTTAATTTAATCTTTCCCTTCGATTCACTGCTGATGAATTAAGTCTCTAACAGATTCATCAAGTCTCCTTTGCTGTACCTCTACAAGCATTTGAAAATGTCCGTTAATGTGACTATTAACTGGATTCAGTTTGTTTGGTGTCTGCACAGACCAGAATTCAATCTGCAAATTTAATTTTATTCCCAAGTGGAGGACATTTCCCAACTAATATTTCTTTTATTTTTAATTATGAAGCTTTTGGGGAATTAGAAAGGTGGGAGAGAGAAGACAAGATAATACTAACACCTGGAAATGTTTTCTTCTTATAAAATCAAATTTCTCACAATGCTGTATGCTACTATTTAAATTTTGAGAACAGCTTATCTCCAGGGAGCTGAAAAAGATGGAGAAAATGACCTCCTTGCCATCATGTGGACACCAATCACGAAAGTAAAGCCTTCATGGCATGTTTTCCATGTCTTTTTATCAGCCCTATCAGATCCAAATGTTATTATGCACTTTTTAATGTTTGTAAACTTTTACTAATGATCAGTGTGAATTGCATTCTGATAATAATAATCATCATCATTAGAAGCTGACAAACTCCTCATTAATACTGTTGGTGGCCTCAGCTGTGTTTTGGCATCATGGTTCTTAATGGAAAGTTTCTGTGAGCTGTGCAATCCCTCTGGTCAGTATTATGAACTCGTTTATCAGTGGTAATAAATAAGGAATCAATAACATGCCAGTGGCTCATGAATTCCTGGGCAAGTTACAGACAACAGGAAGAGCCCACTTAACGGTCCTCCGGGTATTAGGTACAGTCCCATGTGAAGTAGGTGAAGCAGCATTTCACCAGGTGACCTAGATGGACATACCAGCACCTCGGCCCTTCTTTGTAGTTGCATCCAGGATGGAAAGATCAGTCTGCCCTCCTCTCCCTTTACTTTCCAGTGAAGTGGGTGAGGGCATGGGGATTGTCTGCTCCTCAATCCTATGTTACTGGAAAGCATGTTAATAGTGTGAGTCTCCCGGAGGTTAGAAAGAGGAAAAAATACATTTTAAAGTATTTCCTTCTATCTAACCCATTAGGGTCCCAAATGTACCCTTAAAATTCAAACAACTCTACTGATTAATAGATTTACAAGTGGGAAAAGAGGTTCCTAAGGGTATTTTAGACAATCTCTGCTAGTCCATTTAAAACATCCAACCCATAAAATCACTTTTTCAATATCCTCATTTGCTGTCCTCATGGCTTTCTTGTGAATCTAGGTTAAGTTCTCCTCATCCTTAAAGTTGTGGAATTCCAAACAGATTTCATGTGGCTTTGTAAAATTTAAGACTAGTGCTGAGTACATGTGGAGGGTTTCTATTCCTATGTGATGTAATATGATTATTGCATGTGGTGTCATGCTTGTCTTTGAATATATAATAGTGCTAAATTGTGAAGTCATATGGCGCTTTTGAATTATTTCGACCTCTTACTGATACTTTGTCTGCTGTATTCAAACCCAGAGACATTCCTAAACTGAAAGATAACAAATCTACTTTCCAAAACATCTACTTTACAAATGTTGCTCAGCAAAAGTTCACAGTATCTTCCAAATTTTATTGTAGTATCTTTTACTTGCAAGTCAATACTATACTTGGGATTGAATTTTTAAGGAGAGAAGGAAAGGGTAGAAAACTAAGGCATTGGTTTGGTAATACACATTGAATGCCTATTCTCCCATTTAATCCCCAAACCATTCAATTAAAGAGATAGTGTCATCCCATTTCACAGATTAGGAAATTAAGGCTCAATGACGTATTAAAAGATGAAATTAAGATTTGAACATACTGTTGTCTCCAAAGAAATTTCTACTGCACATGCCATAAAACTAATTCCAACTGCATGTGTATCTGGAAAAGAAGCTTCAGAAATGGGCTAGTTCAGCCTCCATATTTTAGAGAAAGAAACTGAGTCCTAGAAAGGAGAACTGTCTTTCTCAAGGTTAGCTATATGGGTAATGGCACAGATGTGTCTAGATCATAGAGAATACACTTTTTAAAAAAAGTCAATTAGAATTTAATTTTTGTGCTATACAAGGACTGTCCAGAAAAAAAAATCCACCCATTGTCAATGTATCGAGAATGGCTGGATACTTTCCAGACAGCCTCATACTTTCCAAAATATACTTTTTTAGCATAGTCTAAATTTAGCATGGTTCAGATTTTTATGCCCCATGCTACCCGTTTTGTTTAACTAGAAATGACAATTCAGTGTGAACTTACCAAATTTAACTTTTATCAACTGTAAGCATCGTATGCCAACATACAGTTATCATCAATTCATAGGAATGTTCTTTGCCAATAGATACCAGGCAGCCTTCACTTTTTAGACAAGACACTGAGAGCCACGCCCTGTACATGCCACACCCTTGTGTCTTACTCAGACCCAATGGAAACACACCATTTTAGAAGATGAATGATATTGTTCTTTCTCTTCAGAGAAGCAATAATGGGAAAGAAATGTAACTGCCCATATGCAGCAAAGTTTCTGAGTGAGACCTATAGTGACAGGGAGAAAATATGTAAGTCAGCAAGTGAAAACAGGAAGGATATATGATGTATGATGTCTTAAGGGGCCCTAAATTGTTCTCTAATTAAAAGAGTGGCAGTCTCTGGAGTCATCTGTGAGCTTTTATGACTTTTGTATTTAGCAATGTTGCATGCTCACATAATTGATATTAAACGTGATACATTTTTCGGAAATGTACAGAGTCTATTAGGAGTATTTATTTAACGCACACTGTGTACTTGGTGCTCGAGAAAGTGCTGTGTGTGATAAAGGAGGAATCCAAAGCCTCAGCCATACTGTGGCGGACATACCCTGCACCTCAGCCCCGCCTCTTCCCGGCTTTTACTTCATTTGTTTCCACCTGCGCTCCACTTCCTGGACTTCATCATCTACCAGAGCCAACTCTTAAATCGTAAGCGCCAGTATCACTCCTGTGGTTCTTACTTGCTGACCCGCAGGATGATGATTTACTATCAGGGAAAAGATGTGTTTATCAGAATCTCCTGATAGTTTGTATAGCAGTCCCTCCTCCACCTGCTCACACATAGCTAATTCACACACAAACACTCTTCTCCTTGGAAGCACTCCTATGCAACTTGGACTTCTCATTTTCCTCCCACCTGCCCCACCACTCCACCAAAGAGCTTGAAAAGAATCAAAAATGAGAAGTCACGGACACCCAGGGTTTTACCACATTAAGGATAACATCTTGGGGTAGAGGAGCAGAGAGAGCTTAGCTTCTATTATCTTGTGTTGCTCTCTTTTCTTCGTATTATTTTCATCACATACAGGCAATAAATGTGAGACTCAGGAGAAAGTAAGCATCACACAGCACTCAGTCTGAGCCCAGGGAAGGTCATCAGCCAAAGAGGCGAGAGAGGACTGTAGATCTCACTTGAGTGACAGGATAGAACACTACATAGAGATGTGGGACAAAATGCTAGCCAGTGCAACAAGTTTGCAGTACTGCTAGTGTCTCTCCTCTATGTATAATGTATTTTTTGTATCTGTCTAGTCCAGGATGAGGGATTCTGGCCATCTCTCATTGTTAAATCATTGTTAACAAAACTATCTGACTATATAACCCACCTACTAATCTGCACCACACCTAATTTCTGAGCATATCAAAGTGAGTATTTCCTCAGCACCCCTCCTCCCCAACTGGAATCCACTGTTCATCTTTCTCCTCATTGCTCTCGATTTCCTTACTTTCTTACCTTGCTGCCATCTCTGCCCAATGAAAAATCAATCAAGCTTTCTCCGTTCTCATTACTGCTTGCTTGCTCATTGTTTGAAACCTCAGTTCAGATGTAAGTGCTACACAGTCCTTTTTTCATGCCACTTCCTGCCTAAGAGTTATTCCTTCACCAGAGGCCTTAAAACTGCTTTCTTTCTAACCTTAACAGGAGGTCTGTTACTTATCCTTTTCACGAACTTCACCTTTTTCCACAAATGTGCTCAAGTTCTCAAGGTCCCCTCTTTTCTTCACTACTTCTGCTTCTCACAATACTAATCTCTGCTCCCTGTTTTCATGCTTCTCCTCTTTTTTATGATCCTTTTGCATTCTAATTTCCAATTAAGTTTTTCTCATTATAAAGGACATCTTCAGTAGCTCCTACACTTTCAGTAATTGTCACTGAAGCCCTGGACAACATGGAAATTAAAAAGGGATGACATCACAGTGGGTGCCAGCCTCACCTAACATCTAATTTATTGGTTTTGTCATTTAAATATATATTATTGTGACAGGATATAGCTGAAGAATAAAGCTTTCTTAAGGAAGGAATCCACATATCCCGAGAAAGTCAGTTTTCCCCTCCACGTTCACATCTTCCATCACGTATGGATGTGTCCTTGCTCTCTGACCATATCCTCCTCCAGTCCATTGGCTACGTCCTCAGATCCCACAGTGCTCATTTCTTCACATATAGGCTCTCTGTGGAGCCCGCACATCTAGAAGTGGGCACAGTCATCCTGTGGCGTTTTAGAATTCTGCATTTCATTATACTCTGGGATGACCGCCAGTGACACCACTAGTTCCTCTCAGCAGTGCAGCCGCATACAAGCAAAATCAGTCCACTTCTCTGTTCCCACTCCCACTCCAGTCCTCCGGGTTAGGCCTAAACAAATACATCAGTCCCAATGCCAAATATAATGGATAGTGTATGTATGTCTTATTAGCCTACCCTATGGCATTTAATCCTGTTCTCTATGGAATCTTTTTTTGAGATGCTTCATATGCATTAATTTTTCCCCCAGATTTTTTTTAGTTAGTTATTTTTTCTTCCTTTCTCTCTAGCAATTTCTCACGTTCAATGACTAGTTCCTCCTTTCCTACCCACCCCCCACTAAATGCTGAGGTTCCCCTGAGATTCCCCAACGCTGCTCTTCAAATGACCCCTCCCACTCCAACATCACCTGTCACCATGTTTACATGACGAGGCCTGTATCTTCATTCTAGGCCAGAGGTCACTGGACAGATCAACATTGATTTCCCAAAAGCATTTTAAGTATCCCAACACAAAATCCAGTATATGACACCATTCCCAGACCTGCTTGCCTTCATACACTACAGCTCTCATATAAAGATAGCCCTGGTTTCCCAGAAACCTTAAATCTAAATTCTTAGTCTTCTTAACTCTCTTCTTTTTCTAATTTGTTGTTCAGTCCATCAATTCTAATTCTTAACTACTTCTTGAAATGGCCTACTTCTTGTCAGCACTTCAACCCTGTCACGTCACTTCTCTAATACAGCACCTGCCTCATCTGCCTGCTTTCTATGCATCTTGTAACCAGGCATATCCTTCTAACACATAAGTCTGATGGTCTCACTCCCCTAATTTAAAAACTCCTTCTATTTAGCCAGAGAACACTTTTTGATATAAGCGCCCTATTTTATTTTTATACAACTTATTGCTCTATGTTAGCCATTTTCCTATTTCTCAGATTCTCTTCTTGAGGCTTGTTAGCAAATTCTTATTGATTCTTTCAGACTATGCCCCCATTTAACCATTTTCTTTAGAGCTTTTGGACCTGCATCCCCATTCCCAAGCCCCACCCTAGTAAATCAGCTGCTCTACATATTCCTGGCACCCCTAACGCTTGATTAGTGGATTTATAATACCAGACCACGGCTATTTGTTTACATAGGTGTCTCTCCAACTAGAATATGACCCCTTTGAGGGAAGGAGCCCTCTTATATGCACCTTTGTAACCTCACTGTCTATTAATACTCAACAAATATTTGTAAATGAATGTCTGCCCTCCTGAAGCTCACGACATAGCTGAGATAGAATTTACACACGAATTCATTAGGGAAAAATGCACTTCAGAGACAAAGTTGATGGTTGAAAGTAGTGAAGGCTGCATACTATTGCATTATAGAAGATGACTTCCATCACTTTGTTTCTAGTATGCAATACAGTCACTATTTTAAAATTTGATTCTCAAACTGTATACTGTATATTTACACACACACACACACACACACACACACACACACACACAAAGATATGATATGACTTAACAGAGTGAGATGTCCAATAGGATAAAGTATAAATAACAAATCAAGGTAAGACATCCAGCTAAACAGTGACCCTGGTAAAGGTATTTCTTAGCATTTGGTGGTAGGAATTCCTTTCGCTTTGCTGGAATTGAGAATAGCCAAGAGAAGGGGGCTGTATCTCAGTCTCCTGGTCTAGACAATACGTTAGTCAGACAGGAAGACCTCTGGGGGAACATTAGTGGCCTCTGAACAAGGGGGTACTGGAGTTACTACTAAGAATATGTTTTATAGAACTATAATATGATAAACTTCAAAATGGCATGAATTCATAGAAAAATGGGAAATTAATACAAAGGGGGTAAGATGTACATTTTTACATACTCAAGAAACAAAGGACACTGATACATATGTGTAGAATCTTCAAGTATTTTTACTATTGTATCTTTACAAAAACAGAGAAACAGTAGTAATCAAAACAACACTGGAAATCTAACAGGACTAAAGAAGTACAGTAGATTCTCCATTAACCAGAACTCAAGCAACCAGCACTCTCAAGGCAACTGGCAAAATTTTTTGGCTGGTTGCTTGAGATTTTGCCAGTCGCTTGAGAGTGCCCATTGCTTGAGTTCCAGTTAATGGAGAGTCTGCTTCCATATATTGGGCATCCACCAATCCTCATGAGCACCAGTTAATGGAGAGTCTACTGTATTATGCACATTTTGACTCTGAATCTAAGAAATAAGAATGGCCAAGCTAATGATACAGGTTACTCCTGATAGAACACGTTTGCAAAGGGCTACCATGATTCATTTTCCACATTTCACTTGAGTAGGATGGTGTGAGTATAATGACTATCCTGTTGATTTTTCAAGTTTTCTTTCATCCTACATGTTCTTTAGAATCTATAAAATAATACGTAACCGTGAATTTTAAGGGTAAAAAAGGCAATGTAAAAATACCTACAGCCATGGGGTAATAATTTAAACAGAACCTGCCTCCCCAGATGGTCCTAAATAAAACCCAGTAGTCAAATTTATTTAGAAAATATTTATGGAGCATTTAGTAAGTTTAAGTCTCTGTACTAGGTGCAGTAAGGAGTGAAATTTGAAAAAGAGAGAGAGAGAGTGTGTTACCATATTTTTTCTATCAGTATTCCCAGACTTTCCCCTTCACCACTCCATCCCTCATCATAAGGAATTTTTCTTCAATTCCAGAGTCTAACAAGAATTTACGTTTTATTGAGTTGATTCGTAGGCCTTTGGAACACAAACCTGGAAGAGTGCTAAGATGAGAAACACTTCTCTCATGAAGAGTCAGTAGCAGAATTGCTCCTTAGCAGAGATAACCCGGGGAATGGCTCAAGCAGACATAAACCAATTTTTTCAAGCTAATATGTTTAAGCAAATTTTTGGAACAAAGGGCTAAAAATTAAAGGGAGGATTAGAAAATCAAAGAAACTGAGGTTTTTAAAAGAAAGTTTGGGAGAATTGACAAGTAAGAAATTTCAATGAAAAAAGAGTAAAAAAAATTGGGAAGGTGAGAAAATAGTATTTTTATAGGTTGTAAAGTAGACTTTCTTAAAGAGCTACATATAAATATTGTGAATATTCTTTCAATTATTTCTGGGTTTTAGATGAGATTTTTTTTAATGTGGCTCTATACAGAGACAAGGCCACATGAGACTCTAAAGTTTATTAATGCATACGAATTAAATGGTGATGTTAAGACAAGTACATACATACATACATATAAAATGAATGTCTGAATGTGCTGAGCAATAACAGATGGACATGAGGGGTGCCCTGGTGGTATGGTGGCTAGCTTTGGCACTCTCAACACCACAGCCTGGGTTCAATTCCCAATCAGGGCACTACCCAAAAAGTAAGTAAATAGATAGATAGATAGATAGATAGATAGATAGACAGACAGACAGACATGGAACATCCATGCAGATTCTGGGGGAGAACTGTCACTCAACAAGAAAGATGCTGGAGAAGGAAACACTGGAATGATTTCCTAAAGTATTAATTTCACTGAAGAAAGAGAGATTAGACGCTCTGCATAGAAAACAATGACATAAACTGAGGTACACAGGTAGAAAAACATGGGTCGTATACTGTTAAAATAATCCAAGCTGACTAGAGCACAGTATGTAAATGTGAAGTCTGAGGAGATATATGGGGCCAGGTGGAGCAGCAGAAACCCGAGACCCTAAGGAGGAGGACCTGGAAGCCCTGGAATCTGATGGAAGTCACCGAGGACGCCAGGGTGGGAGTCCTCTCTGACCGCTCAGCAGCAGCTGGCAGGCCAGCTCCCAGAGACCACTCCGGGGAAGAGTGTGGGCATTTGCGGCACAGGCCCGGCCAGAGACCCAAGACACAGATGGGGTCCCTGTGCAAGGGCCTCATATAGAAATGGAAACATTCTGAAAGTGAGAGTTAAGCTTTTGAAGGTAGGTAAGGGCTTGGGCATGAAAGGAGACACAAGGACTTTTTGCAAGGTGATGAACACGGCAGCTGAAAAAGCCCAACGTCAGAGGAAAAGTGAGAAGCAGTGGAGATGCCCACAACCAGGCACAAGCAGGCTTCTGCCTGGCAAAGCAGCTGCTGCTGTCCTTTACCCATGCTTCCTCCCCAGGCCTGATGTACGTCTCAGCTCTTAAAGGCACCACACGCCTCAGGTAATGATAACTTTCAGGTTCTGAATAGGTGTTGGATGCCTGATGACATTACCGCCATTTCTCACAATCACTCTGAAGGACGAGTCCACTTTTCTCCTTATACATGACCAACCTAAGGCTCGCAGAGCTCAAGTGGCTTGTCCAAGACTGCGCAGTTTTAGGCTGCAAAGCTAGAACTCACTGATGTCCACCTTCTCTGATGACAATCCCACGCCCTTCCAACTGCACCAGAGCGGTCCAATAGAACAAGAATGCAGGCCAAATGTGTAATTGACGTTTTCAAGTAGCCACACTGAAATAAAAATGAGCAATAAAATGACCATATATATAATGCTGCCATTTAATATATAATCAATATATAAAGTAATTAAACATTTTGGGAGGTATCAATTCTTCAAAATTCATTGTTTATTTTATCCTTACTTCTCAATTCAGACTAGCTACATTTCAGGTGTTTTGGTTACCACAGTGCATGTCACAAACCGTATACCCTGTCCCACTTTCCAAGGAGTAAACAGAGAAATGACTCACTTTGGGGGGGGTGTGGGTATAGAGTGGATATGTGGGTGTATAGTTTTTTCTCAGTGATTCTCAACTCTGGCTGCCTGTCAGAATCACTGGGAAAATTTTTAAACATATTATTAATATTAATAACTGGGCCCCATCTCTACAGATTTTGATTTTTGCTTAACAAGGTTCAGCCATCAGTACTCCTCTTAACTTAGTTGAAGTATAAAAATTGCACGTAAGTGTGCAGATTCATGGCTTTTAATAAAATGAATCCACACAGGTAACCAGATCAGGGATTAGAATATTCCGACACCCTGGAAGCCTCCGTCCAGTTCCCTCCTGGTCACCAGGCCCTGCAAAGGGCTGCCTGGTAAAGTGGTGACTGCCCACCTGTTCTTACAAAGCCTGCTCTGGAGTTTAGCCCAGAACTGACACCTAAGACAGTAATGCTCATTGCAGGTTGCTCTTCTGCCGAGTTCTACTCTCAAGTTTCTTAGGTCAGCTGGTAGCCCCAGAAATAATAAACCACATGCCAACTCACCCAGCACACCTCTACCCAAGGAAACACAGGTCCTTCCAACCACCATCCCCTGGCCCATGCCATCTAATCTTCATTCAGCCCTGAACCACGCACTAGCTCCATCTCAGTTCCGCCCTTCCTTACGGCACGGTCCCTTCCTCCCACCTTTCCTTAACTATCTAGCTATTTTCTCACCCACATTTTACCTCCCTCAGTATCAACAGCTCAAATAATAACAAACTTGCAAAGCCAGTAAAACAGATTTCAATTTCCCACTGAACAGGCTTGAATATAAGTCCCAAGCTCTCACCCTTTTTTTTTTTTTTTCGCTTTTTGGTATGTGGGTAGCTCCCTGATTGGGAATCGAACCCAGGTCGCAGCGCTGACAGCGCCAGCGCCGAAGCCTTAAGCCACTACACCATCAGGGAACTCCCCCCAACTTTTTTTTTTTGGTACTGAATTTCTCAACCTTTGTTTCAGCCTTCTCATTACCACCCAGATCCTCTGATCCTATAAATTCACTTCTTTGGAACCAGCATTTGTTCTTCATGTTGGTCATTTACCTTCAGTATCACTCAGATTCAAGTGATACAAAATACATTTCTAAGAAAATCCAAAATTGATGTCTTCAACAGATGCTCTCTCACTGATTTACAGGAAAAGCTGAGACACTTTCTAACTCCAACCTGACAAACATAACAGTGGACTGAATCCCTGACCTGAGCCTCGTGCCACCAGCAGTCCAGATGAGTGAGCCACTTCTCCATGTACTAAGTACCCAGCAATACTGGGCTTGCCATTTGTCAGGAGTACAATTGCTTCAGTGTTGTCTTCCCTGCTCTCAGAACAGTGCCTTGTTGTACTTCCAAGCCATACAAGAATATTTCGAATGAGCCTGACTTTGCAAAGACAGCACTTGCAGTGACAAAAGGAAAATGTGGCCATCTGTTCTCTCCCTTCCTGGTCCAATCTGACAATATCCTAGCACAGTTGTCTTCCTCCCTGACTCCATCCCACTTGGCCCACCTGCCTCGCTCCACCCATTTCCCACGGGAGCGTCTTCGCTCAGACTGTGCCTCTCCAGATCCCCCTCCTCCTCCTCCATCAAGAATACCCCATCAGATGCTTTGCATTCTCTATCCTCCCAACTCCAGCTTTCTCCCCAAACCCCTGTGCCTAAGGTCTTCGGCACTTAGCTCAGACACAACCTAACATGATGTGGGAGGAAGGAAAAAGGAAAGGAACTCCACACCTCTGCTTCTAAGATCAATCTAGAGCTTGCTGGAAGTATGAAAACAACCCCTAGGTACTGGAAAGCAACAGGCGTCTAAGGGAAAGTGAAGGGAAAACATGCCTAAATAACACTGGTGGCAAGAGTAACTTCCACCTCTATGACTGCAGCTTTCCACTAAGTCACTTATCAACTGTGGGAGAGAAAGCAGATGATACCCAGAGCTACCAACTGTATAACACCACCATCAGTCAGAACTTTGCAAACACCCCAAATATCAGATTTTGATTTTCCATCTGTCCATTTAGTAAAAGCCCAAACAACTGATAATTTTAGAAAACACTTGAAAAATATATTTAGGAGAGAATGATTTTAATAGCAGGGGCTCAGAACCTAGACACCTTTCTAACTAAACGTATGATTTTGCCAAATATACTTAATCACGCTTGGGTTTCAGTTTCTTATCTGTAACAAGAAATAATACAGCATCTCTTAAGAATGTTGAATAGTTCTAGGTAAGAAAAATGTTAATTACTAACACATATAAAGCACTGAGAATAGTGCCTGGCACTTAGTTTAAACATTAGCTAGTAACAATACTGTGGTTGTTCTGTTTTTATATATGTATTTATAGTCTTAGGTAACTCAAAAGGCGTAGTCAAAGGGCTCTTACCTCTTAATTAGTACCCAGTGGCACAGAGGTTTTATTTATTCACTTACTGAACAAATATGAATGAGCTCCTATCCTGCCAGGTACTTTAGGATCCTAACTATACAATGGTTTAAACATAGGGATGATCTTCGACGACGTGAAGCTCACAGACTAATGAAACTCAGTTAGGTTGAACCCTGGCAAACAATAGATTTAAAGCATCTCCTTTAGCCTATTGTAGGAAAGTCAGATTTTGAGAAGCAAAATTTGAATGAGGAGAGACAGAGAGAGGAAAATTAAGTCAGGACCACCATAAAGTCAATTCAAGTTCATCTCTAACTTCTTACAACTGTTACCACTGCAGTTTCACAATATCAATAGAGAGTGGAAGGGGACATAGGTTCTCAGAATGAGTACAAAGCCATCAGGGATTGGCACTGAAGAACAGGGAGGACCTTGGACGGGCTCAGTCATCTGATGACACTGATTTCCTCAGTCACCTCTTACTGGCACCTCTGAGCTGTCTCTTCAGCTTCTGACGCAGTCCAGACAAAAATCTCATTCTCTTGATCCCCTTAGTAAAATGGAGACCAGACAGAGCATTTGGTAAACACCACAGAAATCAGAAAGAGAAAGAATAGAATACACACTGTGTGCTCACTAATGGAAGGCTTCTCGTTTTCCATCTAGTTAACTTTAGTACAGGATCTCCAGGCCCCCCCATTACCTGTGAGATCTAAATATTTGGAGATGAGACACCATCCAGAAAACTCCCCCTTTTTATCTATAGATGCTTCCCACTATCCCACTTTGTAGAGGCTCCTCTTCTACTAGTTAAGACACATCTTAAGAGCTGTATTTAAATAACTATCTACTTCCAGCATACAGTATTAATTACATGATTAATATACACATATTATTCATACATACTGAAGAAGTTCTTTCTCATTGGTATCTATTTTAAAAATGGTCCTGAAGCCCTCATAATCTCAATGAGCTTATACAGGGGTTATAAACTATATCTAAAAATTTTAAACTAAAAAGCATTTTCTTCTTCATACTAAGAAAATACTATATAAAAGATTCTCTAGTTAATCAAATATTTACTATCATTTTCCTTGAATAAATATTTCTGAGTTAAATAAGGCACATTTCTGAATTCAATAGGAAAACCAAGTCATTTAACAATAATTAAATCATCCTTATATATATCTCATGAAAAATAAAAAATATTTTTCTATGTTTCTATAGTTTTCTGCATTTCTATTTTATAATCTGCATTTCTGTAAATACTGATAAAGGATAAGTAATAGACACCTGCCTCCTGGTGGCCATATGCAGTTCTAAAGTAAAAATTACCCCGTGTCCCTTAAAACACAACAAAGAGGTTTTGATTTAGAATTTTGTTTAGAAAGCTGCTCACTCAGAAAAGCAATGGGAGGTGGGCTTGGTCCTGGGAAGGAAAAAAGTTGGTGATGGCAGCCAACAGGAGGCCTTCCAAAGACACTGTGAATACTTTCCCTTTCCAGTTTGACCTGAAGCCATAAATGTATGGACACAATCTCCAAAGAGCCCTATCAAGTTTAATAAAACTAAAATGTGTGCCTGGTCATCTTAATACGTTTATTATAAACATCTTCCTTTAAGCCTCAAAGTCCTGAGTTACAGTGCAATTTGCCTTTAAACCTTTAGCCAAACGAAATCGTCTCTACATCTATTCTCCTGATACGAGGTCTCTGGGTCAGTCAGATACTGCCTAAGAAACATCTACCTCTTTGACTGATGAAGTGCCTTCACCGAGCAATGGAGTAAACCCTTCTGGGAAGTTCCAACATGCCCTGGCAGGAACTGCATTGCTTCCTAAAACTATGTGCTACTTAAAAACAGGAAACTTTGTCAAAATAGTAATTGACTGAGGCAATTTTAAAACTACGATTCACCAAAATCTGAACGAATTTTTGAAGTGCTGCCTTACTAAGAATATGCTGAGTATCATGTCACTAATATTTAACTTAAATACTTAAAATTTTTATGATACAGAATAATTTTCAGATAGAAGGAACACATTTCAATAGACAATCTTAGCAGCTAGGAGTAATTTGTAAAAATCTGTAATTTTGAAATTGTTACCTGAATCGACTCGACTAATTAAGTACTTAAATCACTTTTGATTGCAACATGTGGGTTTAGTTGGAAAAGTGATACAGAAAACAGTTATGATTTGTTCCACATATCTCATAATGTTCCTTCAATTTTAACTGGTCTGAAGAAGGAGAAGAATTGAATGGCTATTATTTTAACATAAGTAATAAACATAATAAAAAAGTTAACTGAGCCCCAACTACTGGCAATACCGATATTTAAAATTTTTGTTAAACCTTATCAGAATTATTTTATTATTATTTTGAGAACATAAAAAGGTTGTAATTTCATTAGAAGAATGATGTCTTAAAAACAGAGAGTTTAAGAAACACTGAGTTTATTAAAAGAAATTATATATTTGCCTACCAAGGACCAATATTCATTTATTTATGACAGGTCTCTGTCTATTCTTGGGGACTCTTGTCTCATCTCCATTTGCACACTCCCCAACCCAATTGGGTTATTGTTATGAAAGCCCAGACATCCTATCATTTTAACTTTAAATACCTCAATTTGTATCTCTAATTGATAAAGATTGTTTGCCACATTATCACAGTAATATTATCACAACTAAAGTAAAAGAATAATGTTGCACTATCACATATTAGAGTCGCTATTCCAGTTTATGATAGTTTCACAAACATCTACAGTTAGTTGCCCTGAATCTGAGTTCATAATGGGTCTGTACACTGTAATTATTGAAAAATCTCTTAAAGTTGTTTTTTTTAATTAATACTTTATTACTTAGGACAGTTTTAAATGTACAGATTAATTGAGCAGATAATACAGGGAGTTCCCATATATAACTCACACACATTTTCCCTTATTATTAACATCTCACATTATCATGGTACATTTGTTAAAATTTGTTTTTTAATACTGAATCTCCCTGACATTCCTGTCATAAATTCCAGTTTGGTTGTGGTTTATAATTTATTAATGTGATGACAGGTTATGTCTACTAATATATTTTTTAGAAATTTTTGCATTGACATATAAGTGAGGTTGGTCTGCTGTAAAATTTTATTTTTCTGCCAAGTATGGCAAGAATTTTATTGGCTTTTACAAAATCCACATTGGTCCATGAGTGCGCCTAAACAAGTTATCTGAGTAGCACACTGGGCCTCCTTCAGTCAGACCCAGAGCACAGCTCATGGGGGAAGTGAGAAACCTTCCTCCCCAGTTTTAAGAAAGATTTCAATGTTCAGACTTCGGTTCCAGAGGGACTGGTTCTGAAAAACTAAAAACCTCATTTCAAACTCTAAAGAATATTGGTGTTTCACATTTCACAAAATAAAAATAAGAATGAACTGTGATTCACACTTCATAAAGGCCTCCTTGAAAAGAAGGCACCGAGGACAGGCAGCTTCCAGGACCCACTGAAGTAGTTACTACTCATAACCTAAAAATTCTGGCTGTGTGTCAATTTCAATATTCAACATACAACACACTTGAATCACATGACTCAATTTTCATTTTAAAAAAGAAATGCCTTCCCAGAGTTAGGACTGTCTTTATACTCTCAGCATTGAGAGATCAGTATAAGAATCAACCACAAAAATAGATAGATAAATGTATGTTTCTGTATTTTTACCTAAAAATCACAGTTAAAAATATTAGGCAGTATCCCTTATACATAGGCCTATAGAATAAACTCTTTCTAAAGTTAATGTGAAGTCAAAAAGAATGCATTTTCTCAAGACATGGAGAAATGTAGTATCTGCTCCCTGGAAAATCCAGCCTGAGGGGTAAATCTGGCACATGATTTGAATAAAACAAAACAATACAACAGCAACAGCATCACACCAGCAGATGAAGAGGAAACAAATAGGTTTATGGAACTCAAGGGAGAAGTGAAAACAGTAACACTCCTTGCATTCACCGTTCAAACAACTTCTTTCCCTAATACGGTTTGGGTACAGAGTTCTACTTAGTGACTACCACTGACCCTAACCTGATTAAATGTAAACAGTTATGTATCTCCATGGAGCTCAATAAATGTTTATTCTCATCGTAATTGCCAATTACACCTCCATTTTCTACTTGATTTTTCATCAGATAGCTTTCGTGTCCACGTCAGCCAGCACACACAGGACCCACAGAACTTGAAAGACCAAACGACATCCACAGTTACAAACATGGGAAGCTTGAAATTTGCGGAGAACTAGTGAAATGTCTGAAGCATTTTAAACTAAAATGCATTCTTTAATTTTAACATAAGAGACAGTATTTCTTGATCTACATTCTAATAGTTTAATACAAGAAACAGTATTTCTTGATTGTTTTCATCTACCACTTCTACAAAGTTTAAGAAGGATAACAGCTAACCATGATTCCTCTTCAGATACCATACTGTACTTCTGTTACCCTGAGAGCCGCAAGACCAGAAGTCTCACATTTCTGGATATTAATGTATGCCCTCTGCCAACATGAAAATGGACCCTGCTGTACTACTGAAGTAGTTTCTTCTTCTAAGTGCCAGGGTAAACTCTGGCTGATTGCAATACAAGGATCTGAGTTTTCAGGCACTGCTCATGTCAGCATTCCAGTGAAGGACAAGGACAGAAGGGAGTTGTTTCCATTCACCCCAAACATCCACAGGCTTGAGCTGACTTGTCCTGTTTTCTTAACAAACCACAAGTGGTGCCATACTGCTGAGAACCAAAATACTTCCTGCTATTCTGAACAACATTCAAATCTGTCTCCTGACTCTCCTGCAGTTGTCTTTGTCTGTTAAGATACCAAATGGCTCCTTTATGTCCCAGTTTGCCTAATAGGAGAGACTATTTGCTCTGGGGACAGAAAGCTACTTCATTTAAAGAATAACAGATTATTCTTTCCTAACTTTGGTTGAGAATGACCACATTTGTTTCATAAAAAAATAACCAAAAAAAAAAAAAAACCCCAAAACCTTATGATTGATTATAATAAAGGGTTTTGTAATGGAGTTTCTGTTACAAATCCACAAAGAACATTCCTCCTAGGAAATAAACTCTTATCTACAATTGCCTCAAAAGATTTACTATCCTGAGACTATGGGGTGAAATAATATTCAAGGTTTGAGATAATTATTTTTATTTCAACTGTGGTTGAATGTACACGGTCACATTGCTCTGAAATTGTCACAGATTAAATACTTTGCAAGTTTTGTGGGCTATAAAATTTGACTATAAAGACAGCCATCCATTGAGTATTGCTGGACAAATTATGGGGTATATTCTTCTTCTTAGCCCCAACAATTATGCAGAGAAAATTAGGCTAAAATTAAATATCAAGGACAACTTCAAGAAAATAAGTGTGTTACAAATGGGTAATTTTAAAAGTCAGGAATGAGGAGAGAGGCCAAAATGTGTTTATGTTCTCTGCACCTGGTCCTCAGAGCAGCCTTCAGTTCTGAATGTAAAAGACTAAGATGAATGAAACTTAGCTGCTTTTTTTCCCCAAAGCTATCAACAACGAATGGCCTACTGAACATTCAAATTCAGTTCATTTTGTCTGAAATACTCATGTGCATGCTCCACAGAAAGAACTAAAGAGCTGCACCTCCCTTTGGTATAACAGTGGCATAAGCCTGAGGTTTATATTTAGCAGCAACTGTTACCATTTTTTCTCAACTGGATCCCCCCGCACCACACCTCTACAACAGACTCAGGCCCTGTGACAAGAGATCATGGAGGACACTCAAACATGCCATAATAGACCTCTAATTCTGGCAATAGAAAACTAACATGATACCCAGTTTGTGATCTATTTCTTAGAAAGAATTCCTATTTTGTAATAAATATATCTTGCTCTGACAAGCTAAAGCATATTAGGAAAAAGACACCCCCTCCAAAACTCTCATCCCTTCCTCTTCCCACTGCTAGCACGCGCTTAATCCTTGGTGCATTTGCATACACATCTATCCAAGTAGAAGAAAGAACTTTCCTTTCCCAGTATGAATTTTACTGCTAGGTACAGTGTTTCTTACTCATTCAAATGGATTCACTTAGAAACCTGAATTATCCCTAAATAACCATCTCAAATACAAGATCAGCTCTACATGTCTTTTGACTTAGTCTTCTTGCTATAAATGCAAGTTATCTCAAGTGCAACTTCTAAATTCAGCCAAAACCCTTCACCCTTTACAGATTCAAAACTATATTTTCAAAATAATTTTACTGCAAGAAAAAAATATAAGAATAGACTGAATTCGACTGTGGCCTCTTGACCTTAAGAATGGTACTAATCACTGAGAAAAACTGGGGAAGCTCTGAAGGGAGTAAGACTTGGGGCGGGGAAGGTGGAATTTGATGCATTAAACTTTATTTTGTTTAGGATCACAATGGGATATTCAGGAGACAACGTCCTGCAGGCCAACAGGAATGAGACTACTTAGAGCTCTGTTAATCAGTAATTATGTTGGCACTATGTTTGCTCTTCACTCACCCTGAGAACTGGGCATATGTAAAGTTTAAGGATTATAAGTCTGAAATACCTTCTATACCACCACCAGTGGATTTCTACACCAAAAATGAAGTAGAGAAATACACATCTAAAGTTTATCTATGTCCTTGTTAACCCCAAGCTCCAATTTTCTTGCTCTAAAGTAAACAATACTGAATAGAATTACGCTTTCACCATAGCATCTAAATCATTTTCCCACCTCCCATCTTTTACTATAAATATTGACAAAGACTATATACTATTTCTAACCACCATATCCTAGCATCAACAATCCTCCTCTCTTCCTTCTAACACTCTTTTTTTTTTTAATGAAATCTCCATTTCACAAGAAGTTCTCAAATTTTGAAACAACAGAGTATTTTTGCAGACCTTGAAAACTCTAAATCAGCAGTGTCCAACCTTTTGGCTTCCCTGGGCCACACTGGAAGAAGAATGGTCTTGGACCACACATAAAATACACTGACACAAACGACAGCTGATGAACTTAAAAAAAAAAAAGGTCACAAAAAATTTCATACTGTTTTCAGAATTTGCGTTGGGCCACATTCAAAGCTGTCCTGGGCCACAGATTGGACATGCCTGATCTAAATCACAGCAGAACACAAACTGTCAACTTTATGTATATAGTTCATAGTTCCTTCTATGCAAAAACTATACGATATTAACAAAATAAAATTTAAATTTATAGAATTCTAAGGAACAAAACAAACCTCTTTACTTTAAAAAAACTCAGTTCATGCTACTAGAGAATAGAAATACATTCAGGAAAAAAATCTTAATATTATCTTTTGAGCACTTGGTAAGTACAAAGTACTAGATCTTTATTTTGTCTGCTTCTTACTAGAGCTACACATTTCTGTTTCACAGGTGAGAGCAGAGACATATAGTACTATTATTTGCCTCAAATTTTATTGGTAAGTATTCAAAACAGGATTCAAAAAATCAAACTTTTCTCTCAACTGCCAAAGATAAATGCTTACCAGAAACTATAAAGGGACAGATAAATGTAAATACTGCATCTTAGAAGATACAAAAATAATAAGTGGACACATACCAACCTACAGTTTTTACTTCATTTTCCAAACCTAAACATTTATTTTAGCCATGTTTTATATCTTGATCAGAAACATGAAAGGAAAAATATGCAAAATCCAAGTTTTATACATTAATAACATGACACTAAAAATTATTTATTCATAAAAACAGCAATGAAAAATTAGGAGATCCAGTAAATAACACCATCAACTATGGTTACATTATTAAAATATAAACAGATAATTACTTAAAAAATTTAATTGTTAATAAGAAAAGTAAAATAAACATCTAATAATTATAAGTTTAGAGCAAGATTATGCCATTTCCATGAGCAAGTGTTAAATGTTTTATCTTCCAAAAGAAAAATTTTAATTATTTTTTGAGAAACTCATTTTAAGTTATTATCTATTTCTATAGTAATTTTTAGACATCTTAGAATATGATGTAAATTTAATGTAATCAAATAACACTGGTAACTATATCCATTTTATATATATATACAAGTGCTGTCCAGAAAAAATCCAGCCATAAATACCTCTATTACATGGCTGGATACTTTTCAGACAGCCCTTATATATAACTTATATACATATTTACATCTATATGTAACTACATATACTTTTGTGTGTGTGTGTGGTTCCCGTACTAGTGTCGTTTCCCCTAGCTAATTCCTAATGAAAAACCACTAGGGGGTGACCAAGCACCATTTCTTTTTCTTATCTTGCTCTGGTTACTAATTAGTTAGATAATATTAACATTGTATAAATGTTTTACTATAAATTAATTCATTGATATTCCTGAAGATTTTCCAAGTTACTAGAAATGTTTGAACAATACAAATTAGTCACAAGAAACTTAAGTATTTCTAAATCTCCTATTTTGATTAAGCACTTTGCAATCCTCTTAAAATCTGAATAAAGGTCAAATGTGAACTATGAATTGTTTACTCAAGCAGAAGTTAATTTTTTATTCCCTCTGAGATTATGTATTAAATAAATTAACCACAAGTTTTAAAATAAAGTATGTAATCTGAAAACAATACATTTTAAAAAACATTGCTTAGAATTTGAAAAATCATATGCTAACAAAGATAATAAACTATAATAAGTCCATTTTGAGAAAAGTAATCAATTGGTTGTCATATAGATAAACTGTTTATTTCTTTTTCCTGAAGTTTATCTTGAGAAACATTAATGAAATATACATTAATAATCACAAATAGAAAAATTATGTATTTAAAAAGAAATGTTTAAATAGTTTTAACTCTCAAAGGTCTGAGGCTTAATAAGAAATTTGCAAAAATACTATATAAGTTAAATTGTCTATTAACATTTCTGAAACAATGAGCAAACTCTTTCAAATTCTCTCTCATGGGTGCCTCAAAATATCCCATTTCAGGATTCAACAAAAGCGTTTGGAATCAAACAGAATGATAATGACTACACTTCCATGCATAGGGCACGGCATTATTCTGGATCCAATGAGACTGAAATAAAATACAAATACGTGATCTCTACCGTCTAAGATGAGAACGAGCTAGAGTAGTTGATGAGGATGGCAAGCAGGGGGGACAAAAGGAGGAGAGAGGATGACACTAAATTTCTGTTGTTTCAAACTACCCAGTTTGCAGTCATTTTTCACAGCAGCCCTAAGAAATTAAGACAGAGGGACTTCCTTTCAAATCATCACAGATACCAGGAAAGAATACATAAATGATTATAGCTTGGAAACTAAAAAATTTATGGAAGAATTGTGTGCAGTGAGTAATGCAAAATTTTGAACTTGGATAGAGATGGCCTACTGGAAGTATCCGTGACAACTGAGTTTTCCAAAGTGCTCCTAGATTTTCTTTGGTTTTATTTCTATGCCCACTGTGCTGCAGAACAGATGGAACTGTGACTTAAGTTTCACAATTTAAGGGCTTGCCTTCTTCGCCTGGTTTTCCTCACAGTTCCATCACATTCCTAACAAATACATTTGACAAGGCTCCACACTCTCACAAATGTAGAGGTGGTGGTACCCATGTTTCCTGGTGCACCATGCATGTGATGCTGATCACTCCTGTGCACTGAAAAACTAAGTGCTTAGTTTCAAGAAAAAAATAGAAATTCGAATGTGTATGAAATCTAAAAATGGTAAATTACTGTGTGCCAGGCATTCTGTAGGGTGTATTCATGTATTATTTGATTAATCTTTAAACAACATCTAGAAGAGCTATTACTACCTCTGCTTAGAAATAGAAAAATTGAAACCAATAAAGTTGTCAAAAGTCACTAGAGACAGGAAATAGGATTATGGTTCTAACATGGCTAGGCCCTTGTCCAGGGATTTAGCATTTAATCTGAATAGCCTTTTAAAGAAGATAATCTGCCCTACCTGAACAGGTGGCTCAAAGACGAGGTATTACTACTAATATCCAAGATCGGCTTTATACTGCCTGATGGAGTAATAAACCAGGCAATGGATAGGTAAGCCTTTAAAAAGATAGTTTTGGCTCGAGCTATCCCTATCCAAAAGCTATTCCTTCCATAAACGGCTACACAGTATTTCTAGCATCACACATTGTAAATGTTTCAGATGGAAAAAGTTCTAGAGTTAGTATAAAATCCTTGTTTTATGCAAGATGAAACTGAAGGCAGAGATGCTCACTGATTCACTCAAGGAATACATAGCTAGTTGGTGACAGAGCTTGGACTAGTATGACTTGAAGTCAAAAGGAACAAAATTGCAAATGTCAAACCTCTAGAAAAACATTTTTTAAAGGTAGAAACTATGAAAGGAACCTTGTACTTATAAATAAATTTTACTGAAATTTTTATAAAATAATATTTAAATTAGTGGCAAAGCAAATGTACCAAGACACTAAATATAAACACTAGAGAGAAAAATTTTAAGTAGAAGTTATTCACATGGTTTTGTTTCTTCTTCAGAACTGCTACAACCATTTTTTAAAATTCCAACATGTTTTTCTATGGTCAACCAACATATTGTCAAATGGCCAACCAACTAGGTCTGTTATACCACTTGAAAAAACAAGTTCATCTTTGACCTATTCTCTGCCTACTTCTTAGTTACTGCTATTCCAATAATGAAGTAAATTTTAAAAATCACTAACTAGAATTTTGGTTAATTTTTAAAAATTCATGTACAGTCAAACTGGTGGATATATATATATTTTTTTGGCAGGGATGGCATTTTTTTATTCCTTTTATGTCCAAAACCTGACAATTCTAATTGGAAGAAACTTCTTCCTTTTTCCTTAGAAATACATATAAAATTTGGATCTCTCCCAGATCCCAGACATAGTAATACAGGCATTCTGGTACTTGAGTTAAAATTTGAATAACTAGAAAATTTAAATTTTACAGAATAAAATTCAAAGATTTCCTGCATTTATATATTTTGTACCAAATATTTTCTTATAACTTGATTTGATTCTCACTGGATTGTTGAGGTATTTTTTTTGTTTTTTG